>SJYR01000093.1:733008-772932 GCA_006410655.1 Kobus ellipsiprymnus
GTTGAGCTTTAAGCCAACTTTTTCACTCTCCTCTTTCACTTTCATCAAGAGGCTTTTTAGTTCCTCTTCACTTTCTGCCATAAGGGTGGTGTCATATCTGAGGCTATTGGTATTTCTCCTGGCAATCTCGATTCCAGCTTGCGCTTCTTCCAGCCCAGCATTTCTCATGATGTACTCTGCATATAAGTTAAATAAGCAGGGTGACAATATACAGCCTTGATGTACTCCTTTTCCTATTTGGAACCAGTCTGTTGTTCCATGTCCAGTTCTAACCATTGCTTCCTGACCTGCATATAGGTTTCTCAGGAGGCAGGTCAGATGGTCTGGTATTCCCATCTCTTTCAGAATTTTCCACAGTTTGTTGTGATCCACACAGTCATAAGGCTTTGGCATAGTCAATAAAGCAGAAACAGATGTTTTTCTGGAACTGTCTTGCTTTTTTGATGATCGAGCGGATGTTGGCAATTTGATCTCTGATTCCTCTACCTTTTCTAAAACCAGCTTGAACATCTGGAAGTTCACGGTTCACGTATTGCTGAAGCCTGGCTTCACATTTTACATCACACTAAATATATATGCTTTTATTTAGGGGTCTCTTTTACATAAGTCAGATTGGGTTGTATGGAATACCCCCACCTCCCACTTAATAGTATGGTTTTGGAAGTCACTTGGTTCAGACACAGCTCTTTCTGAACTATAGTGTTATTGCACTCTGCGGTTTGAAGGCACCTGCCTTCATTTGGAGCATTCTCGGTTGTTTGCCGTTGTTAGTTTGTCTGTCTCTAACCATTCACCCCAAATGTGTTTCCTGGGCTCCTGCTGTGTGCCAGACCCCTCCTAGGTTCAGGAAGTATAAGGATGGACAAAATCGACACCACCCTCCTGGACCTGACCTTCTACAAGGGCACTGCAGGTGTGTGAGGAGGGGGTGTTTATGTTTTTTAAATAGGGAATATGTTCCAGTCATTCATTTGGCTCAAATATCAAATCAATACAAGAAGTGTCTAGAAAAACATTGAACACACTCATCGGTTTCTTATGTTTCCTTTCAGAATTTCCTTATGAAAATACAAGCAGAAATGAGTTGTATGTATATTTCCCTCCTTACTGGTGTAGAAGGAAGCTTGCTATAGCCCCCTGCTCTGTGTTTGCCTATAATAGATTTTAAAAATGTATTTATATGTCTTGGCACTCTTTTCCTGTCCTCGCAGGATAGAGCTTCCTGTTCAACTTTATTTGTGTGTGATTTCAGGGTACACACTGTTCTATCATAGGGTTTATTTTACCACAGTCTGTTTGTACCCTGTGACATTTGGGTGTTTCCTGTCTTTCCGTATAATGTAGCAGTGAATAACTGTACAAAGGTCAGTTCTTCCACCTGGAAGTCAGTCCATGGAGTGGATTTTCAGAACTGTGATTGCTGGGTCAAGGCCTTGCGTGTGCACAGAGCTGATGTATGTTACTGTTTGCCTGCTGTGTTAGGCAGGGCTCTCCAGAGAAGCGGATGGGTATAGGAGATTATGTATATATAATATACATGCAATTTTATATATAGTGCAATATAAAATAATAATTATAAGGAACTGGCTCACCACTATGGAAAAACAATATAGAGGTTCCTCAAAAAATTAAAAACAGAGTTGGCATCTGATCCAGCAATTTCACTCCTGAGCATATACCCAGACAAAACTATAATTTGAAAAGATGCATGCACCCCTGTGTTCCTAGCAGCACTATTTACAATAGGCAAGACATGGAGACCACCTGAATGTCCATCGACAGATGAAAGGATAGAAATATGATAGATATATACAAGGGAAAACTACTCAGCCATCAAAAGAATGAAACTGCTGTTTGCAGCAACATGGGAGGACCTAGAGACTGTCATTTAGTAAGTCAAAAAGAAAAAGAAAAATGCCATATGAGCTCACTTATATGTGGAATCTAAAATATGAGACAAACGTATATACCTAGAAAACAGACTCACACATATAGAAAACAGACTTGCGGTTGCCAAGGAGGAGGGAGGTCGGGGAGGGAAGGAATGGGAGTTTGGGATTGGCAGAGGCAAGCTATTATATATAGGGTGAGTAAACAAGGTTACACTATATAGCATAGGGAACTACATTCAAAATTTCATGACAAACCATAATGAAAAAGAATATGACGAAGAGCCTGAGCTATGTTGCTATTCAGAAGAAACGAACACCACACTGTAATCAACTGTACGTCCATAAAATTAAAAAGAATCGGCTCACCTAAGTATGATTTGCAGTCTTCACGTTGGCGAGCTGGTGGCGTGGTTCCAGTCTGCAGGCCAGCAGCCTTGGGGCCCGGGAAGAGCCAATGTTTCAGTGTGAGTCCGAAAGCAGGATGAAAACCTTCCAAGGCAGAGCTGCCTCTTACTCAGGGGGAGACCAGCCTTTTCTTTTCAAGCCTTCAACTGATTAGATGAGGCCCAGCCAAACTGAGGGTGAGCAGTCTGCTTTCCTTAGTCTACTGATTCAAAGATCAGTGTCATCAAGAAGCACCTTCACGGACAGACCTAGAATAATGTTTGACCAAGTTCCAGGGCCTCCTGTGGCCCAATCAAGTTGAGATGTAAAATTAATCCTCATACCTTCACCAGTGTGTCTTTTTTTTTTTTTCCCTAGCAGCCTGTTGCACTTTAAATATGTAATACTCAAGGTAAAAGAAAACTGCATCTAACATTATTATAAATAAAAGAGATCAGTCGTCAGGGGCTCCAGAGTGAACAACATCTTCAGAACCTCCATGCTTATGTCTTTGCTCTCTGGGTGCAATTTAATAAGATCATCAACTCAAAGAATGGTAATTGCAGCTTCAGTTGCGAATTGCAGACTCTTAACTTTAACCATGGTTGACTCAAACATCCCTGCTTGTGTGTTGTCGTGGGCTTTACCATTGACCAAGTCAAGACCGATCCATTTTAGATTTTTGTATTCTGGGTTTCCTTGAGCCTCTTAGTTTTGCAACTAGATATGTGGATTCTTGGGCAGCATTAACTGCCAGAGTAGTAAGAATAACAAGAGATCTTCCAAACTCTGCAATAGCAAGCACCAGTGTGTCTTAAAAATTTTTTTTAAATATATTTACTTGTTCTGGGCCGTGCTGGGTCTCTGTTGCGGTGCGGGCTTTTTCTCTAGCTGAGGCGGGCGGGGGCTACTCTCTTGTTGCGGTGCCTGGGCCTCTTGCTGCAGTGGCCTCTCCTGTGGAGCGCGGGCTCTGGGGTGTCCAGGTTTCAGTAGCTGAGGATGTGGGCTCAGCAGCTGTGGCCCCCGGGCTGGAGAGCACAGCCTCAGTAGTTGTGGTCCACGGGCTTGGTTGCTCAGAGACAAGTGGGATCTTCCCAGACCAGGGATGGAAGCCACGTCTCCTGCATCGGCAGGCAGATTCTTTACCACTGAGCCTCCAGGGAAGCCCCTGCCCTCCACCCACCCCGCCAAGTGTGTCTTTTAAAAAACAGCGTTACATTGGATGAACCTAGCACTTATTATACAGAGTGAAGTGAGTCAGAAAGAGAAAGATAAATATTGTATTCTAACCCATATACACGGAATCTAGAAAAATGATACTGAAGGATTTATTTTCAGGGCAGCAATGGAGAAACAGACATAGAGAACAGACTTATGGACATGGGGAGAGGGGAGGAGAGGGTGAGATGCATGGAGAGAGTAAGACGGAAACTTACATTACCATGTGTAAAATAGACAGCCGATGGGAATTTGCTGTATGGCTCAGGAAACTCAAAAGGGGGCTCTGTATCAGCCTAGAAGGGCAGGATAGGTAGGGAGATGGGAGGGAGGTTCAAAAGGGAGCGGATATATGTATACCCATGGCTGATTCATGTTGAGATTTGACAGAAAACAGCAAAATTCTATAAAGCAACTATCCTTCAATAAAAAATAAATTAATTTAAAAACCCCATAGCATTATCAAAATATAATTCACAGCAGCTCCCTGGTGGCCTAGTGGTTAGGATTCCAGGCTTTCACTTTTTGTGGGCTGAGTTCAGTCCCTGGCTGGGAAACTGAGATCCTGTAAGCCACGCGGTGTGGCCAAGATACATAAAAAAAATATAAGATATATATGTTATATATATATAATTCACATATAAGACATAGTTCATCCAGCTGAAATGTATTCTCAATGGTTCTTAGTATATTTACAGAGTTGTGCAATGATCACCATGATCAATTTTGGAAATTTGCATTATTCCCTGAAGAAACCTCCTACAATTAGCAGTCACTTCCCATTTGACCCCGTCTCTCTCAGGCTTAAGCAGCCACTAATCTACTTCAGGTCTAAGCTGAAATGTATCCTCAATGGTTCTTAGTATATTTACAGAGTTGTGCAATGATCACCATGATCAATTTTGGAAATTTGCATTATTCCCTGAAGAAACCTCCTACAATTAGCAGTCACTTCCCATTTGACCCCGTCTCTCTCAGGCTTAAGCAGCCACTAATCTACTTCAGGTCTGTGTGGATTTGCCTGTTCTGGACATGTCACATACATGGAATCATACTTTGTGTAGGCTTTGGGGCCAGCTTCTTTCACTGAGCATACTGGTTTTGATGTTCATCTGTGTGGTAGTCTATGTCAGTCTTTAATTCGTTTCTATGACTGAATACTGTCTCACTGTATGGATATACCGTGTTTTTTAAAAAATCCGTTCATCTGGTGATGGATGTTTGGCTTCTCCCCACTTTGGGCTTATGCACCATTTTATACTCCCATCAGCAGTACAGGAAGTTTCCACGTTCTCCATGTCCTCAGCAATACCTGTTACTACCTGTAGTTTTGATTATAGCCATCCTCGTGGGCATGAAGGAGTCTCTCATTTTGGTTTTGACTTGCTAAACCGTTCATCTTTTGGCTGATTTTTTTAAAAAGATTTTTTCCTATACATTTATTATCGTTTTACGGCTTCTGAATGTAGACTGAAAGAAAAAAAATTGTCTCTACTCTAGGATCCTAAAGAAGATTTCCCATAGTCCCTTCTAATACTTTTATATTTTCAAGTTTTACATTTAAAACTTGGATCCATTTGGATTTTATTCTGCCATGTGCTGTGAAGTATGCATCAGCTTCTTTCCCTTTTCCAGAAGTTATACTGTGTCTTGGCACCAGTAGGGGGTGGAGAGAGGATTTTGATCGGGAGGCTGGGAAGCCCAGTGTAAGGAGGTGACATTACATGAAGACCTGGATGAAGCGAGGAGAAGCGAGATCAGCGTGGCTGCAGGTGGTGGAGAGGCCACAGGTATGAAGATGGCCAGGTCACGTATGGCCTTATAGGTAACCATGTGGAATAGGATTTCATTTGGAGTTTAATAGTACTGAAGAGCTGAAGGTAAGGTCTTTATAGCTGTTTACTTGATAAAATAACACCTGGAAAGGAAACTTGAGTCCAAGGTTGTATGCCTACCTGCTCAGTCATGTCTGACTCTTTTCAACCCCACGGACTGTAGCCCGCCAGGCTCCTCTGTCCACGGGATTTCCCAGGCAAGAACACTGGAGTGGGCTGCCATTCCCTCCTCCCGATCCAGGAGTTGGACCTGTGTCCCCTGCGTCCCCAGCACTGGCAGGCAGGTTCTCTGGCCATTGAGCCACCTGGTTAGGGCACTTCAAATCTGCTGCAGACTGGTAAATTGTTCTCCAAAAGGGCTACTTGAAATTACTCTCCCCTCCCCTCTGCATGCATGTTCAGTCATGTCCAACTCTTCGCAGCCCCATGGACTGCAGCCCGCCATGGCTGCTCTGTCCATGGAGTTCTCCAGGTACGGATACTGGAGTGGATTGCCATTCCCTTCTCCAGGGGATCTTTGTGACCCAGGGGTCGAACCGGGGTCTCTTGCATTGCAGGCAGATTCTTCCCCATCTGAGCCACCAGATGCCACTCTCCCTTCCCCCTAAGTTTATGTTATTTCAATACTGTTTGCCATTTTATTAAATATTTTTGAAACATGGTTTAGTTACTGAATTTAAAAAAAAAAAAACCTAACTGGGGGATAGTTGACAAGTAACTGGGGCTTCCGTGATGGCTCAGCTGGTAGAGAATCTGCTTGCCAACGCTGGAGATGCTGGTTTGGTCCCTGGTTCAGGAAGATCCCCTGGAGGAAGAAATGGCAACCCACCCCAATATTCTTTCCTTGGAAATCTTATGGACAGAGGAGCCTGGCAGGCTATAGTCCGTGGGATCATAAAAGAGCTGGACACGACTGAGCGACTAAGTATATACGTGTGTGTGTGTGTGTGTGTATAAAACAAGTAGTTGTGAAAACTAATAAAGGGAAACCTTACTTAGCATGGAGTCCTGGGACTTCCCTGACAATCCAGTGGTTAAGATTCCAAGCTTCGGATACAGGGGGCACAGGTCTGATCCCTGGTCAGGGAACTGGGATTCCGCCTGCCACACGGCATGAATGAATGAACGAAGAAATAAATACAATGATGCGAACTCTCCAAGTGTGGCTCAGATGTCTCTGCTTGGAATAAGGGCTGGCTGTTCTGGGGAGGTACTTTTGTGGCCACGAAGGCAACAAGCATAAACCTCTGATGGGATCGCCTCTTCTGTCGGCCCCGAGGGTCCTCTGTACCTTGGTAGGGTCCCTCCCAGAGGAGGCTGTGATGGCACCCACAGCCCCTCTTCAGCCATGCCCCTCCCTACAGAATTCCGAAGATGTCCACCCCAAGGATGGCGAAATGAAAACCTTGGATCAGCTTTCTGGAACTCAAGAGACTTCTCTGATGGAGTCTGGGCCTCCAGGTATAGGGTCCTCCAAGAGGCTGAGAGCAATTCTGGGGCAGGTGGAGGGGAGAAGCAGGCTTGGGGGCATGAGACAAGCCACCACAACCTAGGTTTATTGGGCTTTTGAGTTATTTTGACCTAGAAGCTGAAGCTCCCATCCTTTGGCCACCTGATGCAAAGAGATGACTTATTGGAAAAGACCCTAATGCTGGGAAAGATGGAAAGCAGGAGGAGAAGGAGACGACAGAGGATGAGATGGTTGGATGGCATCGCTGGCTCAATGGACATGAGTTTGAGCAAGCTCTGGGAGATGGTGAAGTACAGTCCATGGGGTCGCAGACAGCTGGACACGACTGAGTGACTGAACAATAACCAAAGCCATTGAGAACCATCAGACACAGAAAAAGCCCTGAAGACAGGGCACAGGTTTTCTTTCTGTAAAGGAAGTTTATGTTATTTTATACCACACTGCTTAGCTTTCGGGATCTTAGTTCCCCAACTGGGGATCAAACCGGTGCCCCGTGCAGTGAAAGTACCTAGTCACTGAACCATCAGGAAATTCCAGAAATTTTTATTTATGAAGGCGATTTCTTTTTGTAAAGAATCTCCCACTCCCATCTAGGAAGCAGGGGACTAGAAACTCTCATCAATGGAGAAGGTGAAATTTAAACCTGCAGAGCAAGCCTCACTAGGCAGCCCTCGATTTTCTTTCTTTTCCCAGTCACCTTCTCACAATTTGTATTCGCCCACCCGAAAGCCCAAATACGCTTTTCTTTGGCTTTAAGCTTAGATAGTATTTAAGGTCAGGTTCTAACCACCCCAATGGGTTACTCATCACTGGTGCTCCCTTGGGTCCATATGAGACGCCCAGGCTAATAAACGTCTTTTTGCTTTTTCCTTCTTGTTCTCATGTTTCTGGCCCCACTGCACGGCATGTGGGATCTTAGTTCCCTGTCCAGGGGTCGAACCCCTGTCCTGGGAGCATGGGGTCCTAACCACTGGACCACCAGGGAAGTCCCTGCCTTTTTCTTATTAACCTGCTTTTGGTCCATCTCACTTATAGGGCCCCAGCTGGAGAACTAACGATGGGTGGAGGAAAGCATTGTTTCCTCCCCTGCCAGCACAAAGCTCCCCAGCTAGGGTTGGGGCCTAGGCCACCCGGCCTCAGGTCCAGGCGCCTCTGCTGGCACCCACGCTAGCAGTGTGGCCTTGGCTGTCTTTCCTAACTTCTCCCAACTTCAACTTCCTTATTTGTATTGATAATTAGAGGATAATAAAAGCCTGCCTTGTAAGATTATTGTGAGAATTACATGGGTGTGATGGTTAATTTTAATCTGTCGACTTGACCAGGCTGAGGGATGCTAGTGAAACATTATTTCTGGGTGTGCCTATGAGGGTGTTTCCAGGAGAGATTAGTGTTTGAATCACAGAGTGAGTAAAGAAGGTGGCTTAACCCCCATCAACGAGGCAGCACCATCCACTCTATCATTTCAGTTCAGTCGCTCAGTTGTGTCCGACTCTTTGCGACCCCACGAATCGCAGCATGCCAGGCCTCCCTGTCCAACACCAACTCCCAGAGTTCACTCAGACTCACGTCCATCGAGTCCGTGATGCCATCCAGCCATCTCATCCTCGGTTGTCCCCTTCTCCTCCTGCCCCAAATCCCTCCCAGCATCAGAGTCTTTTCCAATGAGTCAGCTCTTTGCATGAGGTGGCCAAAGTACTGGAGCTTCAGCTTTAGCATCATTCCTTCCAAAGAAATCCCAGGGCTGATCTCCTTCAGAATGGACTGGTTGGATCTCCTTGCACTCCAAAGGACTCTCAAGAGTCTTCTCCAACACCACAGTTCAAAAGCATCAATTCTTTGGCGCTCAGCCTTCTTCACAGTCCAACTCTCACATCCATACATGACCACAGGAAAAACCAGAGCCTTGACTAGACGGACCTTAGTTGGCAAAGTACACATCTAGGATTATTATGTCTTTCTGATGAACGGGCTTGTTATTATAAAAGCTCTCTCTTTCTGCTAATTCTCCTGTTTTGGGTATACTCTGTGTGCCACCATTATAGCCATTCCAGCTTTCTTCCGATTAGTATCTGTATATTATACTTTTTCCATCTTTTTACCTTTTTTATAAACATTGTTAAAAAAAATACTTATTTTAGTACAGTCTGTCGGCTCAGATGGTAAAGAATCTCCCTGCAACACAGAAGACCTGGGTTCGCTCCCTGGGTCAGAAAGATCCTCTTGAGAAAGGAACAGCTACCCACTCCAGTAGTCTTGCCTGGAGAATCCCATGGACAGAGGAGCCTGGTGGGCTCCTAAAGATTTGGACAACTCTTTAGCAACTAACCAACAACAACAGAAGCTCAAAACAGTTGGTTCAGGCATTCTAGGATCTGCACACCTCTTAAATACCAGGGAAATCACAAGAGGAACAAAGCCCCAGTGGTTGGCAAACTGGCTTCCCTTGAAAAGTTTTTTTCTTTTTTAAAAAA
The DNA here is from genome assembly GCA_006410655.1 of Kobus ellipsiprymnus. NCBI lineage: Eukaryota > Metazoa > Chordata > Mammalia > Artiodactyla > Bovidae > Kobus > Kobus ellipsiprymnus. The sequence continues at coordinate 742,280 of SJYR01000093.1, forward strand.
GATATTTACTTATTTATTTGGCTGCGTAGGGTCTTAGTTGAGACATGAAGGATCTTTTGTTGAGGCACACAGACTTTCTAGGTGCAGTGCACAGGCTTAGTGGCCCCATGGTGTGTGGGAGCCTAGTTCCCCAACCAGGGATTGAACCTGCACCTCCTGCATTGCAGGTCGATTCTTAACCACTGGAGCACCAGGGAAGGCCCCATCCTTTCACTTTTAACCTACCTGTGTTTTAATATCAAAGTGCCTCTGTTGTAGACAGCCTGTAAGCTGCAGTCTTGTTTTTTTTTCCCATCACCTGACAATATCTTTTAACTGGCATGCTTAGTCTACTTATTTTTAATGAATAATTAATATAGCCAGACTAAAGTCTACTAGCTAACCAGTTGTTTTCTCTTTGTTTTATCTGTTTCTTGATTCTCTTTTCCTGCTTCAATAAAAATAATACTATCATGTTTGCTTCAAACAGACAATTAGAGGGCCTGAATTGAACAAAAAGGCAAAGGAAGGGCAAATCTGCCCTCTGCTTGAGCGGGAACACCCATTCTCTGTCCTTGGACTTCAGGTTCTTGGTTTTTACCTTTGCATTGGGACTTATATCATTGGCTCCCCTGATTCCTGGGGCTTCCCTGGTGGCTCATACGGTAAAGAGTCTGCCTGCAATGCAGGGACCAGGGTTCAATCCCCGGGTTGGGAAGATCCCCTGGAGAAGGAAATGGCAACCCGCTCCAGTATTCTTCCATGGAAAATCCCATGGACAGAGGAGCCTTGTGGGCTACAGTCCATGGGGTTGCAAAGAGTCAGACATGACTCAGCAACCAATGCCCCTGGTCTTCATGCCTTCAGGTTTGGACTAGAATTATACTCTTCTGGGTCGCCAGCTTGCAGATGGCAGATTTTTTGAGGCAGCCTCCATAATAGTGTGAGCCAGTCTCTCATAATAAATCTCTTTCTCTATATCTATATATATCCTATTGGTTCTGTTTGTCTGGATAGCTCTAATACAATGGGATTATTTTGGGGATTTTATTGTTAACCCAAAACAATAAAATAGCCAGGTATTTATTTATTTATACCAGCAAACAGGTTTACTCAAGAGCAGCAATGAACTGCAATACAATGGGACTATGGCAAACCACATACAAGTCCAGACCAGAGGAGAGGAAAGTCTTAGAGGACAAGCGGGCGTTGGGAAGAACTGTTGTAAACAAAAAGCCCATTGGAGGAAACTGGGGGCTGGAAATGTAGTGTCTTTTCATTGGCTGAGTTATGACAGTCTCTCATTGGCTGAGCTGTTGCCAGGCGAGGAGAAAATCTTTGTTCCTCGGTCGGGAGGTAGTAAGCAGTGTCACTTCCTACCCAGAATCTGAATTGGGGTCAAGTGGTGAGTGCTCCCCCTTGTGGCCTCCTGAATCCGTTTTTAGTAAGGTTTCCCTTTATTGATTTTCCCAATGAGAAAGCGCATGCGAAGTGCCCGGCACAGCACCTGGCCTGTAGCTAGCACTGGATGGAAGGGAGTGATGGAGTGCGCTCAGTTTGGCTTGAGGCAGAGTCAGACACTTTGCAGAAGAGGAGAGAAGGGCAGGGGGTGTGTAGAACCGCTCCCACACCTGCTGTGGGCCACTAGGCAGTTCACCTACAAACTGGCCTCCCAGCGCGCTCACCTGCCAGGTCGTCTCCACTTCTCAGAGGTGGAAACTGAGGCTCAAGACCCATAGCCATGGTAGTCGGTATAGGCTGGACCCAGAGTGAGCCGGGTGCGTCCGGGCACAGGGTGAGATGACTCCCCCGGTGGCCCAGCAGCTAAGACTCCTGCAGGCCCGTGGGCTCAGTCCCTGGTTGGGGAAGTAAGATCCCACATGACCCCAGGTGCGGTGGGTGTGTTTTTGTGGGGTGGACACATGCGGTTTTATTTTCACAGTTAGGTATTTGTTTAATGGGCTTCCCTGGTGGTTCAGCCGTAAAGAATCTGCCTGCCAATGCAGGAGACAGGGTTCGATCCCCTGGAGTGGGAAATGTAACCCACTCCAGTATTCTTGCCTGGGAAATCCCACGGACAGAGGGGCCTGGTTGGCTACAATCCATGGGGTTGCAAAGAGTCAGACATGACTGAAGTGACTCAGCACGCACGTACACAATAGCTTTACAATAAGTGAGTGATTTAATAAGGAAACTGGTTCCCTGTGTTCTGTGAGCTTTGCCGGTGGACTGTGGACTCTGAGGACGGAGTTGCGAGAAACCCCAGTGAATTGCTGTTGGTCAGAAGCGCAGAAGCCCTGCACTGGGCTCTGCAGTGGGGCCGGGTCAGGGGTCTCCCCAGGCTGGTGGCATCGGAATCCAGCTGGCGGGCCCCCAGCTGGCGTCCTGAGCCTGAGGACTGCTTGGCGTGGTGGAAGCTCCTTGCTCCGTGGCCAGATGTGCAGTCCGGGTGGCCACGTGTGTGGTCCTGAGCAGACAGCCCCGTGAGGGTGTGGCGGAGCAGAGACTCAGAGAGGTGTTTCTTGTCCTCACGGGCCTTTTACGCTTTTTTCTCTGTGCATCTGGTTGTTTACTTTCCACCTTGGCATTGTATTCTCAGAGGCATAGAATTTCACTTTTTTTTTTTTTTTTTTTTCTTCCTTGGCGGCTNGGTGTTTCTTGTCCTCACGGGCCTTTTACGCTTTTTTCTCTGTGCATCTGGTTGTTTACTTTCCACCTTGGCATTGTATTCTCAGAGGCATAGAATTTCACTTTTTTTTTTTTTTTTTTGCCTCACTGGGCGGCTTGTGGGATCTTATTTCCCCATTCAGGGATCAAACCTGTGCCCCTGCAGTAGAAGCTTGGATTCCTAACTGCTGGATCAGTGGGAGGTCCCAAGATGTCTCTTCTTTGTGTTTGCGTTTAGTTGGTCAGTCGTGTCCAGCTCTTTGTGACCCCCTGGACTGTAGCCCGCCAGGCTCCTCTGTCCATTGGATTTCCCAGGCAAGACTACTGCAGTGGGTGGCCGTTTCCTTCCCAGGCGATCTTCCTGACACAGGGGTCAAATCCACGCCTCCTGCTGGGTACGCAGATTCTTTTTTTTCCCTCACTTGAGCCGGTAGATTTTTTTTTTTTTTTGAGTTTCATTAATTCTCTCACATAGGCAACACTTGCCCCTGGCAAAAATTCCAACGATACTAAAGGGCAGGTGCTAAGTCCCTTCAGACACGTAGGACTCTTTGCAACCTGCCATGGGATTCTCCAGGCAAGAATACTGGAGTTGGTTGGCATGCTCTCCTCCAGGGGATCTTCCCAACCTAGGGATCAAACATGTATCTCCCGCACTGGCAGGAGGGTTCTTCCCTGGTTCTTTGCCTCCGGGGAAGCCCAAGAGTTCCTGAGAAGACCAGACAGGACACTTTCATCCCCAAAACATAGGCAAGTTCTTCCTAGGATGACTTAGTTTCCCCTTTGTTTTATATTTACAAGCCTTTGAAGATAAACAGGGAAGGCCTTGGGAGTGGTAGAAGGATGGTGGGAGCCACCCTTCTGGTCCTGTAAAGACTACATTTGTAAAACAGGCACAGTTTTGTTGTTTAAAAACAAAAAACCCCTCCCCCGCAAACAAACAAAAAAACAAAGGCAGATCAGTTCAATTCAGCTGCTCAGTCGTGTCCAATTCTTTGCAGTCCCATGGACCACAGCTCGCCAGGCTTCCTTGTCCATCACCAACTCCTGGTGTTTACTCAAACTCATGTCCGTTGAGTTGGTGATGCCATCCAACCAATCTCATCCTCTGTCGTCNGCAAACAAACAAAAAAACAAAGGCAGATCAGTTCAATTCAGCTGCTCAGTCGTGTCCAATTCTTTGCAGTCCCATGGACCACAGCTCGCCAGGCTTCCTTGTCCATCACCAACTCCTGGTGTTTACTCAAACTCATGTCCGTTGAGTTGGTGATGCCATCCAACCAATCTCATCCTCTGTCGTCCCCTTCTCCTCCCGCCTTCAGTCTTTCCCAGCATCAGAGTCTTTTCCAGTGAGTCGACTCTTCACATCAGGTGGCCAAAGTATTGGAGCTTCAGCTTCAGCATCAGTCCTTCCAATGACTATTCAGGCTTGATTTCCTTTAGGTTTGACTGGTTTGATCTCCTTGCTGTCCCCAGGGTGACCTCATCTTATCTAAAGTGTTAATCACTCAGTCATGTCTGACTTTTTGTGACACTTTGGACTGTAGCCTGCCAGGCTCCTCTGTCCATGGGATTCTCCAGGCAAGAACACGGGAGTGGGTTGCCATGCCCTCCTCCAGAGGATCTTCCCGACCCAGGGACTGAACCCGCATCTCTTGCATCTCCTGCAGTGGCAGGTGGGTTCTTTACCATTAGCACCACCTGGGAAGCTAATCCCATCTGCAAATGGCCTGCCTCCAAACAAACCTCATTCTTTTTTCTTCTTAATATTTATTTATTTGGCTGCACCAGGTCTTTGCTGTAGCTTGCGGGATATTTAGTTGTGGCATGAGAAATCAAGTTCCCTAACCAGGGATCGGACCTGGTCCTCCTGCACTGGGATCTGAGTCTTAGCTGTCGGACCCCCAGGAAAGGCCAAAAAGCACGTTCTGAAGTTAGGATTTCAATGTATACATTTCGGGAGGATACCCTCCAGCCCGCCATGGCCACCCATCATCCTTTTAGCCAGGCTGTCTGATTGGGCTCCCTTGTCCACGCCCGCCCTGGTGATGTGCTCAGGCTTCCTCCCAGGCATGGGCTGTGCCCCCAGGCTGGAATTCCTTGATGAATTGGCATGCCACTTCCCCTTGAGGAGCCAGAGACCTTGGACTTGGACAAGGGTGATTGGAACACCCTTGGGCTCTGACGCCCTGGCATAGCGGGCAGTGCCCCAGGGCACTGGCTGCAGTCTAAGAACCGCATAAATCTTTTGTCTTCTCACCTATCAGGCCATGAGCAGAGTTCAGGAGACTCAGCAGAGAGGCCAGCTCTTCTACAGCTCTTGGTTCCAGAACGTGAACAGAGAGGCCAGATATCCTTCCATCCCCGTCTGCACACACCCAGGCCTGGATGACCGGCAGGCATGCATTGCGAGTCCTCTGCGTGGGCAGGCCCAGCTTCACCAGGAGCTGGGAGCCCCGGGGCCCACCTGGATACCTTGCTGGGCTGTGCTCCGGGAGGCAGGCCCCAATCTGTGCTTGTCCGGCACCAGACTCAGCATTTTATTCAGGTCCGGCACCAGACTCAGCATTTTATTCAGGTGCTCCCTAAGCAGAGGTGTCCTCGTGTCACCGTACATTTGCCTAAAAGCCCATATTTACCGCTTCCACAAAGAGATTTTGGCCCTGCTGATGGGGGATGGAATCGGTGCTCCTTGCAGTGACTGGCAGGAAAGCCCCTAGATTTCCTTCTGTGAGTCCATTTTCAGGATGGCCATCTCTCTGGCTGTCTCTTGAAACTCCCTTCCTCTCTGCAGTGGTTGTCAGATGGACAGCTCCGAGGACATTTGAGCTTTTTCCCGCCCCTGGAGCTTGGGGAGCTTTGCCCCTTTTATTCCGTGGGTGGTCACGTTAGTGTCTCGAAGCCTTCCTGGTCCTCCATCGGGGGTGCCCCCTCCTGGTCAGCCTCTGTTCCAGCTTCCTCTCTGTTGCTGTTGGTCTTAGCGCTCCCCAAATTACCTTGTCTGTTCTGTGCCAACCGCTTACGCGGTTGATGCCAGGGCCCCCAGCACAGCCCCGGGTGCCAGGGTCCTGCCCCGGTGGATCCAGGGAATTCGAAGGTGGGGATGGCGTCGGCGTCTTTGGAAAAATACATATTTAATCACAGATATATAGAGAGATTAGAAACGAATAGTGTAGTAGGAAAATTAGTGGAGATAAAGAGGCTGAATAACTTGGTTTACATGGAATAGCATTCCTGCTCCAGATGGGAATTCAGCCAGAAAAACGGGAGCAAGAATGAAACGACATAGGGGAATCAGTCTTTCTGGATACTGACCCTATCTCTTTATTTTTGGGTTTGCTTATATATCTTTTGTTACACATAGGGATGAATACAAAGTCACACGGGGTTCAGCAGTCCTGACCTTTATCAAAATCAGGTGCTTCACATAAATGTATAAGAAAAGGTCTTAGGGAATTTACATCATCTTCTGGCCATGAGACCTGCTGACATTTTATGATCCTTTCTTTCTGATAACCAAAAAACTTATTTTTTCCAAGGGTGTTTTTTCTTAAACCAGGCACCACCCTCCAAATAAAGTTGCATTCCTATAGGGTGAGGGTGTAGCGAGTTACAATCAAGAAAGGAATTTATTTAACCCAAGGTTAACATGATTAATCTTAAAGGTTAATACTTATTTCTCCTATATGCTAGTTATATTCATTATAAGGGCAGGGAACATGGAGATTTAGCAGCAAACATCAACCCAACAAGTGAAAATCCCTTCACCAATGTTCCCCTTAAGATCTATTTAGTCTTAAGATAGTGATAAAGTTACATTTTTACATAGCAAGGACACAGTGATTCATAACAAAGTACAGTGATCTATTACAAAAGAGAAAATTCATTAACTCAAAAAGTCTAGTATTGCTAACCTTAAAAACTACTATATTTCCTTTTCTATATTCCAAATACATTGATTAATATATTCCCAGGTGCCTAAGGATATGGAGGCCTGGCGGCAATCATTGACTCAACAATGAGAAAAGCCCTATGCTAATTAAGACTTTAAAAATACTCCAAAACTCTCTGTGCTGTTTATGGTTGAGAGGTAGTAAACAATCATGTGCGTAGTGGCAGGAGTATGGATAATCCTGTCACACAAGCTAGTCTGTCAGCAGAGAGGTTTGACCTGAGACACCCTTGTCACACCCAGGACAGGGAATTAGCAGCAATTATTGACACAACAAATGAAAAACCCTTCACCAATATAATTCCTAACCAACCCACTATACTAATAATTTCCAACTCCCCAAAAGAATTTGCCTTTAGTAAGTCTAAAACATCTCGTGCCTCTCAGGTTGGGAGGCTGTAAACAATCACATGTGGCTGGACGAACCTATACAGGTGGGCTACATAACCTTCAGAGGAGTCCGTAAGCTGAAGCACTCTTTGTCACGCCCAGGAATTTTTATTGCCTGAAAGCTGCACGTTAACTCCTTCTCCGAGAGAAATGGTTATGGGGGAGAGCCCCCCGTGAAGTCAGAGGTGTAGGAGAGAGCATAAAACAGACTCTGGTTTTGGGGTAGATGCTTGGGAACAGGGGGTTTCCTGAGGTGGTCACGCCTTTGCGTATGCTGAAGCCTCCTTCCTCATGACCTTTGCCATGGGCCGAGTTCCTCTCACTGGCTCCTGGCACCTGGGGGTCCACAGGAGGACTCTGGTATGTGGGGGTTGGGGGGCTGGTGGATCCTGACATAGGTTAGAGGTGTCGCCCAACCTGCACTAGGCTTTGTGTGAGCAGGAAATAGAACCCCCCTGTTCGGAGCCCTGGAGGGAGGGGCTGATTTGCTGTGGTGGGGTGGCAGAGTCCGTGCTGGCAATGCGGGACCATTCTGCGGTGCAGCCGGTGTCGAGAGCTGCCGTTGGTCTTCTGTGGTTGACTTGCTTTGTGTGTAAAGTGGTGGAAAAGGACGGTGCGCACGCTGCGGGGCTGCTGCTGGAGGCACGGAGGAATCAGCCCCGTGCCTGGTCCAGCGCCCAGAGCAGCTCAGCAGACATCACCACCATCGGGGTCTGGGCACAAGTCTCCGTGGGGCAGGGGCTGCGTCTCACCGCCCCACTTTCAGAGTTTCCGCTCTGGCCTGCTGGCTCCAGGCAGGCCCCACGCCAGGTAATTGCACTTGAGCACGAGTCTTCACGACGTGCTCTTTGTCCCTCTGCGATTGTTCCAGGACGCGCTGATAACGGCTCTGCCAGCCCTGTGTGCTCTCAGAGCCCGGGGTAGGGCAGGGCGGGGGTGGTAACTCTGTTCTGCACACGGAGGCCTGGGAGCGTGGCCCGGGCTCTAGGGCATGGTTGGTCCCTGGGAGGAGGGAGGGAGAGGACCAGATGGCTGGCGGCTCTGTCTTCCCCCTCGCTGCCGCCATGCCTCCCAGGAAGTGGGTCAAAGGGCACCCGGCTGGCTGCCGGGTGTGCCACCCTTATCTCCCTGCGGGTTTGTGTTCTGACTCAAGAGGAAGTGGCCCCAGGGATCCGAGGTCCCCGAGGGTCCTGACAGCTGGGCTCCTCGCCTTCAGGAACCAGAGCAGCAACCGCCCACCCCGCGCCCCCCACCTGGCATTGCGATGTAATTTACCACTTTTAAGTTTTAAAAAAAATTTTTGAGAGAGCTCAACCTGGTGCTCTGTGACAACCTAGGGAGGCGAGACGGGATGGGGGATGGGGGAGACGCTGAAGGAGGAGGGAACACATGGCTAATTCATGTGGTTGTGTGGCAGGAACCAACACAGCGTTGTAAAGAATGATCCTCCAACTAAAAAAAGACTTTTTTTTTGGGCTTCATTGTGAAGCATGGAGGATCTTAGTTCCCCTACCAGGGATCAAACCTGTGCCGCCTGCAGTGGAAGCACAGAATCCCAGCCACTGGGCCGCCAGGAATTCCCAGCCATTTACATCTTACCGCTTGTCAGCTCTGTCTGACCGTGGCCCCGCCAGACACCAAGAGCTCCAACTCTTCCGTCGAACCACCAGGCCGGCGGCCTCCCCGACAACACTGGGTGGGCTCCCCCCAGCCCCCTTCTCCCCCAGCCCCCATGCCGCCCTTGCACCGCCCGGAGCCCAGCCTGGGACCCACCGAAGGAGCCACTTCAGTGCCTTCCTGTCGGCAGCCGCGTGGAGTCAGGGGCTCCGACGAGACATTGCTGCGTTTACCTCCGTCCCTGTCTCGGGTCAGATGCTGGGTGTCCCTTAGTGAATAAAACAGATGCCTCCCCTTTCTAGAGCCGGCGGTCTGGGCTGGGAGGGGGAGAAACCCGGACAGAGCAAGACCTGTGCTGACTCCAGGTGGAAGACGGGGAGCAGAGGCCGTGACCGGGGAGGGCCCTGCTGAAACAGCCCCTCTGAGCTCCAGATGCGCTGCGGCAGCGGCCAGGCCCGCTGGGCAGGGACGGGCTGAGTCTGCTCAGAGCCCCCGCGCCCCTCACCCCCTTTCATGCCCTCCTCACGCTCTCACCTCTACTATCTCGTGGGACCCACTGGGAGGTTCTGGGGGGGCAGTGGCCTCAGCCACATCTGGCCCAGAGAGGGTGATATGGGGGAGAGCCCCCCGTGAAGTCAGAGGTGTAGGAGAGAGCATAAAACAGACTCTGGTTTTGGGGTAGATGCTCGGGAACAGGGGGTTTCCTGAGGTGGTCACGCCTTTGCGTATACTGAAGCCTCCTTCCTCATGACCTTTGCCATGGGCCGAGTTCCTCACACTGGCTCCCGGCACCTGGGGGTCCACAGGAGGACTCTGGTATGTGGGGGTTGGGGCGCTGGTGGATCCTGACATAGGTTAGAGGTGTCGCCCAACCTGCACTAGGCTTTGTGTGAGCAGGAAATAGAACCCCCCTGTTCGGAGCCCTGGAGGGAGGGGCTGATTTGCTGTGGTGGGGTGGCAGAGTCCGTGCTGGCAATGCGGGACCATTCTGCGGTGCAGCCGGTGTCGAGAGCTGCCGTTGGTCTTCTGTGGTTGACTTGCTTTGTGTGTAAAGTGGTGGAAAAGGACGGTGCGCACGCTGCGGGGCTGCTGCTGGAGGCACGGAGGAATCAGCCCCGTGCCTGGTCCAGCGCCCAGAGCAGCTCAGCAGACATCACCACCATCGGGGTCTGGGCACAAGTCTCCGTGGGGCAGGGGCTGCGTCTCACCGCCCCACTTTCAGAGTTTCCGCTCTGGCCTGCTGGCTCCAGGCAGGCCCCACGCCAGGTAATTGCACTTGAGCACGAGTCTTCACGACGTGCTCTTTGTCCCTCTGCGATTGTTCCAGGACGCGCTGATAACGGCTCTGCCAGCCCTGTGTGCTCTCAGAGCCCGGGGTAGGGCAGGGCGGGGGTGGTAACTCTGTTCTGCACACGGAGGCCTGGGAGCGTGGCCCGGGCTCTAGGGCATGGTTGGTCCCTGGGAGGAGGGAGGGAGAGGACCAGATGGCTGGCGGCTCTGTCTTCCCCCTCGCTGCCGCCATGCCTCCCAGGAAGTGGGTCAAAGGGCACCCGGCTGGCTGCCGGGTGTGCCACCCTTATCTCCCTGCGGGTTTGTGTTCTGACTCAAGAGGAAGTGGCCCCAGGGATCCGAGGTCCCCGAGGGTCCTGACAGCTGGGCTCCTCGCCTTCAGGAACCAGAGCAGCAACCGCCCACCCCGCGCCCCCCACCTGGCATTGCGATGTAATTTACCACTTTTAAGTTTTAAAAAAAATTTTTGAGAGAGCTCAACCTGGTGCTCTGTGACAACCTAGGGAGGCGAGACGGGATGGGGGATGGGGGAGACGCTGAAGGAGGAGGGAACACATGGCTAATTCATGTGGTTGTGTGGCAGGAACCAACACAGCGTTGTAAAGAATGATCCTCCAACTAAAAAAAGACTTTTTTTTTGGGCTTCATTGTGAAGCATGGAGGATCTTAGTTCCCCTACCAGGGATCAAACCTGTGCCGCCTGCAGTGGAAGCACAGAATCCCAGCCACTGGGCCGCCAGGAATTCCCAGCCATTTACATCTTACCGCTTGTCAGCTCTGTCTGACCGTGGCCCCGCCAGACACCAAGAGCTCCAACTCTTCCGTCGAACCACCAGGCCGGCGGCCTCCCCGACAACACTGGGTGGGCTCCCCCCAGCCCCCTCCTCACCCAGCCCCCATGCCGCCCTTGCACCGCCCGGAGCCCAGCCTGGGACCCACCGAAGGAGCCACTTCAGTGCCTTCCTGTCGGCAGCCGCGTGGAGTCAGGGGCTCCGACGAGACATTGCTGCGTTTACCTCCGTCCCTGTCTCGGGTCAGATGCTGGGTGTCCCTTAGTGAATAAAACAGATGCCTCCCCTTTCTAGAGCCGGCGGTCTGGGCTGGGAGGGGGAGAAACCCGGACAGAGCAAGACCTGTGCTGACTCCAGGTGGAAGACGGGGAGCAGAGGCCGTGACCGGGGAGGGCCCTGCTGAAACAGCCCCTCTGAGCTCCAGATGCGCTGCGGCAGCGGCCAGGCCCGCTGGGCAGGGACGGGCTGAGTCTGCTCAGAGCCCCCGCGCCCCTCACCCCCTTTCATGCCTTCCTCACGCTCTCACCTCTACTGTCTCGTGGGACCCACTGGGAGGTTCTGGGGGGGCAGTGGCCTCAGCCACATCTGGCCCAGAGAGGGTGAGCCCCGCGGGCTGGTGGACGAAGGGGGCAGAGGACGGAGGGGCAGTCTCTGAGGGGCAGGCGGGCAGGGTCAAAGTGGTGCCTGGGGGAGGGTGGCTGGGTTACTGGTGGGGAGGGGGGTGGCGAGGCAAGCCGGTGCTCGGAGGCCAGGGTGGAGCCCCTACTGCTGGAGGAAGCGAAGTGAAGATGCCAGTCGCTCAGACTCTTTGTGACCCCGTGGACTGTAACCCACCGGGCTCCTCTGCCCATGGGATTCTCCAGGCAAGAGTCCTGGAGCGGGTAGCCTCCCCTGCTGCTGACTGAAGAGCAAAGTGTTCCTGCCAGAAAGGGAACAGACGCTGTCCTGGGAGGCCGTAAGGGTGGTGCGGCCAGAGCCTCCTGCCAGCCTCAGGCGACCCAAGGCGCGGGGTCCAGGCACCGCTAAGAGTGTAGTAGCTGAGTCATCAAAGTCACGGGGATCCGATTTTTGTTCCTTTTTTTTTTTTAGTCAAGTGACGTGACTCATTAACCTAGTGAGTTTTTTTCCCCCTATTTTGAAAGAATTGTGGTGAAATATATACATAACACACAATTTGCCAACTTAACCACTTTTAACTGACAATTCATCAGCCTTAACGACATTCACAACGTTGTGCAACCATCAAACCATCTACTTCCAGACCTTCTCATGACCTCAGGCAGAAACTTGGTGCCCTGGGAGCAATAATCCCGTGTTCTCCTCTCTCCCAGCCCCTGGTGACCTCAAGGCTACCTTCTGTCTCTGAATCTGCCTATTTTGGGTATTTCATACAAGGTGCTGTTGCTAAGTCATGTCTGACCCTTTGTGACCCGATGGACTGCAGCACGCCAGGCTTCCCTGTCCTTCACCATCTCCTGGAGTTTGCTCCAATTCATGTCCATTGAGTCCAACCATCTCATCCTCTGTCATCCCCTTCTCCTCCCACCTTCAGTCATTCCCAGCATCAGGGTCTTTTCCAGTGAGTCAGTTCTTCGCATTAGGTGGCCCAAATACTGGAGCTTCAGCTTCAGCATCAGTCCTTCCAATGAATATTCAGGACTGATTTCCTTTAGGATTGACTGGTTGGATCTTGCAGTCCAAGGGACTCTCAAGAGTCTTTTCCAGCACCACAATGTAAAGTTTATGTATTCTTCGGCACTCAGCCTTCTTTGTGGCCCGGCTCTCACATACGTGTGTGACTGGAGAAACAGCTTTGACTCTACAAAACTTTATTGGCACAGGGATGTCCCAGTAGAATCATACAACGTTTGTCCTTTTGTGTCTGGCGTCTTTCACTCAGCAGTGTCCTCAAGGTCATCTGTCCTGTAATGTGTATCAGAACCCCATTCCTTTTTTGGGCCATGCTGTGTGGCTTGTGGGATCTTAGGTCCCTGACCAGGGAAGCCCCACTCCTTTTTATTGCTGAGTAATATTCCATCATGAGAACTAATATTGCATTGGAGAAGGAAATGGCAACCCACTCCAGTATCCTTGCCTGGAAAATCCCGTGGATAGAGGACCCTCGTAGGCTACAGTCCGTGGGGTCGTAAAGAGTCGGACACCACTGAGATTTCACTTCACTAATATTCCATTCCAAGTATAGGCTACATTTGTCTATCCATCTCTGGATGGATGTGAGTCCCGTCTGCCCTCTGGCTGTTGTGAAGGATGCCTAGCCTGGTTCCTAAAAGGAGTAAACTTCGCCAGTGCATCGCCAGTCAGTGCTCTGTGAGCACAGCACCAGCTCCCCAGAGCACAGCAGCTTTGCCTTGTTCTAGATCACAAACCGGCCGAGTACTGGCTGGGCAGTTACTGTCGACCAGAGTCCTCCACAGGAGAGGGTGCCAGGCTGGCCCGGAGGACTGGGAGAGCCAGGCCCCGGCATCCAGAGCCGTGACTCTCAGAGGAGTCCGCAAGAGCTACGAACTACGGTGTGTGGAGCCGTCCCAGGTCCCGAGGTGGCTGGGTCAGAGGGACAGCTCTGCATGCGGGGGTGGACCCCCCCCCAAGGACCGCACCTCGAACCGACAGCGAGTCCGGGATCTCCACGCGCAGAACTGCTGCCCCCTGCTGTACAGGGAGGGCACTGCAGCAGGGGCAGTGCCGTGTCCCCCAGGGTTGGACCAGCGGGCATCCCCCAGTGCCCCGAGGGTGACCGGTACCTGAAGAGGGGCAGGGAGGAGGGGGAGGTCTCCTGAGGATGGGCCTCAGCCTTTCTCAGCCCCCCACCCCTCATCACAGGAGCAGTGCCGTGTCCCCCAGCGTTGGACCAGCGGGCATCCCCCAGTGCCCCGAGGGTGACCGGTACCTGAAGAGGGGCAGGGAGGAGGGGGAGGTCTCCTGAGGATGGGCCTCAGCCTTTCTCAGCCCCCCACCCCTCATCACAGGGACGACCCCCCATGGACTTGCAAAGCCATCTTGCAGAATAAAGTATTAACTACGTTTGATTAAAAGGCTTTTTGTGCTGCTTGAAAGTCCTAACTTTTCTCTTGGAGCAAAGCCCGGTCTCTGTGAAGGACACAGAACCAGGGTTCTGGACTGTCTGGGAGCACCCTCCCCAAGTCCTTCCACCTGCCCTCCAGCCCCGGCCACTCTGGTTCGGGACCCCTCCCTTTGCACAGGGGTGAGCTGCCTGCCTGACCCGCTCCCACAGGCCTGGGCAGCCCCCACCCTCCCGGGATCCCGAAAGGCTGCTGTCAAGATCTAGTCTGGAACTGCTCTGGCCGCTCTGCTCTGAAATTCATGTCCAGCTCCCAAAAGATGCTCTGCTGCTGCCCTGGGGCTCCAGGCGCACTGCCTGCCCCAGCCGCCCGCCGCGCCGCGCCGCCCACCAGCACTGTGCCGCCCACCAGCACTGTGACCCTCCTTCCCTGCTGGACCCTGCGGAGCTGAAGGACGAGGGCGGGGGCTCAGCGCCCAGACCCCTGGTTTGAATCACAGCTTCACAGAAAAGCAAACCACTAGCAGCAGTAATTGGATTACCCAGGAGATGGCACTTTGTTCATTTCGCCCAGAAGTGGAATCCCGATCGTGTTTCTCGCGGTCAGCTCCGGCCCTAACTGTGCCCCACATCACGTCCCTGTGGCCCCGCAGTGCCGGGGGGAGGGCAGCTGCTAACGCCAGCCTGTCTCTACAAAAGCGTCCAAACTCCAGCCCCAGGAGGGCCATGCTTGTGATTCTTCCTGTATTCCTGGCCTCTCTGGCTCAGGGAGGCTGCTGCTTACTAAGAATAAGCTCTCAGTCAGGGCACTCAAGTCTAGAACCACCCACAACAGGATTTGGCTTTTCGTATCAGAGTTTTCTACAGCAAAACACAGAAGCCTGGTCTCTTCAGAAAACAGATTTATTTTTATATTTCTATAAATATCAGCTGGACGATCAACACAGACAGGGAGCAATCTCGATGGTGTTTATCCGGAGGACGGTCTGCGGGTTCACGATGACTATGAGAGAGAAAAGGGCCGGGGCATCAGCGTAGACCTCGATGCTCTGAACGAGCTACCGTGAGACCAGCCACCAATCGCTCAGCCTTTGGGGGTCAGACTCAGTGAGGTCCCACGTGGTGTGTCCCTGGGGCCCGCAGACCACAGACCTCACCACTGACTCCCTGAGCCCCGTCAGACGCAGCAGGGGCTGCGACAGGTCTCACCCTCACCCTCTGAGATCGTCCCCCTGGGTGGAGGCGGGCACGCCCTGCGCTCCAGGCAGCATCTACCGACAGGGCGTCCTCTGCCTGCTTGTCCATTTCCCGGGGGCACTCCGGACTTGCTGCGGGGGTCTCAGCAGCCACTGAGGCTCCCAGCCGCGCCTCCCAGGGCCGCGCCTTCCAGCCGGCGGCCTCTTCCCACCCCCGGTCAGAGTGGGGACAGGGCCGCGCCCACCCGCTGGTCTCGCTGGTCCCCGGGCGCCTCAGAGGGCAGGTGCCTGTCCGACGCGACCAGGGCAGGACTCGGGGCAGTACCCGGAGGACGAGAGCGTGGCAGTTCTGCTCTCCCCAACTTACTTCTCTTTCTCTTGTAGTTTTTCCTTTTCTGAAACCTCATGTTGACTCTCGGCCACGATTCCGTCTTTTCGATGACCGTGGCTTCTACTCGAACAAGATCCTTTCTAAAAGACAGGAGAATGAACAGTGACACACCTTCTTATTTTTCCATCTTCCGGGTACTTCACACACAAGAACTTCTAAAATAAAACTTCCTTTTCTGCTGCTTATCAGTGTTCCCCCCAGCCCCCGCAGACACTACACGGCAAGGGGCAGGGTCGTCTCACAGCCAGTCCTGAAAGGGCCAAACTGCAGCGAAGCAGTAACAGGCCAGAGACGTGGTTGGGACGCTCTGCACGCAGGGCACTAAATGCCCACAAACCCAGTGTCCGCGTGTAGAGCTCAGGGCTGACATGGTGTGACAGAGCCCCCACCCGCCCCCCGCCCAGCCCTCGAGGGCACATTACCCAAGCAGGGGTCTGCCAAGGAGAGTGAAGTCATCAGCCCCAACCAGCAGGACCTGGAACCAAATAGGCGCGTCACCAAGACATAACACAGCCACAGAACAGAGCTGCCGACGGGCGAGACGGAGACAGGCTGCAGAGGGGGGCGGCTCGCTGTCTCCCTAGGGACACGGGCCCGTCGGCCTGGCACGGGGGCGTGGGGCCTGGTGGCACTTCCAGTCGGCAGATCATCTCCTCTGGAAACGGACTTAAACCTCCTCACTGCAGTCTACACATACAGGGAAAATGCACAACCAGGCAGCGGGGTCTTTACGCCGTTGACAGCCCTGCGGACTCTGTGAGGATTCAGGCTCAAGGCTGTTCTTTCAGTGACTGCGAGCCCTGCCCGCCCCGGCAGCAGGGGGCAGCTGTGCCGCTGCGGCTGGCCTCAGACGGAGACAGCCCTGCGGCCTGAGTGCAGGGGGTCTTTCTAGACGCTGGGAGACTTGTCTGGAATTCTACAGATCAGAAGAAAATTCGATCACATTGAACCTAAATGTCGAAAAACAGCCTATTTTGTAACAGCATCCATGGACTATGTACGTTAGGCAATGACAAAGAACCTTGTTTTTACTCACTCTCAGTCTTGACAGGGTCTCTATTACTGGGTTTCCTATATTACGAAAATCATCTTTACTGGGTGGGGCTTCCTACGCTTTTGTTAGTGTGAAATGTTTCAAAAGAATGTCTTTCAAGAAACCCTTACAGATACAGTTCTGAAGTGTCCAATTTTAGACGTAAGAAGTAAACACGCCCTTGTCCATGAGCTTGTGATGGAGCCCCAGGGGCCCCGTGGGGAAGGCGCTGTGCGGACCTCAGGGGTCCCCACAGCGCCCCCATTCAGCTCTGAGTCAAGTGGTCCTGCTCAGACCATGGGCTGCGGGAGGACCACCTGAGACGGGGGAGCGTGATGCTGCCCTGGGTGTAAATACACCAAGAAGCTGTGGTCGCAAGGGAGGAGTTTCAGATGATAAAGAAAACCATCTGTCACATTACCTCATGTCAGCACTTAACTACGTCATAGAAACAGGATCTGGTGCGGAGAGCTCCTGTTTTATCTACGGCAGAGCAGGCAAAAACCAAGCAGGCCCCTGAACGCAGCAAACAGAACCCGAAGGGGAAGGCTGCGCCCATGGCTAAGAACAGCACAGACCGCGGAGTGGTTCCGAGGCCAGAGCGTGACCCGGGTCCGGGGGGGCGGCTCGAAACCAGCACTCGCTGCTTAGGGCAGCAGCGGCCGCCGCACCTCCCGCCAGGGGAGTGGGAGACAGACCCACAGACACACACTCCTCCTTGGGGAAACGTGCTGAGCGTCTCCCCGTCGGGAGGGACCCTGCCAAGTCAGGGCCGCCCTCGGGGGCATCTCCCCTCGCCCCCAGGCTCCCCTGCGCCTGACCAGCCAGGCTGCCCCGTCCCAGGAAGGGCGCCGGCCTTTTCCACCAGAGCCGACCGTGGGGAGCAGGGGCCGAGTCCCAGATACACTGAGAAACCCACAGTCTCACCTTCTCCAGCCGAATCCGCTCTCCGCAGGCAATGTCTAACTTGTTCTCAATTAGAATCAGGTCTTCAGAGGTGACTTTCCACTGGTGGCTGGCAAAGTGCACCACGGCAAAGAGCCTGCCGTACTGGCCCCTGGCGATGAGCTTGTTCACCTTCTCCACGACCTCTGCAGGGGGAAGGATGGTCAGGGTCACAGCTCTGCCCCTGCCCATGTGCCCTGTGACCCCCAGGGCCTCGCGACCCTGAGCATCCATGGACTGGCAGCAGGGCGCGTGCCGGGGGCTCCTCCCTGCTCTCCCACCACTGCCTTCAACCACATCTAAAACCAGGAAGAGTCCAGGCGTTGCTATGGATTTCCAGGCTTTGGAAAACGAGGGCCCTCCCTGCCTCCAAGCGCTGGGCACGGCCGGTACGCTGCCCTCCTCCTGGCACCCGAGGGCCCTCCTGCCTCCAAGCGCTGGGCGCGGCCGGTACGCTGCCCTCCTCCTGGCACCCGAGGGCCCTCCTGCCTCCAAGCACTGGGCGCGGCCGGTACGCTGCCCTCCTCCTGGCACCCGAGGGCCCTCCTGCCTCCAAGCGCTGGGCGCGGCCGGTACGCTGCCCTCCTCCCAGCACCCGCGCTGGGGCCGCTTCCACCGAGGAGCGTGCTCCTTGTTTTCTTTCCCTGAACACCCGTGTTTCTACTAACAGCGGGGAGACTGGGCTGGACCGAGCCCGGCCGCCACCTGTGTCAGCGGCCTGCTACTCAGCCGGTGCCCTGGGAGGCTTTGCTAAGTGAACGAGGGTTCTGAATCCTGGTGTTAAGTGAACTTCAGCGTTCCTGCCTTGCCTCGTCCTGTGAACAGGAACGCCCACATCGTGCCCGTCTCGGGCACCTAGAAACGTGAGGCCCCTGTCCCTCGGCCAGACCACCCCTCCCCCTCGCCTCTGCCCCGCTTGCCTGCGTGGTGTCTGGCCTCCTCCACGGGCTCTGGAAACGCGAGGCCCTGTTCCGCGGCCAGGCCACCCGCCTCTCGCCTCTGCCCCGCTCACCTGCGTGGTGTCTGGCCTCCTCCACGGGGTCTGGCAGCACAACTTCCGGCCAAGGTGGTGAACTCAGTGAGGTTTTCGGAACGTATCTGCAAAAGCATTTTTTTGCATGCAGGTCACACACACGTGGCAGTTCCACACCTGTGAGCCACGGCTGTGCTCGGCACACCAGAAAGGACAAGGACCCAGCCCAGCATGTCTCCCACGCCCGAGTGGCTGGCAGGGCAGCAGCCCCCACATTTGTGGGGAAGCAAAATCTACCCCCCAAATGTCTCAGGCGTGTGGATTACTTCAAGCTGAAAACTATCAAGGCCCAAGGCTCCAGAAGAAAAGTCTGGCAGGAGGCAGGCAGGCCTGGGTCTGCTCGCAGCTGCCTGGAGATGGCGGGCCTGTCCTGAGACAGCTTCCCCAGAAAGGATGCGGGAACACGTGGGCACAGAGGACAGGGGCTGCTCCTGTCCCGCGGTCTCTGCAGGCCCCGCAAACATTTATCCACCAAACACTTGCTTTTCCACCTCCACGTGGACTGCCTTCTCCCCCTCCTGAAGTCCCAGACCCCTATCCTCAACATCCTCTTTTGTCTTTAGCTGAAGGAGCCGTTTCAGGAGAGGGCTTCAGCCATTCTGGCGAATTGACTCATTTCTCCCAGGTCTCTCCCGTGTGTACAGGTTATTAACTTGGGTCTGATTTTCTCCTGTTAACCTGTCTCACATCAACTGACCTCTTCGACCAGCCAGAAGACCCTGGACAACTGGGGACACTGTTGCTCCCAGCACAGGCCCAGGAAACCCCGGCACTGTCACAGCAGGTATGCTGAACACAGACGCCCCTGTCGGAGTCAACTGGCCCCCAAACTGGGCTGTGTTTTAAAGCTGTGCATCGTGTCCGAGGCTCAGGAGCCCGGGTGGCCCAGCAGCAGCCGCCAGGATGAGGGACAAAGCTGCAAGGGGGCCGGGGCGGCAATGACCGCTCGGAGCAGCGCTGGGGGAGCAGCCGGATTCACGAAAACGCCCCCTCAGGGTTTCTGCCTCCAGCCTCACCCGAGGAGCCCACTGCTCCTTCAGGGAAACAGCAGGCCCCGGGCCCCCCGCTGCTGAGACTCTCGCTGCGGGAGTGCAGGCGGCTGTACTGAAAGCCTCCTAATGCCAGGCGCTCGCCAGAACTCTTTTGTAAGGCATTTACCTATCGAGGTGCAGCTGACTTATAACGGTGTTACTTTCTGCTGTATAGCAAAGAGGCTCAGTTACACATGCGTATGTACAATTTCTTTCCCTGATGATCTATCAGAGGATACTGAACGTGGTTCCCTGGGCCATAGAGAGACCTCGCCGTTTACCCATGCTGCGTGTCACACGGTGGGGCCTCATGCTGATGTGACGGTTTATACCTGCTAATCCAGCCTCCCAATCCACCCCTCCTTCACTCCTCCCCTTTGGCAAGTCCTTCTAACAAGCTCTCTGAAGGCAGAAATTCATTTGACTCTCATGAAAACCCACTGCGACGTAACCTAATATCGCTTCCATTTCTCGAAGAGGAACTGAAGCCCAAGGACGACCCTGCTCCTGGACCTGGGCTGCAAGGGCTGGTACCGGACCCTGTATATTCCTACTCAAGTGTGATTTTAAACATGCTCCTTCAAATTACACAAGGTTCTCCAGAGAGTCTGTCCTGTGATTCAACCTTCCCGGTTAGAAATTTCCCGATTAGGAGTTAGAAGATTTTCCTTAAAAAGACACAGCCATGCATGGCCCAGAACACCTTCTCTTTGGACTCTTGAGGTTCCATCTCTATTTCTATGTGTTAAGGGTCTGAGTAAAATACTGTCAAAACAGTTAAAACTTATGTATTCTGAAAAACTAAATGTTAGAAGTTTTGACTTTAGAAGGAAGGAAAGGAAGAGAGTCAGCAAAACCCACATTTTGATATTACCCTTGTGGAGATGAAGCGCTCTGCGAACTGAACCTCTGAGAAGCAGACCACAGGGAAGCTGAGGGAACAAGAGAGACATGCTTGGTTACTAGGATGAAACACAAACTGCCCCTTATGATGCTCAATGCACAAGTGCTGCTAGTGTGGCTGGTACCCAACTCACACCATCACAACACACCTACAGAAAAGCCTAGAAAGAGAACCAAGACCATCACTCACTCACAGCTACTGGTTACTACCATAAGCGTCAAGGGGCGTTCATCACACCATAGAGAAGGGCCTGAAACCGAATCATCTACCTGCTAACTCATTCCTGGAAGCCAAGTGCCCAAGTTGAGGCCCGTTCGGCACCCCAGTGTGGGAGCAGCCTCCAGGACACCCCTCCGGGAGCTCTCAGCCCCGAGCCCTGCTCCCCGCTCCAAGGGAGGGGCTCTCAGTGACAGAGAGCATGTGGCAGGAGTGGCAGGCCAGCCCCTCCAGAGGAGGCAATCAGAGGGCCGCTGCCGGCTTGGGGTCCTCCCTGCAGCAGGACCGCCGTGCTGTGAGCGGCCCAGGGAGGCCCCGGGATCCCACCTCCCAGTTCAGGTCAGTGGCTCAGTCACGCCCGACTCTCTGCAACCCCATGGGCTGCTGCACGCCAGGCTTCCCTGTCCGGGGAGCCAGGGAGCAGCTTCTGCCAGCCCTGCTGACTCTTAGCCTGAAACAGCCTGACTTGAATCTAACGAGACGGGGAGCCAGCTCAGCCACGCCTGCGTCCTGACCCTCAGTGTGGGCTGACATAGTACGCGTTAAGTTATCTTAAGCTGCTGGGTTTGGGGTAGCTCAGGACACAGCATCAGATAATAACACACCTAGCGACAAAGGCACCCACAGCCTGCTCAGAAGGGCCCAGAAACAAAATGCCCATGCATAGGTGCTAGAAGCAGAGGGCAGAGCTCTCAATAACTACTGTTGGTTTTTTCAACTGAGCTATAATTTATATGCCATAAAGTTTACTCTTTCAAAGCTCACTCATTAGCAGCTGTTCCTAATTCCTGGTCTCCTGAGCTGGTTTTTCCTCCCCTCCACCATCTCGGTGTGCTTGTGGTCTAAACCCGGGTCTCTGTGCTGTCGTGTCCCACTCTTTGTGGCCCTGTGGACTGCAGCCTGTCAGGCTCCTCTGTCCATGGGATTCTCCAGGCAAGAAGACTGGAGTGGGTTGCCCTAAAACCTGGTTCTTACCTCTTCTTTATGTATGGCCTTTCCTCTGGGATTACATCTGTTTGAATGGATTTCAGCGTCATCTGCACACCCCTGACTCCCAAGTGGACACCTGCGGCCTGGACTCAAGACACGACAGGCCTGTCTGCTGGCATCACCTGGTCGTCACCTGTCTCAGAACCTAACAAAGGCTCCTGATCTGCCCCTCCCACCTGCTTCTCCCACACCCCTCCACATCTCACATGATGGCGACTTCATCCTTCCAGTTGCTCAGGCCAGAAACCTCAGTCATTTATGACTTTTCTCTCTCACACCCCACAGCCACCAACCTGTCAGCAAATCCCCTGCCTCTTTTTGAGACTTCCAGGCTCTGACCACTTCATCAGCCAAGCTGCCTGGCTTGTAACTGATGCCCGGCTCTCAGCCTTGCCTCTCTCTCTGCACAGCAGCTAGAGGGCAGGGCACTTTCCTGGTGGTCAAGGGGTTAAGACGTCACGTCTCACTGCACGGGGCACAGGTTCGATACTTGGTCAGGGAACTAAGATCCCGTGCGGGGTGGGCAAAATCCCCCCAAAACCAGAAAAACCAACTACGAGGACAGATCAGGTTACTATTTAGCGTAACCCTCCAAGAGCGCCCCGTTTCATCCTGAGAGAAAGGCAGTCTTCACAGGGGCCAGCAGGGCAGCGGGCAGTGTGACCCCGCCTCGCTGGGCCTTGCCTCAGGAGCTTCCCCTTGTTCCCTGCACACCTGCCACTCAGGCCTCCATTATTCCTGGAAGATGCCAAGTACAACGGCCTGTGCCTTGACTGCTCGTCCTTGGGACAACCCCAACCCCCGGAGGCCCCCTAGGCTAATCCATCTCCTCTGGGTCTCCACTCAAACACCATCTCACTAGAGAAGGCTTTCCCCAACCATCCTATTTAAAACTGAACACTTTCCTCCCAACTCGTGCTTTATTTTTCTCCATAAGACTTACCAGCTTTGGACCTGCTATGTAATTTGCTTCTTCTTAAGCTTCGAACATACTATGTAATTTGCTTCTTCGTAAAATTGCTCATCTCTCTGCAAACCCCTCCCCCCAACAGAATGTGAGCTCCGTAAAAACAGGGGTTTGTTTTATGGATTTAACTGATGTATTCACCATCCTGGACCAGACTTTGACTTGTAATGGATGCCCAATAATTGGCGAGTGAATGAATGAAATCTCTTCTAAGCCATCAAATGAAGCCCCTGTGGAATACCCCACAGTTCGGAACTCACGACTGGCCTCTCTTGAAAGCCAGGTGGCTCAGTAGTAAAGGCTCTGCCTGTCAGTGCGGGAGATGCAGGTTTGGTCCCTGGGTCAAGAAGATCCCCCAGAGGAGGAGATGGCAAGCCACTGTGGTATTCTTGCCCGAAAACTCCCATAGGGAAGCCTGGCGGGCTACAGTCCATGGGGTCACAAAGAGTCGGATACAACTGACAGACTGAGCGCGGCTGGCAGCCATCTCACTGGCGAAAGCTCAGAAACTCTCTGCACCTGATCCGCTTCCCTGTCATTCCTGCCTATGGCCTTAGCTTAGCTCCGACCCCACCGGGAACAAGTGCGCACCCTCCCGTCCCCCAGGACCATCCTTCAGTCCCTGTGAACTGTGATGGTGTCCGTCCCGTTTCCTTCAGGCACTCTTCAAGATCCCGCCTCTTCACTGTTCTGGTCACCCTCTCTTTACTCAGCTCGCTTCACCCGTGTTTCTCTCTGAAAGCGGGGGTGGCGGGGGCGGGAACTGAGCACAGCATTCTAGAGGTAGGTTTATGTTGGTAGAACAACGTTAAGTCCCACTGCTTTTTATAAAAGCTTCCCTGCCTGCTTAAACCCAAGTTTCATTATGGAAAATGATAAGCACACAAAAGTCAAGAGAATAGGGAGTCCTCCTGTATGTCTTCCTAGACTCAGCAGTCATCAACTCATAGCCAAGCCTGACTCATTCACAATGTCTCTGTTCCAACTCTGCGGTGTATTTTAAAGCAATTGTCAGGGTACTTCTATGAAAGATAACGCATCTTACAAACCAACAAACATAAGCACAACATCATTATCATACCTACACAAGGGAAAACTTCTTTACACACAGAAACATTTCTTCACACGAATATACGCTCCAACCACTTTGAGAAGAGGTTTATAGTGTTTTTGACCAACAAAACCTTGCTGAGCTTCATGACAACCCAGTGCCTAAAATACAGGTGTAGCTTTTGCTGGACTGGTGAACCTCTGGGCAAGGACATTCACCACCGTTTTCCAGATGAGGACAAGGAAGCTTCAAGAGTGGCTTGCAGCCCACTCTTCCTAGACTCAGCAGTCATCAACTCATAGCCAAGCCTGACCCATTCACAATGTCTCTGTTCCAACCCTGCGGTGTATTTTAAAGCAATTGTCAGGGTACTTCTATGAAAGATAAAGCATCTTACAAACAAACAAACATAACCACAACATCATTATCATACCTACACAAGGGAAAACTTCTTTACATACAGAAACATTTCTTCACACGAATATACACTCCAACCACTTTGAGGAGAGGTTTATAGTGTTTTTGACCAACAAAACCTTGCTGAGCTTCATGACAACCCAGTGCCTAAAATACAGAGATAGCTTTTGCTGCACTGGTGAACCTCTGGGCAAGGACATTCACCACCGTTTTCCAGATGAGGACAAGGAAGCTTCAAGAGTGGCTTGCAGCCCGGGGAGTGATGGTTAAAGCATAGGCTTTGGAGCCGGACCAAGCTATCTGATTCAGTCCTCTTCCCACTTCCCTGCTGTATGACCAAGGGCAAGTTACCTAACCATTCTGAGCCCCAGGTTGCTCCCCAACTTAAATGAAGTCTATATGGAAGTCGGAGAGCTATCACCAATATTTGAGCTATTAACTAAAGGAACCAGGGTCTGAACCCAGGGTTTCCACGACCGATAATCACCGCCATCAAAAAAAGCGATTAACACCGGTCAGACGCAGACACACGTGGCAGGGCGCCCCGCGTGCCCAGCTTCCTCCGTTCACCCCGCGGGGCGGGCCTCACCGGCTCCAGGTCCCGACGCTCTCAGGACGCTGCGGCCGCATGCAGACGCCAGCCGCCCGAAGGTGACCGGCCGGGCCCAGGCCGCCGCGGCCGCCGCCATCCTCCCGCAGCCTCCGCCGGGAGCGGAAGCGGAAGCGGAAGCGGAAGCGGCGCGAGCCTGGTGCGTCGGCGCACCGGGTCCGGCCGGGAGCAGCGCCGCGCGCGGCAGCCGGACCTCAGCGGCTCTGGGCCCGGGCCGGACTGCGGCCATGGCCTCGCCGCCCGTGGAGAGCTTCGTGACCAAGCAGTTGGAGCTGCTGGAGCTCGAGAGAGACGCGGAGGTGGAGGAGCGCAGGTACGGCCGCCGGCCCGGGCCTCTCGGGGTCGGCCCGGCGTCTCCCCCAGGGTCCCCTCCTCTCCCAGCTGAGACCCCACAGATGAAGCCTGCAGGGGCTCGGCCTGACAAGCTTAGGGCCGGGCTTTGCCCCCCTGACTGTGAAGGGGGCTCGGCCGCCTCCAAGGATGGAAGCCTTTTCACCCTCCGGGGCGGCCTGTTCCGTTTTGGGGACCCCCCCCTTGGAAGGGGCTTCTCCCCCTGAAGTGCCCCTCTGAACTTTGCCCCGTGGGCCCAGCCTGTCCCCCCACTTCCATCCCCATCGTGTTCTCCGCCCTCTTCCCTCCTCGGTCCCCGTTAGTGTTTGCGCCTGCTCCTTGCCGGGCCTCGAATGAGATGCAGTCGCGGATAATGGGCCCCGGGTGACCGGTGTGAGCGGAAGGGGCCGGTGGGGGCGCGAACGGCCCGCCTCCAGCCTGACAGGTGCTGAGCTGCGTGTGCAGGCCGAGTGCTGTGGAGCGGGTGGGAGAAGGACCGCCGGCCCTGCGGAGCCTTAGTGGCGGATGGCTTCCTGGAGGCGGTGGTGCCTGGCCACAGCTTGCAGAAAAATAAGGGTTAAAGAGTTTGCGGGGAGGAGTTTCCTGGAGGAGATGTGGGAAAGCAGCGCACCCCTGCAGCCAGGACTGGAGCCCTGAAAACGTCGGGCTTTTTACCCCTAAGGCTGAAACTGAGAGCTGACATTTATTGAGGGGTGTAAAAGCACTCCAGAGGCATCAGTCGTTTTAAACCTCGCATCAACTCTGCGAAATTGGTTACTGCGGTAACCGATTCTCATCTTAGGTCTAAGGAGGCTGGAACAGAGAAGTTAAGTCCCTTGACCCAGGTAACACAGGGTGAGCCAGGATTTGAGATCACGCGGGCTGATGCCAGAGTTTGTACTCAACCACTGTGCTGCCTAAGTGGAGAGGATTTGATTTATAAGTTTTTGATTGTGACGGTTGAGAGTTGGGAGTCCTGTTGCCCTCAGTGGGATCCGGGCCCCATCATTTATGGCTGGGTGACTTTGCAGCCTTAGTCAGCGTGTCTGTAAAATGAGATCATCCTTACAGCAAACCAGTGAGGTGGGAATGCAGTGATCTGCAAGTCAAGGGCTCAGCACCGCCCGGAGCACAGAGTGAGCACCCGTGGAAAGATGCACCGATTGAGAAGGGCCTGGGGAAGAAGCTTGTGTTATAGTTTGTGTGTGTGTGTGTGTGTGTGTGTGTGTGTGTGTACACAGAGTAAGCACCCGTGGAAAGATGCACAGGGGTCCGATTGAGAAGGGCCTGGGGAAGAAGCTTGTGTTATAGTTTTGTGTGTGTGTGTGTGTACAGAGTAAGCACCCGTGGAAAGATGCACAGGGGTCCGATTGAGAAGGGCCTGGGGAAGAAGCTTGTGCTATAGTTTGTGTGTGTGTGTGTGTGTGTGTGTGTGTGTGTGTGTACACACAGAGTAAGCACCCGTGGAAAGATGCACAGGGGTCCGATTGAGAAGGCCTTGGGAAGAAGCTTGTGTTATAGTTTTGTGTGTGTGTGTGTATGATGAGCTGCACGTGGGATCACTGCTGAATGGCCATAGGAGTCCCTCTTATTTTATATTCTTGGGCAGAGGATGGCCCTCGGCAGTGAGGGCGCAGGGGTGGATTCTGGGTACAGATGGGGGTGGGGCTGTTGGGACAGTGACTCACAGGGCCCAGGAGAGAAGGCTAAGGTGAGTGCGGGCGCTTCGAGGAGGGCGTGGGGGGCTGTAGGAGGAACAGGTTTGAGAGGAGGCAGGTTTGGAGTTTCCCGTGCGTAGACTTCCTCTGTTCCTCCTGCACATCTGGAAGTAAAAACTGGTAAAATACAAATACTGAAGTCTCAACATTGGGTGTTTCCCAGAGCCTGGCAGGAAAATGTCTCTCTGAAGGAACTCCAGAGCCGAGGCGTCTGTTTGCTGAAGCTGCAGGTATCCAGCCAGCGGACCGGGCTGTACGGACGGCTGCTCATCACCCTCGAGCCCAGGAGACGCGTGTCTGCGGCTGTGCTTCCCAGTAACAGCTTTACTTCCGGTCTGTACCTTGTCGACAAGGGTGTGCATTGAGCATTGCTGTCTTCAGATGTGGGCTGTGAAGATCTAGTCACATAGGACCCGCTGGGGAGTCAGGCTTTGCAGTGGAGAACTCGCGCTTAGAAATCCAGCAGTTAGGAGGCTTTCTGGTAGTTTAGACCAGCGCTGTCTGGACCGGCAGACATCAGCTGCACACCTGAGATACGGCCGGTGATTCCTGCTCATGTAAAACGCACAAGAGATTTTGAAGATTTAGTACTGTGAAAAAAAAAGAGTAATTTCTATGACTACCAATTATGTTCTGAAATGGAAATATTTTTCATATATTGGGATAAGTAAACTACTGTTAAAATTACCTGTTTCTTTTTGGTTGTTTAACGTGGCTTCCCAGGTGACTTAGTGGTAAAGAACCAACCTGCCGAAGCAGAAGACATGGGTTCAATCCCTAGGTCGGGAAGATTCCCTGGAGAAGAAAATGGCAACCCACTCTAGTATTCTTGCCTGAGAAATCCCATGAACAGAGGAGCCTGGCAGGCTACAGTCCATGGGGTTGCAAAGAGTCGGACATGACTGAGCTCACACACACAACAACTCACAAATGTGGCTACTAGAAAGTGTAAGGTTACACGTGACTCTCATTTCTTGTTTTTTTTCCCCCATATCACAGTGTATATATATATATATATATATACACACATTTTTTAATTTTATTTTTAATTGGAGGGCAATTATTTTCTAATGTTGTGTTGCTTTCTGCCATACATCAGCAAGAATCAGCCATAGGTATACGTGTGTCCCCTCCTTCTTGAACCTCCCGCCGCCTTCCCTTCCCATAGCCCTGGACCAGATAGTTCGTTGTACATAGCTATGTAGTCCCAGACCTTCCTTGTACTAAGAATACTTTGGCTAAGCTTGTGGCAGCCGTGTTGGAAAGAAGGGGCAGTTCGAAGTTCAATCCCTAGGTCGGGAAGATTCCCTGGAGAAGAAAATGGCAACCCACTCTAGTATTCTTGCCTGAGAAATCCCATGAACAGAGGAGCCTGGCAGGCTACAGTCCATGGGGTTGCAAAGAGTCGGACATGACTGAGCTCACACACACAACAACACACAGATGTGGCTACTAGAGAGTGTAAGGTTACACGTGACTCTCATTTCTTGTTTTTTTTCCCCCGTAATATCACAGTATATATATATATATACATATATATGTATATATGTATATATATATACATTTTTAAATTTTATTTTTGATTGGAGGGTAATTACTTTCTAATGTTGTGTTGCTTTCTGCCATACATCAGCATGGATTAGCCATAGGTATACGTGTGTCCCCTCCCTCTTGAACCTCCCGCCGCCTTCCCTTCCCATAGCCCTGGACCAGATGGTTCGTTGTACATAGCTATGTAGTCCCAGACCTTCCTTGTACTAAGAATACTTTGGCTAAGCTTGTGGCAGCCGTGTTGGAAAGAAGGGGCCGTTCGAAGAAGCTTCTTAACCTCACACCTGGGACTCTTGTTTTCAATCAGACCTGGAAACGGACACAGCAGCACCGCCAAGCACTGCACGTTCTCTGGAAGTCTCTCGGCCCTGATTTGGTGANGTTCGTTGTACATAGCTATGTAGTCCCAGACCTTCCTTGTACTAAGAATACTTTGGCTAAGCTTGTGGCAGCCGTGTTGGAAAGAAGGGGCCGTTCGAAGAAGCTTCTTAACCTCACACCTGGGACTCTTGTTTTCAATCAGACCTGGAAACGGACACAGCAGCACCGCCAAGCACTGCACGTTCTCTGGAAGTCTCTCGGCCCTGATTTGGTGATGACAGGGCTTGTTGGCTTCGTATTTTGGCTTTCTGGCCTCTTGCCTCCCGCTTGTTGGAATCCTGGCTGCATTTGGAGACAGATGGGAGGAGGGGGAGCTGATGGTCGGAGTCAGATCTCACACACTGTGTTGCTGAGGGGCCAGGAGTCAGTCATCTGTCCTCTAAAGACAGTCGCGCTTTCGGCCTTACATCAGGATTAAGTGGACAGGACCGAATGTCCCTGTTGGGCGTTTGTAAACTTTGCAAACCAAAGGGAAAATGGATTATGTTCAGTTAGGAAGTGCTTTGGAGGGCAGGACCTTCGAGGTTGATGAATAACTGATAAACAGAAAGTCGGAGGAAGGTGGTCCTCTGGGTGGAAAAGCACAGATCTGAAATCTGATGTGTTGCTACAGCTCCCGATCAGACATAGGTGGGGTTGGTTGGTAGGTTTCCATCTTCTGAAGAGCAGTTTTAAGGCTCTGTAGCTTAGAGATGTGAACTCTGCAATGTGGGGCCCTACTCAGGGCAGCTGGTGGGGAAGGCACAATGGGGTTGGAGCCCCCAGCACTCAGCCCCATGGAGACTCCCCTACCCCATGCACAGAACCAGACCTTGGGCCCAGGCAGGGGAACTGCTGCCACCTTCTCTTTGTCCTTGAAAGTTGGAGAGGGAGACAGGAAAGATTCAAGGTACAGATGAAACTCGTTTCCTAGAAGGAAAATAGGTCAGGGCTAAAATCACGCCTGGTGCCTGGTTGATGTGTGACATGGACTCTGACTCAGAATAAATGGGTTGTGAGTACGTGGGGGGCTCGGCTGAAGCTCCATGTGGACTCTGGTTCGCTCAGAACTGTTGGTGTTCATGGGACAGAAGCGCTGAGCCTGGCGGGCTTGGGCAGGGAGGGGCGCCTGGGCTGCGATCACTGGAAGGGGGTCCTGGGCACAGAGGGGTCGCCTGGGCCTGGCTCCTCTCTGTGTCTTGGCTCCTTCTCAGGCCCCACAGGGTGGCAGCTCCAGGCTGTCTGTCTGCTCTGGTTTCTGGTCTAGCGGGGAAGGGTGAGGGCCTCCTTGCTTGCCCGGGCAAAAGTCTCAGGCTCCGATTGGCCCCAGGCTCATCCCCAAGGGGCATGTGAAGCCCTGATTTGCTTGAGTGTGGGTCGAGTGCCCCGTGCCCCTCAGACTCGCCTGGTGGAGGGTGGGTCACCAGGGCTGTCACAGGGGCGGGAGGCCCAGCTGAGTGGGCAGCACCCCCCTTCCCTCCGTCAGCAGTGTGCCCTTTCCACCTGGAGTGCCCTCCCCCAGGTGAGCGCCTGTGGCCACCCTGTTCCGGGCCCGCCCTGCTTACCTGTCTCCTCGCAGAGCGGCCCGCCCACGTGCCCTGCAGTGGCCCCCTGCTCACTCTGCCCTTCTCACTGAAGCCCTTGGCGCCGACCCTGCCAGGTGGTTCTGTTTGCTCCCCTCCTCCCAAAGTGAGGGCAGGGACTGTTCCTGATACAGAGCAGTGCCCAGAGCAGTGCCAGGCGCAGAGGAAGACTTTAAATATTTTACTGACTGTCATGTTTGTGTTAAACAGTTCATTTCGTGCAAGTGAATTTAATTCTGTAATGGGAGTTAGAAGTATTTTTTTTTCCGCTGCTACCGACTTCATTTCTAATGAAACTAACAGGTACAATGGTTGAACTGTGTCGGCATTTGTTGAATGAAGTAATTCTCGTTTAACTTTGTTCAGCATGTATGTAACCGGTCTTTGCTCCTGTAGGTGACATCGTGGGTCTGTATGATGAAAGTGGCCAGCTGGCTACTGGGATCCTGACCCGCATCACCCAGAAAGCGGTCACCGTGGCCTTTGACGAGTCCCACGATTCCCAGCTGAGTTTGGACCAAGAGCATTCCTACAGACTGTTGAAGCTTGCCAATGATGTGACTTACAAGCGACTGAAAAAGTAAGTGTACGTAACTGGGAA
>SJYR01000093.1:773019-796492 GCA_006410655.1 Kobus ellipsiprymnus
TGGGAATCACACGTACTGCTGCTGCTGCTAAGTCGCTTCCGTCGTGTCCGACTCTGTGCGATCTCACAGACGGCAGCCCACCAGGCTCCCCCGCCCCTGGGATTCTCCAGGCAAGAACACTGGAGTGGGTTGCCATTGCCTTCTCCGGAAATCACACGTAACATGTTCCCTGAACATATCTCATTCCTGCTGGAGAAGACGGCAAGCACCTGGGGTCTGGGCTTGGTTGCGTGCCCCTTGGGGGAGGTGGTGGGCTTCCCTGGTGGCTCAGATGGTAAAGAATGTGCCGGCAGTGCAGGAGGCCTGGGTTCGATCCCTGGGTTGGAAAGATCCCCTGGAGGAGGAAATGGCAGCCCACTCCACTCCATTCTCTTGCCTGGAGAATCCCATGGACAGAGGAGCCTGGGGGGCTCCAGTCCATGGGGTCATAACGAGCTGGACACGACTGAGCGACTAAGCACACATCACTGTAGGAGGTGGGTGGGCAGGGGCGGCAGAGTTGCGGGGCCTCAGGCGCCGTGTCGATCCTGGTTGTCACTAAGCTCCTCGTTTTCCCTGTCCCTTGGCAGAGCTCTGATTTCCCTAAAGAAGTATCACTCTGGCCCTGCGTCCTCGCTCATAGAGGTCCTCTTCGGCGCATCAGACCCCAGTCCTCCCAGCGAGATGCGTAAGAGCTTTTGACTTTCCTTTCCCGACTGAAGTCACTGTGGGTAGTATCGTGACCGGTGTGACCGAGACCAGTGTGATCTTGGGCGATTTTAACAAGCGTTTGCGAATGCGGAGGGAGAGGTCTAACCTAGTGTCTTTATAAACTTCTTCGTGTGACTTTCTTGAACAAGTCAGTTGCCTGCACACAGTGTCAAAAAGTAGCTCATCCCATTGTTGGTTTTCTTTTTTAAATAATGCTGTTTCTAATGTATCTGAATATTTTATTTTGAAGTGGGAGGATATTTCTTCTGTGTCAGTGACTTGAGAGAACAGAGGATGGCTGATCATATTGGGTTGGCCAAAAGGTTCGTTTGGGTTTTTCCATAAGGTGTTACTCATTGACTATGCTAAAGCCTTTGACTGTGTGAATCACAACAAGCTGTGTAATAAAAATTCTGACTCTTAAAGAGATGGGAATACCAGACTACCTTACATGTCCCCTGAGAAACCGGTATGCAGGACAAGAAGCTACAGTTAGAACTGGACATGGAGCAACGGACTGGTTCAAATTTGGAAAAGGAGTACGTCAAGGCTGTATATTGTCACCTTGCTTATTTAACTTATATGCAGAGTACATCATGTGAAATGCTGGACTAGGTGAATCACAAGCTAAAATCAAGATTGCTGGGAGAAATATCAAGAACCTCAGATATGCAGATGATACCACTTTAATGGCAAAAAGTAAAGAGGAACTATAGAGCCTCTTGCTGAAGGTGAAAGAGGAGAGTGAAAAAGCTGGTTTAAAAATGAGCATTCACAAAATGAAGATCATGTCATCCAGTCCCATCACTTCATGGCAAATAAATGGGGAAACCATGGAAACAGTGACAGACTTTTTTTGGTGGGGTGGGGGGGGTGGTGGTGCTCCAAAATCACTGCAGATGGTGACTACAGCCACAAAATTAAAAGACTCTTGCTCCTTGGACGAAAATCTGCGTCAGAGTGTTTTATAAAGCGGAGACACCACTCTGCCAACGAAGGTCCCTCTAGTCAAACCTGTGGTTTTCCAGTGGTCATGTCTGGACGTGAGAGTTGGACCACAAAGAAAACTGAGTGTCAAAGAATCGATGCTTTCAAACTTGTGGTGCTGGAGAAGACCCTTGAGAGCCCCTTGGACCGAAAGGAGATCCAACCAGTCCATCCTAAAGGAAATTAACCGTGAATATCCATTGGAAGGACTGATGCTGAAGCCGAAGCTCCAGTACTTTGGCCGCCTGATGCAAAGATCCGACTCATTGGAAAAGACCGTGATGCTTGGAAAAATTGAAGGCAAGAGGAGAAGGGGGCAACAGAGGATAGGATGGTTGGATGGCATCATTGACTCAAAGGTCGTGAGTTTGAGGAAACGCAGGAGACAGTGGAGCACAGAGGAGCCTGGTGTGCTGCAGTCCATGGGCTGCAAGGAGTCAGACACAACTTAGCAGCTGGAAACGGCAACAACAGAAGGTGTTACGGAAAACAACACCCACGGCCTCTCCCGAGGTGTCCACTGCAGAGATGCCCATGCTGACTCCATGGGCCCAGGCTGCTACCCCGACAGACTGGACGAAACGCGCTTGCATGAGAGCCTCTGAGCCAGAGCTCCTGCATGTGCCTGGCTCCCCTGGATGCCGGCTACAGCCAGGGCGCCTGTGTTCCCTGAAACGGCAGAGACGGTGCTAGTTTCCACCACACCTATGGGATGTTACGGAAACAGCTGGACAAACCTTTTGGCCAACCCAGTGCTTTATGCCTGATAGCAGTTTTTTATGGTGTGAAGAATCTCAGTCCTCAATACATCTGATTGTTTTTTCTGTGTCCTTCAAATTGAGGACAGCTTATATCTGATTGTAAGTGTGACATGTGTTAGTCACAGAACATTTGGAAATAAACAAGGGGAGGGAAATCACTAAAACACCTGTCACGCAGAGTTAGCCTCACTGATGGGCATGTGTATTCAGATAGCTGTTTTTCCACATCCATGTAGAACAGGGTGTCTCTTTCACTTACACACACACACACACACACACACACACACACACACCCAACACCCACTGTTCTCACCCATGGTGGTCTGTGCACTCTTTCATCTCCTTCAGTGTCTGGGAAAACCTCATTTTGAGAGGGGTTTGTTACCTTATCAAGCAGCTGCCCTTCACTGAACGGTTCTCCAGACGTTGGACTTGGCGGTTTATGCAACATCTTTTCAGGGGGTCTAACACAAGGGCCACCCCACGCCTTTCTCCCGTCACACTTGGCGCTGACACCCTGGCGGTGTTGTGTGTAAGCTCAGGGCTGCTTCCTATGGGGTTGGCCAGAAAAGTTGTTCAGGTTTTTCTGTAACATCTTACTAACTTTTTGGCCACCCCAATACTTTCTCAAACTCTGAGAGCACATTTAAATGAGATTTTGTTTCTGGGCTTCCCTGGGAGCTCAGTGGTGAAAAATCTGCCTGCCAGTGCAGGAGATCTGGGTGCGATCCCTGGGTTGGGAAGGTCCCCTGGAGAAAGGAATGGCAACCCACTCCAGTATCCTTGCCTGGAGAATTCCATGGACAGAAGAGCGTGGAGGGCTACAGTCCGTGGGGTTGTAAAAGAGTGGGACACGACTTAGCAAGCAAACAACAAGAGCCACACGTACACAATTACAACCTGTCAGTTTTCTCAAAGAAGATTTTATTTCTGCCAGCCAGTTGGTGAGAAGCTGCTCTGAGCTGGGAAGGAGGTGAGTGCCGTCCTTGCTGTGTTTACAGCTGCACAGCCTGGGCTGGTTGTACCCGGCGGCCAGGGGAGCAGGGGCACGGCGTGGTGGCCAGGGTGCACGCAGGAGCTCGGGCTCACAGGTGCCCACGGTGCCTGCAGGTGTCTTGGTCTCGCCTGTCCGCATCAGCCCCCTGTGCCCGCACGGCCAGCCAGCACAGCCATCTCCGCAGTGGGCAGCGTGGGCTGGAGGCTGCGGACTCGGGGCTGGACACAGCGGCACCGGCTCTGAGCACAGAGCTTACGAAGCAGATCGTTGGTCTCGCTTATGGAAGATTCAGATTGGAACTACCATCCTGGATCTGCTAGGGATTCTTTGTCATTGTTTGCTTTTGTGGTTTTATGGGCACGTAAAAAGGAACACTAGGGTGGGAACAGATATGTTCCAAGAGACATTTACTTCCCAGGAATCTGTTTTTCTGGAGCGTGAGTTGGCCGACTTTGTCAGTAAAGGGACAGGTGATGAACACTCTAGGCTGTGCAGGCCGGGGCACCGGTGGGCGGCTGGGGACGGTCCCCCAGGGAGCCTGCACACAGGACCTGCGGATTCCTGTCCAGGGGAAGACTTTTGAAAACCAAGCAGGTTGACTTTGTGTTGTCTGCTGACCCAGGGGAGGGCCAGCTCTCTCCCTGTCACATGATATCCTGTATTTCCCTCAGGGTGGGGTTGAGCCTCACTGTCGCTTGTCCCGCAGCACCGCTGACCTTCTGCAACCCCGCCCTGGATGCCTCCCAGCAGGAAGCGGTCCTGTTTGCGCTGTCCCAGAAGGAACTCGCCATCATCCACGGGCCCCCAGGAACTGGGAAGACCACCACCGTGGTGGAGATCATCCTTCAAGCTGTGAAACGGGGCTCAAAGGTGGGCATGGGCACTGCGTGCCCGCAGACACCTGTCACTCAGGTCTGCCGTGCTCGCAGCCCCGTGAAGGGCCCCAGCCCAGGTTCCAGGACTTGGGTAGGAACGTTCCCAGGTGTTTACTGACTGACCGCTAGGCTGCGCCCCTGTTGGTGTCTGACAGCGCCAGGGGTGTGGGCTTGTCCTCGGGGCTGTGGGTCTGGACTGGGGAGGCCTGGGGCACTGTCCCCCGGGCCACAGTCCAGGAGCCACCCGCTCAGCACCCGCGCTGTGTGCTCAGGCCCCTGTTGGGCATGCAGGTGACCCGGCCCGTCTGTGCCCTTCAGGAGAAGGCCCTGGAGCCAGTCATGGGAGACAGACCTTTTTTGGTTAATTCAAGGGTTCCGTTAGTTGTGCAGATGGCAGGTTCCCGGTTCCTGAGATGTGGGATGTGATGGTGTGTGTTACCGTTCACTTAGATTGTTAATGGTTGAGAGAGGCTCTTTTACCCTCAACACGAGTTATCATGGATTCTGAGCATGTGAAGTGCTTGTTACCTTTCTGGGTCATAAACGTTGGATAAGGATAATTACTGGAGCAGTAACAGTCAGGATCTGTAGGTTAACGCTCCCTGGGTCCTTCTTATGAACCAGGCACCCGTCTAAGCCTTTGCACCGTTTGCTCCTTCAGTCCTCAGTGAGATGGGTGTCCTGGCCCTGACCATCCCTGGACACTTCGAGGCCTTTCCTTCTGGTTGCCGGTCAGCCTTTCTGGTCTTCGGGAGCCCCGTAGGTTCTTTCTACCTGAGGTCTAGAACCCAGATGTCGTGTCCGTGTGCAGTAGCATGTCCATCAGGCCATCTGCACCAGTCCTCACAGCTGGACGTTTACTCCGTAACGTCACCAGCTGTACACACTCCACCCTCCTCCCTTTAACTTTAGGACTTCCCACTTGTTCTAGTGTAAACTCCGGTGATTTCATTTAGAAACCCCCAAGCCGAGCTTGAGCTGTGCCCCCCAGGTTCTGTGCTGCGCGCCCTCTAACGTCGCTGTGGACAACTTGGTGGAGCGGCTGGCCCAGTGGAAGCAGAGGATTCTCCGCCTCGGCCACCCAGCCCGCCTCCTGGACTCCATCCAGCAGCACTCGCTGGACGCAGTCTTGGCGCGCAGCGACGGCGCCCGGATCGTGGCCGACATCAGGAGGGACATCGACCAGGCCTGGGTGAGTAGCGCTCGGCCATGTCTGCCCCTTGTGTGGCTCTCTGGTCTGCAGTCTTTGCCAGGAGCGAGTGGCATCCTCCGACGTTTCTCTGGCCTTCGCCGAGTCACAGACCGGGCTGAAACATTGGGCCTGCCCGTGTCTGCTGGAGACCTGTGCTCAGCACTGAATGGGGACTCACTGCCTTCAGGGCGGTTTCATGGAGAGGCGAGCAGTTGTCTTGCAGGAAACATTGCTCTTAAGGGCTCCCTGTGTCTGGCATGTTGGCTGGATAATGATGGCAAGGAAAAAAAAGGCAGCCCCAAAGTAAAAACTCAGAAAATACACGTCCTCCCTAATTTTTCAGTCCATTAATATAAAACACGACGAAGGGGCTTCCCTGCTGGTGCGGTGGTGAAGAATCCACCTGCCAGTGCAGGGGATGCAGGCTTGACCCCTGATCCGGGAAGACCCCACTCGCTGCGGAGCAACAAGCCGTGTGCACCACCGCTGCTGACCCTGTGTTCTCGAGCCCGGAGCTGAGCCCTTGAGTTCCCCAGCGAGAGAAGCACCGCGGTGAAAAGCCCACGCGTAGCAACGAAGCCCCAGCTTAGCCAGAAGGAGAAAAGCAGAAAAGGGGAATGTGATCCTTGTGAGAAGGAACTCCGTAGCTGATAGGTCAGTGGGAAGTGCAGTTTCTAGAACTTTCAAGCTCTTTGGTTCTCTAGTTTACACATCCCCCCACACCCCGATTCCCTCAGTTGCACGTCCGCCCTTTGCTCACCGCCAGCCCACCTCCTTGTGTCCGGGCCTCACGGGGCTGGCGTGGAGACTTGGCCTTCCCCGAGGCCCACAGGGGAGTGGGAACTCCAGGGGCAGACGGGACACTCACAGGGTAACTCATGGGTAAGGACGCTGGAGGACTGTACTGATGTGATTCATGCCACCGCGTGTGTGCGTGGCTTCATTTTCCTGTTCCTGATTATTTTTTAATTTTTTGGCTGAGCTGTAGGGCATGTGGGATCTTAGTTCCCCAACCGGAGTCAAACCCGAGCCCCCTGCACTGGGAGCGAGCAGTCTTATCTGCTGGACGGCCACGGAAGGCCCCCTTGTTCCTTTTTTAGTCTGTGCTTTTAGGGTTCTCTTTTCTGTAAGGTAGGCGTCCCGCTTGTCACTCCCACCGAAATACCTTTCCAAGTAGAAACCACATATAAGGAAGGGGTTATGTGTCTTTTGAGTGTGGAAGTAAGTCAAGGTCTCGGTGAACATTTAGGGGCTGAAGCAAATGTTTTCCTCTCCTGACGAGTGTGGAAAACTGAGAGGAGCTCCGCCTCCCTCTGTGTAGACACCGGACCCAGCCCTGCAGCGGCAGGCGCCATTTCTTCCCCGGGAGCACTGCTGATGGCTGCGGGGCGGGGCCGGCTCCCCCGGGCTGAGTTTACTGTTCTCTGGGGCCCACACTCTCCCCCAGGCCTCTCCCTGCACAGCTGACAGTGGCTTTGAGGGCCCTGAGGCCAGTCAGGACATCACCTACGTGGATCTGTTGCTCTTTCAAAAAAGACTTAAAAAAATATGTATATATATATAATGTATTTATTTATTTGGCTGCACTGGGTCTTAGTTGAGGTACAGGAGCTTTAGC
The DNA here is from genome assembly GCA_006410655.1 of Kobus ellipsiprymnus. Classification (NCBI taxonomy): domain Eukaryota; kingdom Metazoa; phylum Chordata; class Mammalia; order Artiodactyla; family Bovidae; genus Kobus; species Kobus ellipsiprymnus. Next base: position 780,140 of record SJYR01000093.1, read on the forward strand.
TGTGGCATGTGGACCCTAGTTCCCCCACCAGGGATCGAACCCAGGCCTGCTGTACTGGGCCCGCAGATTCCTAGCCCCTGGACCACTAGGCAAGTCCCAAGATTTTGACTTTTTATCACCTTCAAAGGACCTTAGGGAAGCGGACCAATTGATGATAAATAAAAGTGCTTTGTGAATTAAAAAGAGCTAAAAACAAAGTCAAGTCAGAATGATTATCTTTCCTTTTCTTTGTAGGCGAAAAACAGAAAGACCCAGGATAAGAGAGAGAAGAGTAATTTTCGAGATGAAATCAAGCTGCTGAGGAAGGAGCTGAAGGACAGGGAGGAGGCAGCCATGCTGGAGAGCCTGGCAGCGGCCAACGTGGTCCTCGCCACAAACACAGGTGAGGGGCCCGGCGTCCACCGCCCCGCCCGCCTCGGCGCCCCGCGGAGGTGGGGCGTGTGCCCGCTTCCTCCGCTTTCTGGGGGCGTTTCACAGAGATGTCTTTAAAATCTGGTAGAGTGCACCAGTGGAGCCCCTCTGGGTCTGGAGTTTTTTTTCTCAGGACTCTTTTAATTGCAAATTCAGTTTCCTTAATTGTAGAATATTCAGGGTGTCTCTTCTCAAGAGAGCTTGTGTCTTTCAAGGAATTTGTCTGTTTAATCTAAGTCTTTGAATTCCCAGGCATAAAATTGTTCATAATAACCCCTTATCATTTAAAAAAAAACACATCTGTAGCATCTGTGACAATGTTACCTCTTTCACTTCTGAGATTGGTAACTTGCATCCTATTTTTTTTCCTCTGATCTTCTGGCAAGAGGGGTATTAATTTTATCGATCCCCTCAAAGCGCCGGCTTTTGGTGTTGGCAGCTCTCGTTTTCCTGTTCTCTGCTGCGCTGATCTCGGCACTGGTTCATGTGATCTCTCTCTGTTCGCTCGCCTGGGTTTAACTTGCTCGTCAGTTTCTCTTTTCTTCGAGTGGCAGTGGAGGGCTTTGATCCGCATTGATTTGAGACCGTCATCTTCTGTGTTATAGGCATTTAGTGTTGTGCGTGTTTCCCTGTGCACTGTTTCCACGGCATCCCATAACTCCTAACGTGCGTGTCTGCATTTTCACTCACTGTGAAATATTGTCTCATTTCCCTTTTCTTTTTTGACCCACAGTTATTTAGAATTGAGTCCTTCTCTTTCCATATATTTGCGGGTTTTCCAGATATCTTCCTGTGGTTGATTTCTCATTTAATTCCATGTGGGCAGAGGATATACTGTGTACCACTTGGATCACTTCATCGAGATTTGTTTCATGGTCCAGAATATGGTCTTTGTGAGTGTTCCGTGCACACTTGAAAGGAACGCCTTCCGGTTCTGTTGATGTTTCCTGTCATGGTTGATACTGTGGTCAAAGTCAGTATCCTTACTGATTTCCTGTCTTCTCGTCCTGTCACTTACTGAGAGAGGGGTGTTGAAACCAACTGTAATTGTACATCTGTTTCTTCTTGGAGTTCTGTCAGTGTCTGCCCCGTGTCCTCTGTAGCTCTCTTATTAGGGGCTTGAATGTTATGTTCTCTTTATTAATTAACCAGTTTATCATGCTGAAACAACCTTTGTTATCCCTAGTATGTTCTCTTTTTTGAAATATTATTTAGTCGTTCAGTTGCGTCCGACTCTTTGCGACCCCACGGACTGTAGCCCGCCAGGACTGCAGCCCCCCAGAGGACTGTCCAAGGGATTCTCCAGGCAAGTACACTGGAGCGGGATGCCATGCCCTCCTCCAGGGGATCTTCCCGACCTGGGGATTGAACTCTTATCTCTTGTGTCTTCTGCACCGGAGCGGGTCCTTTACCCCTGAGCCCCATGGGAAGCCTTCTGAAGTCTGCTTTGGTATAGAAACAGCCACTCCAGCTGGAGACCACGTTTGGTGGCTTTAGGCCTTTCTGATGTGGCCACTCGATTCTTAAAGGCCAGCGAGTAAGAGAGTGTTGTTACAGCAAGATGGGTTACAGTCTTTGGTAACATCACCATGACATGAACCCCCCATCACCTTGGCCGTACTCTGTTGGCTCAAAGCAAGGCCCGGGTCTGACCCACACTTCAGGGGAAGGGGCTACACGGGGTGTGACTGCTAGGAGGCCAGGATCAGGATTGGGTGGGCGGCCCTGAGGGTCTGTCTGCTGCAGCTTCTCAGAGGGGCTGCTCTCAGGAACGGCGCCCAGCTTCTGATTTACTCTGTGATCCTTGCTTTGTCTGGCTGTCTTTTAGATGAGACCGGACGAAAACAGGATTGCATTAACGCTGTCACGCTGTCCCACTTCCCGTGTCGTTGCCTTTTCTGGCGCCTTTTGCTGCTTCTGTAAATTTGCGTTCCTCTCTAGCGTCCTTCATGTCACCCTGAAGGACTCTCTTCAGCATTTCTCGAAGGACAGGTCTCAGCTTTTCTTTACCTGGGCGTACCTTTTCTCTCCTCTGCTTTCGAGGGACTGTTCTGTTGGAGGCAGAGTTCTCGGTTGACAGTCCGAGCTGTATGAACGGGCCGCCCCTGCCCTCTGCCTCCACGGTTTCTCAAGAGACGGCAGCGTCGGTCTCTCTGAGGATCTGCTGCATGTGATGGAGCGCCGCTTTCTTTGTCTTCTGGCAGCGTGACTGTGCCGAGTCTCCCCGTGGCTCCCTCTGGGTTAGCCACGTGGAGTTTGTTGAGTCCCCTAGGTCTGGGCACTGTTTTTTTCCATCAGATTCGCGAAGCTTCAGCATTCCATTGTTGTTCCAGTGCTCTTGTGGCCCCTTTCTCTCTCCGTTCCTTCCCGGGCTCCTGGGACGCGCTCGTTGGTGCCCTTGACGGTGTCCTGTGGGTCTCCGAGGTGCTGGGCATCGCCCTTCGGTATTTTTTTGGTTCTGTTTCTCCGACTGAATAATTCAGCTGGCTTGAGTTCACGTTTGCTGGTTCCTCTGCCTGTTCAAATCTGCTGTTTAGTTCTGGTGAATTTCAGCTATCGTACTTTTCAGCTGCAGAGTGTATTTTTTTTTAATGCCTTAAATGATTTATTTTTTTTTTCTTTTATCCCAGAGTATAACTGATTTATAATGTTGTGAGTTTTGGGCTTTTTTTTTAAAGGTAATTTCTGTCCTTTTATCGATAGTCTTGGTGGGACATCATTCTCAGATAGCCCTTTATTTTGTTAGACGAGGCTTCCTTCTTCTCTTTGTGCACATTTAAAGTAGCTGATGTTAAAGGGTGTGTTTGGTAAGTCTGCCATCTGGGCCTTCTCAGGAATAGTTTCTGTTGATCGCTTTTTATCCGTGAGTGAGCCGTACTTCATTTCCTTGTGTGTCTTGTAACTTTTTGCTGGAGACTGACCATTGTAAATGGTACTGTGTGGGACGCTGGAGGGTCAGGTCATCTTCCCTCCCCCGGTTTGTTTCTTCTCCTTGTGGTCATTGTCTGTCCAGCGATTTTCCTGAGCGGCTCCTTGTCCTGGGCACCCTGCAGCCCTGCTCCCTTAGCTCATGGGCAGGTGATGGTTGGATGGAGGCCCTCCAAGTCCTGGGACCACCGAACCGCTCTGTGTCCAGGAAGGAGGAGCTGGCTGTGGTGGTTTTATGTCCTTGGTGATTTTTGCCCAACAGTTAATTGTTCTGTGTGTCCAGGAAAGCACCTAAAAAGAGAATTAACTAAGTTCTAAATTCAGAAAATGATACAGAAGTAGTATTTAGAATTAAGGCAGCCTTCTTTGGGGTCCTAGCCCCGGAAGGGAGATTGACTTTGGTGAACGAAGTGTTGGGGTGGCCCGTGGCTGGGGCTCACCACTTCACACCTAAACACAGGGGCTGGAACCACAAGCCCCGGAACGACCCGCTGACCCTTATTCCAAGAGGCAAACATACCACACAAGCCTTAATGCGCAGCCAGACTGTGAACCGGTGGCTCGTTGGGTCTCTTCCGGGGTGCCTGCAGCTGTCAGCGCCTCTGTGAAGGCTCACGGCTCCGGTTCCCACCAGGCGCCTCTGCAGACGGCCCGCTGAAGCTGCTGCCCGACGGCCACTTTGACGTGGTGGTCATCGATGAGTGTGCCCAGGCCCTGGAAGCCAGCTGCTGGATCCCCCTGCTGAAGGCCCGGAAGTGCATCCTGGCCGGAGACCACAAGCAGCTGCCCCCCACCATCGTCTCCCACAAGTGAGACCCCTCCGTCCCTCACCCGCCACCCCCTTGTGCGTCCCTCCAAGTCCAGCTCAGAAGCCCAGGCTCACCCAGAGGCCCTGGACCAGTGCGGAAGCCTGGCCCATGGACTGAGTTAAGATTGTGGGGGGCAGGTGGCTCCCTCAGCATCTGAGCCCTGACTTAGGGGAGGGAGAACCCCGGGGTAATTTTGATTGAAGGTGCAGTTTCAGTGACACCCACACAGAGGAAGTAGGGTCTCACGATGTGTGACTTACAGACCCCAGAGGTGGCGGGCGCGGGGTGCGGTGAGCGGGGGCGGGCAGCTGGCTGGCCCGGGTCAGCGGCGGGCAGGGCTGGAGGGCAGGTGGCAGGCCTGTCACCTGTAAGGTGGTGGGGGCGGAGGTCACTAGTCTTTCCCGGGCTTTGGTCTCTATGGGGATTGTGGAAGGGGCCCCGGGTGAAGCAGAGCGGGAGCTGACGGTGGGAACTCTGAGCTCAGGGCCTTCTCTGGACTCGCGGACGCTGGTGTGAGCCGGTGGTCACGCTGTGACACCCCCGGGGCTGTGGCTCCGAGAACAGAGCTGTTGCTCACCGCCGGGCGTGCCGTCCACTGCGTGCGCCCACGCTGGCTCCTTCAGACAACAGCTCGGTCAGACCCTGAGCTCCTCGAGGGCGGGTCACCTGGCGTGTGCTCAGGCCCCGCCTGTTGCGTGGATGTCCCCGAACGTGGCAGATGTAGGTGTGAGACTTGGGTGTGCGAGCAAGGCTGTCGGTGGAGCCGGCAAGAGGGGAGCGGGGACCCCAGAGCTGAGGGGTGTGCGGGTCAGGGTCCCACAGGGAGAGGGCGTCCAGCCGCCGGAGGCATCAGAGTGAGGATCCGGAGGGGGCTTCGGGCTGGATAAAGGGGGGATGGGAGTGTGCTTTGGAGGACTGTCCTGTGGGACCCAGATGTCTGTGTAGGGGTGGGCATGGATGCTGTCCAGGAGGAGGGCTTGGGGGCTTCGGCTCAGTCAGTGGCTGGTTCCTGAGGAGGCCTGAGGGGCCCTGTGGAGCGGCCCCCTGTGTGGACCGCGTGCCCTCAGGGAGGCGCATGAAACTCTCTCTCTGGGGGAAGTCGGGTGATTTGGGGGGACATGTGGGGTGGGTCGTGCTGGGTGTTTCTGGGTTTGCGGTTGGGACTGGGGTCCCTTCACCCCTCGTGCCCATGGCCCTGCTGTTGGTAGGCGCCTGTGCTGAGCAGTGGTAACCCAGGGAGGTTAGGAGGGGGCGCGGGGCCTGCGGCAGGCCCGGGCACCGTCCCTTGGTGGGCGAGGTTGGCTCTGCACCAGGCGGCCCGGCTGGGTCCCGGCTCCGTGGCTCGCTGGTGGACGTGGGCCCTTCCGGGGGGCCGTTCCCTTAGTTCTGGGAGGGAAGTGGGCTGAGGTTTGAGGGCTGCCTCCCGCCCGGCCCCAGGTTCAGGCTGCACTCGGGACTCGGGCCCCTTTGAGGGCTGCCTCCTGCCCGGCCCCTGGTTCAGGCTGCACGCGGGACTCGGGCCCCCTCGCTGCTCTCCCGCCCGGCCCCTGGTTCAGGCTGCAACTGCCTCCCGCCCGGCCCCAGGTTCAGGCTGCACTCGGGACTCGGGCCTCTTTGAGGGCTCCCTCCCTCCCAGCCCCAGGTTCAGGCTGCACGCGGGACTCGGGCCCCTTTGAGGGCTGCCTCCCTCCCAGCCCTAGGTTCAGGCTGCACGTGGGACTCGGGCCCCTTTGAGGGCTGCCTCCTGCCTGGCCCCAGGTTCAGGCTGCACGCGGGACTCAGGCCCCCTTGAGGGCTGCCTCCCGCCCGGCCCCTGGTTCAGGCTGCACGCGGGACTCTGGCCCCTTTGAGGGCTGCCTCCCGCCCGGCCCCTGGTTCAGGCTGCACGCGGGACTCGGGCCCCCTTGAGGGCTGCCTCCTGCCCGGCCCCTGGTTCAGGCTGCACGCGGGACTCGGGCCCCCTCGCTGCTCTCCCGCCCGGCCCCTGGTTCAGGCTGCACGCGGGACTCGGGCCTCCTCACTGCTCTCCCGCCCGGCCCCTGGTTCAGGCTGCACGCGGGACTCGGGCCCTCTCGCTGCTCTCCCCTGGCAGGGCCGCGCTGGCGGGGCTGTCACTCAGCCTGATGGAGCGCCTGGCGGAGCAGCGGGGAGCCGGGGCGGTGCGGATGCTGACGGTGCAGTACCGCATGCACCAGGCCATCGCGCGCTGGGCCTCGGAGGCCCTGTACCACGGGCAGCTCACCGCCCACCCTTCCGTGGCCGGGCACCTCCTGAGGTGAGTGACTCCGCTGTACCCCGCCCCGTGTCCCCTGAGCCGCATTCCGTAAAGACATGGGTGTGGAGGTCGCCTCTGAGACCGGATTTCTGGCCAGAGCACGGGTCAGGCTCCTCCAGGATGAGGTCCTCCGATCATGACGACTGTGCTCCCCTCCCCCTGCTGTCTGGTGTGGGGTCAGGGCTGGGGAGGGGGCGGGAAGGGCAGCGGGGCCCTGCCTGTTGCCAGGGCCTCCCTGTTCAGTGTCGGCCTGTGTGCAGGGACCTCCCGGGCGTGGCGGCCACTGAGGAGACTGGCGTGCCCCTGCTGCTCGTGGACACGGCCGGCTGCGGGCTGCTGGAGCTCGAGGAGGACGACGAGCAGTCCAAAGGGAACCCGGGTGAGCGAGCTGGCCCGGGCCCTCTCAGCGGCCTGTGTCAGAGAGCAGCTGCGTGGGGGTAGGGGCGGGGGTCCTGAGCCAGGCGCCCTGGGCAGTGGGGCACCGTGGGCGTGCTTGACGGGCGGGCGGCCCTGGGTCAAGGCAGAGGGGGCCCAGGCAGCGAGAGACCCCCCGTGGGGCAGCCAGGTGGACGGGGCGCACACCTGCTCCTCACTGAGAAAGGAGGCCCGTCTGCGCGGGCCCTGGGCCTTGTGTGTGGGATCCGGCGTCCCCTTCCAGGAGGCCACCGCAGGCCGAGCGTGAGAGCCGCCTGTCGTCACAGCTGGAAAAGTGCTTGGGAAACCAGCACCGGTGACGGGCGTCCGTGGAGAGCGCCCCTCGTGCTGAAGGGCCGTCTGCTCCCCGCTCAGGTGAAGTGCGCCTCGTCGGCCTGCACGTCCAGGCGCTGGTGGACGCGGGTGTCCGGGCCGCCGACATCGCCGTCATCACGCCGTACAATCTGCAGGTGCGTGTCAGGGTGACTCCCCACCGGAGGGGCTGGTGGAGCAGGGTGGTTGACGGGCTCTGGTGGCCGAAAGCCGACCTTATCCCAACTGCATCCAGGGCTCAGATGGCCTCAGCAAGAGCTCCGTCCGTCCGTCCGTCCGTCCCGTGGTGGTGCCTTCCCCGCCCCGCCCCGGGCGCTCACTGGCTCCCTGTGTCGGCTGGTTGTCGGGCCTGCCCTCGGGGCCAGGCAGCCTCCGGCTGGTGTCCGTCCACGTGCTTCCGGGGTGGCCTGTCTCACGGCGTCCCCGCGGGAGCCTTGGCTGGAGTCTCCAGCCTGGCTCAGGTTGGCCCATGCCTTAGCTGGTGGCTGTGGCCAGTCGCCAGGTTCTTGCTCCCACTCGAGTCAGCTCTCCGGCTCGTGAAACACCGCAGGGCTGGGCGCCTCTGGAGGCTGCCTGGGGAAGGTCGGGGGCGCCGCCTGGTGAAGGATGCGGTGGTGGGCAGCAGACGCCCTGGACGTCTCCTCCCTTCTCTTGGGCCTTTTTCCCATCTCCCCTCTCGGGGCCTGTATGCTCATGAAGCAAAGCCCGTCTCCTTTGGTAGGAAGAGCTCACCTGCTTCCCAGATCGTGAGGTCTAGGGATGAGATGCCATCCTGGTTTAGAGGCCACGCCTGGGGGTGTCAGCCCACGCCGTGGTGGCATGAGCGTCCGTGCTGGGGTGTGGGTCACCCCGCCACGTCATGCCATCCCGGTGTAGAGGCACGCCTGGGGGTGTCTGAGCCCACGCCGTGGTGGCGTGAGCGTCCGTGCTGGGGTGAGGGTCACCCCGCCACGTCATGCCATCCCGGTGTAGAGGCACGCCTGGGGGTGTCTGAGCCCACGCCGTGGTGGCGTGAGCATCCGTGCTGGGGTGTGGGTCACCCCGCCACGTCATGCCATCCCGGTGTAGAGGCACGCCTGGGGGTGTCTGAGCCCACGCCGTGGTGGCGTGAGCGTCCGTGCTGGGGTGAGGGTCACCCCGCCACGTCATGCCATCCCGGTGTAGAGGCACGCCTGGGGGTGTCTGAGCCCACGCCGTGGTGGCGTGAGCGTCCGTGCTGGGGTGAGGGTCACCCCGCCACGTCATGCCATCCCGGTGTAGAGGCACGCCTGGGGGTGTCTGAGCCCACGCCGTGGTGGCGTGAGCATCCGTGCTGGGGTGTGGGTCACCCCGCCACGTCATGCCATCCCGGTGTAGAGGCACGCCTGGGGGTGTCTGAGCCCACGCCGTGGTGGCGTGAGCGTCCGTGCTGGGGTGAGGGTCACCCCGCCACGTCATGCCATCCCGGTGTAGAGGCACGCCTGGGGGTGTCTGAGCCCACGCCGTGGTGGCGTGAGCGTCCGTGCTGGGGTGAGGGTCACCCCGCCACGTCATGCCATCCCGGTGTAGAGGCACGCCTGGGGGTGTCTGAGCCCACGCCGTGGTGGCGTGAGTGTCCGTGCTGGGGTGAGGGTCACCCCGCCACGTCTGTGTGCTGCCTTGTTCATGCGCACGCCCGTGGGAAGGGAGGTGCTTGGAGGCCATCACCCCGAGGCTGCTGCGGCCCCGCGGGCCAAGTGGCTGTGCGGGGCCAGGCCTCCGCTGGGTTAAAGGGCAGCGTGTGGGCTCCCCCCCCGACGTGAGCTGTGGTGCGAGGCCTGGCTCGGTGTTGCAGGTGGACCTGCTCAGACAGAGCCTCGCGCACAGGCACCCAGAGCTTGAGATAAGGTCCGTCGACGGCTTCCAGGGCCGAGAGAAGGAAGCTGTGATCCTGTCCTTCGTCAGGTCCAACAGGAAAGGTGCGGGGCTGGGGCTTCCCCGTAGTCCAGTGGTTAGGACTCGGCGTTTCCGCTGCCCAGGGCCTGGGTTTGATCCCTGGTTGGGGAAGTAGGAGCTCACGAGCCTCTCAGAGTGGTTGTGGAGGTGGCCCCCGAGAGCCCAGAGCTCGTCTCCTGGCCCCAAGGCCAGTGGAGCCTCAGGGCCTGGTTTCTGCAGCCAGGGCTTATGGATATTCCACTGGGTAAGGAATTTTTTCCCAGACACAGTTGTTAGTGAATGGGCTCTGTCAGGTCGAAAACAGATAAGGAGGGGTAAAGTGAAGCCAGGAGGCACGCGCTGGGAGGTCCCTCGTGTGTTGGCCGTGGCCCCGGGCTGTGTCCCGGGTCTGGGCTCCGGCAGAGGACTCTGTGTTGACTTGGGGACGAGCGGCAGGCATCACTGCCAGAGCCCCAGGCAGGACTAGAGAGCCGCCCTAGACAGCAGCCGGGGGAGCCTGTGGACGGGGCCCCACGGCTGTGGGGCGGACAGAGCCTGGGCGGCCCTCTGCGGGAGGCCGGCGGACGGGGGAGCCTGCCGTCCTGTCCCTTAGTCTCTGCCCTCCTCGCACCCGGCTGGTGTTCAGGTGAGGTGGGCTTCCTCGCCGAGGACCGGCGCATCAACGTGGCGGTCACCCGCGCACGGCGCCACGTGGCCGTGGTCTGCGACTCCCGCACAGTCAGCAACCATGCCTTCCTGAAGGCCCTGGTGGACTACCTCTCGGAGCACGGCGAGGTGCGCACGGCCTTTGAGTACCTCGATGACATTGTCCCAGAGAACTACTCCCACGAGGGTGCCCAGGCGGGCGGGAAGCCCCGGGGCTCTGCAGCGACAGACAGGAGGGCCCCCGGGGGGACCGGGCCGGGCCGGAAGAAGCCGAGCGGGGCGCCCTTGGGCTCCTCCGAGCCGCAGCCTCAGCCCAGCCTCAATGGAGCCAGGAGCAGAGATGACGCAGACAACTTCAGAGCCGCGATCGTGGAGTTCGTGGCGAGTGAGAAGACGCAGCTGGAGTTCCCTGCCTCCCTGAACCCACACGACAGGCTGCGGGTCCACCAGATCGCTGAGGAGTTTGGGCTGAGGCATGACAGCACCGGGAAGGGGAGGGAACGCTTCATCACGGTGAGCAAGAGGGCCCCGCCCACCCCTGCGGCCCCAGGCGGCAGAGCCCCTCTGTGTCCTGAGACCCCCAGCTCCGAGCAGCCGGAGTCCCCTGAGCAGCCGGAGCCCCCCAAGAAGCCGGAGCCCCCCGTCAGGGAGCCGAGCGGCCGGGACCAGCTGGACCTGAAGGCGCTGCACCTGGAGAGAGTGCAGAGGGCGGGGGCCCAGCAGGAACAGCGGGCCAAGGAGGGGCCCTGTGCCCCGGGCCCCACGCCCCGGAAGTTACCGGAAAAGAAGAAGAAGAAAGACGCGAGAGGTAAGTTGGTCGGCTCGTGGGAGCACAGGCGTGGCGTCCCCTCCACTGGGAGTGTGAGGCCCACCTGCCGCCATGAAGAAGCAGGGCGCCTACTGCGGGGCCCCAAGCCCCCACAGACCACACCTGCCTCAGCGGCCTCTGTTCCCGGGGCTCCGTGTGGGCTCCGGCCGGGCCACCGGAGCTCCTCCTGCAGGGAGAGGGCCGGAGGAGCAGCCGCGGCGGGCAGGGCCCCGGGGCACAGAGGGTCACGGCGGCCTGCACGGCTGCGGCTCCTTCCGTGGGCTTGGGGGTCCCGGGCAGGGCCGTGTGCACCACCGTCACCCCTGTGCCACCTCCGCCGGGCGCCTGGGGGCTGCTCGCTCCGCCCGCCACCCGCCCCCACGCGGTGTCACGCTGAGGCTGAGTCCAGGGCACGGCCTGGCTCTTCTGGGTGACCCTTGTCACAGCCGCGTCCCTCCAGGCAAGGCCGTGTGGTTGGTCCTCTTCCCTGGGCCCCTGAGCCCTGGGGAGCACAGCCCAGAGCTGTCTCCCTGCCTCGGGCCTGTCTGCGCTCGCTCCGTGTCGTGAGCAGAGCCGGGGGACAGGAGACGCTGTCCCCTGCCACGAGAGCGGACACCCCACTCCTGCCTCCACCACGCTCAGAACACGTGACTACACGGGCGTGGCCGGAGGACGGTCCTCCTTTGGGGCTGTGGGGGGTGTGGGTGGCGGTCATGTGAGAACAGTGCTCCTGGGAGACGGCGCCCAAGCCAGGGGAGCTGGCGCCGCCGGAATTAAAGGCGCCATTTAGGGATTATAGTTGTGTCTCCTTCCCCCTCCTGAGCGTTTCGCTATGACTTCAGAGGATTTCCACACAATTGTCTGGTTGCAGATGTTACGTTTCCTTACACCGGGCTGTGAAGGAATACGCTGTTTCCCTGGATGGCAGGGTTAGTTTGGGGATTTGAGTTTACAGTCAGCAACGTAAAGGATATGCTCATATTTAAATGCTCTTCTGGATTTATGCGGGTGAGCTTTGAGGAGCGCACGCCCTGCCTGCCGGCCCCTTCCGGACGCTCCTGGCTGCACCGTCTGGTGAGGGTCACCGGGCTCGTGAGGGACCTGCTCCATCAGCGTCTGCTCACACGCGGTGGCCCTGAGGGCAGGGGTCGGGCCGGGCAGACGTGGGCCCCGTGGGGAGTTGGCACCTGACTTCCTGGTCCTCGCCTGTTGGGGTGACTGATGCCTGTCTCCCCTCAGGACCTGCGGCCGTAGAGCTGCCCGCTGAGGAGGACTTTGACGCCCTGGTCAAGGCCGCCATCAAGGCGGACAGCACCTGCGGCTTCGCCAAGTGCGCGGCCAGCGTCGTGACCCTGGGCCAGCTCTGCCTGCACTGCGGCCGCCGCTACTGCCTCGGCCACCACCTGCCCGAGGTCTGTGGCCCTGGGGGACCTGGGCTGGTGGGCTCCGGGCAAACCTGGCCCTGTGTGTGTGTGTGAGAGAGAGAGATGCGCATATAGGCTCTGGGCTTGTGTGCGCACCCACACACAACCCGTGGGCCTGCGCATCTGTGTGTATCGTGCGTGTATAGACTGTGGGCCTCTGGTGTCGTGCGCGTAGACTGTGGCCTGTGGGTGTGTGTGTGTCGTGCGCGTAGACTGTGGGCCTGTGCGTGTGAGTGACCCCTAAGTGGACCCTGCCCTGCCGGGGAGGCACGGGACCCCGCCCCGCACTGCTGTCTGCTTGGAGGAGGGTCTGCGCTGAGCCCAGGGCAGGGGGTCAGGAAGGGTTTGGGGCTCTTCACCAGCCCTGCCAGGGCGTGGACCCTTTCTGACCCCCCGGCCCCACACTGGGATCCCGTGGGTGAGAGCCCGCGTGTGGAGAGAGCAGGGAGCCCCTCCGAGGTCGACGCTGGGGCTCCGTGGCCCCCGAGTGCTGCGTCGGCAGAGCCGGGGACTCGTCTGTCCCCACTCCCGGCCCAGCACTGCCTGTTGTGACCCCCAGGTCCATGGTTGTGGGGAGAGGGCTCGTGCCCACGCTCGGCAGAGGATCAGCCGGGAAGGGGTCCTCTACCCTGGCAGTGGGACCAAGGACAGGTCCCTGGACCCTGCCAAGCGGGCCCAGCTGCAGAGGAGGCTGGACAAGAAGCTGGACGAGCTGACCGGCCAGAGGCGGAGCAAGAGGAAGGAGAAGGGCAAGTGAGGCGGGCGCCCTGCCGCCGCCGCGGGCTCTGGGACCAGCGGGACCTGCAGTGCCTTTCCCTCCCTGGCGGCGGCCCACGCGGCCGCGTGGCAGCCAGACCCACATCGTCCCCCAGCTGCTGGGCGAGGTGCCTGCCAAGGACCCAGCGACGAGCTGCTCTGATGAGCCGGGACAAGGCGGAGATGCTGGGGGACCCCAGCCCAGGGCGTGTCTCAGGGCTGCTGTGGGGGGTGGGAGCCCTCGTGCGCGCCCCACCCCCGCCCCGGAGCGTCTCCTGTGAGCCTGCCATCCAGGGTGCGCCGTGGGCTGCCGCTGCCGGGTCGTGCGCTCCCCTGGACTTGGGCCTGGGCCTGCGACCCTGTGAAGGTGACGGACAGCCTCACAGCCCAGGGCGGCAGCTCCCGGCCCTTCCGGTCAGACAGGACAGAGGACGTCTTGGAGCCAGCGCTCCTCCCAGCCGTCCCCACTTGTGGCTCGCCCCGCAGCGGCTCTGTGGCCTCACCGGAGCTGGTCCCATCTCTCTTCTCCGGGGGCCACAGTGATTCCACCCTGACCCCAACCAACGCAACTCTGGCCATTCTGGGGCCCTGTAGGTCAGAGGTCATGTCTGGGCGTGCTTTGAGGAGGCTCCCTGCCATGCCCACCAACCTGGGCCACTGTCCACAGTGGTGGTCTCGGGGAAGAGCCCCCTAGACCCCCAGCCTAGCCGAGCCTGCAGACCCAAAGCCCCTGGAGGGCTGCTTCAGGGTCCCTTCTTGAGGAGAGCCTCAGATGGATGTTTTATTTTATTCTCAGAGCTTTATTTGTTTCAAAGGAATATAAACTATTTAAAAATTAAAACACGCACACGGCCACAGTATGTTTGTTTTGTGTCTCTAATGACGTTCTTCCATTTTTTCACTTAGGCCTGTCTGCGCTCGCTCCGTGTCGTGAGCAGAGCCGGGGGACAGGAGACGCTGTCCCCTGCCACGAGAGCGGACACCCCACTCCTGCCTCCACCACGCTCAGAACACGTGACTACACGGGCGTGGCCGGAGGACGGTCCTCCTTTGGGGCTGTGGGGGGTGTGGGTGGCGGTCATGTGAGAACAGTGCTCCTGGGAGACGGCGCCCAAGCCAGGGGAGCTGGCGCCGCCGGAATTAAAGGCGCCATTTAGGGATTATAGTTGTGTCTCCTTCCCCCTCCTGAGCGTTTCGCTATGACTTCAGAGGATTTCCACACAATTGTCTGGTTGCAGATGTTACGTTTCCTTACACCGGGCTGTGAAGGAATACGCTGTTTCCCTGGATGGCAGGGTTAGTTTGGGGATTTGAGTTTACAGTCAGCAACGTAAAGGATATGCTCATATTTAAATGCTCTTCTGGATTTATGCGGGTGAGCTTTGAGGAGCGCACGCCCTGCCTGCCGGCCCCTTCCGGACGCTCCTGGCTGCACCGTCTGGTGAGGGTCACCGGGCTCGTGAGGGACCTGCTCCATCAGCGTCTGCTCACACGCGGTGGCCCTGAGGGCAGGGGTCGGGCCGGGCAGACGTGGGCCCCGTGGGGAGTTGGCACCTGACTTCCTGGTCCTCGCCTGTTGGGGTGACTGATGCCTGTCTCCCCTCAGGACCTGCGGCCGTAGAGCTGCCCTCTGAGGAGGACTTTGACGCCCTGGTCACGGCCGCCATCAAGGCGGACAGCACCTGCGGCTTCGCCAAGTGCGCGGCCAGCGTCATGACCCTGGGCCAGCTCTGCCTGCACTGCGGCCGCCGCTACTGCCTCGGCCACCACCTGCCCGAGGTCTGTGGCCCTGGGGGACCTGGGCTGGGGGGCTCCGGGCAAACCTGGCCCTGTGTGTGTGTGTGAGAGAGAGAGATGCGCATATAGGCTCTGGGCTTGTGTGCGCACCCACACACAACCCGTGGGCCTGCGCATCTGTGTGTATCGTGTGTGTATAGACTGTGGGCCTCTGGTGTCGTGCGCGTAGACTGTGGCCTGTGGGTGTGTGTGTGTCGTGCGCGTAGACTGTGGGCCTGTGCGTGTGAGTGACCCCTAAGTGGACCCTGCCCTGCCGGGGAGGCACGGGACCCCGCCCCGCACTGCTGTCTGCTTGGAGGAGGGTCTGCGCTGAGCCCAGGGCAGGGGGTCAGGAAGGGTTTGGGGCTCTTCACCAGCCCTGCCAGGGCGTGGACCCTTTCTGACCCCCCGGCCCCACACTGGGATCCCGTGGGTGAGAGCCCGCGTGTGGAGAGAGCAGGGAGCCCCTCCGAGGTCGACTCTGGGGCTCCGTGGCCCCTGAGCGCTGCGTCGGCAGAGCCGGGGACTCGTCTGTCCCCACTCCCGGCCCAGCACTGCCTGTTGTGACCCCCAGGTCCATGGTTGTGGGGAGAGGGCTCGTGCCCACGCTCGGCAGAGGATCAGCCGGGAAGGGGTCCTCTACCCTGGCAGTGGGACCAAGGACAGGTCCCTGGACCCTGCCAAGCGGGCCCAGCTGCAGAGGAGGCTGGACAAGAAGCTGGATGAGCTGACCAGCCAGAGGCGGAGCAAGAGGAAGGAGAAGGGCAAGTGAGGCGGGCGCCCTGCCACCGCTGCGGCCTCTGGGACCAGCGGGACCTGCAGTGCCTTTCCCTCCCTGGTGGCGGCCGCGTGGCAGCCAGACCCACATCGTCCCCCAGCTGCTGGGCGAGGTGCCTGCCAAGGACCCAGCGACGAGCTGCTCTGATGAGCCGGGACAAGGCGGAGATGCTGGGGGACCCCAGCCCAGGGCGTGTCTCAGGGCTGCTGTGGGGGGTGGGAGCCCTCGTGCGCGCCCCACCCCCGCCCCGGAGCGTCTCCTGTGAGCCTGCCATCCAGGGTGCGCCGTGGGCTGCCGCTGCCGGGTCGTGCGCTCCACTGGACTTGGGCCTGGGCCTGCGACCCTGTGAAGGTGACGGACAGCCTCACAGCCCAGGGCGGCAGCTCCCGGCCCTTCCGGTCAGACAGGACAGAGGACGTCTTGGAGCCAGTGCTCCTCCCAGCCGTCCCCACTTGTGGCTCGCCCCGCAGCGGCTCTGTGGCCTCACCGGAGCTGGTCCCATCTCTCTTCTCCGGGGGCCACAGTGACTCCACCCTGACTCCAACCAACGCAACTCTGGCCATTCTGGGGCCCTGTAGGTCAGAGGTCATGTCTGGGCGTGCTTTGAGGAGGCTCCCTGCCATGCCCACCAACCTGGGCCACTGTCCACAGTGGTGGTCTCGGGGAAGAGCCCCCTAGACCCCCAGCCTAGCCGAGCCTGCAGACCCAAAGCCCCTGGAGGGCTGCTTCAGGGTCCCTTCTTGAGGAGAGCCTCAGATGGATGTTTTATTTTATTCTCAGAGCTTTATTTGTTTCAAAGGAATATAAACTATTTAAAAATTAAAACACGCACACGGCCACAGTATGTTTGTTTTGTGTCTCTAATGACGTTCTTCCATTTTTTCACTTGGGCCTGGTTGAGATGGGTTTACACCCCCTTTCCCAAGGTGGCTGAGAGCCCGCTGAGCGTGCAGGGCCTCGGGAGGAGGTGGGGACGCTTGCCCCACGCACAGCTGACGCGGGAGAAAGCGTTCCTGCTCTGCTGGGCGTTTCTGCCAACCAGGAGGGAAGTTTCAGATTGGCACGTGTAGGGGTGTAACCTG
>SJYR01000093.1:797655-809315 GCA_006410655.1 Kobus ellipsiprymnus
TGCCCACGGCCCCTCCCCTTCCCTTCCGTGGATGCACACAGCCCCTCCTGCCCCTCCTCCCTTCCGTGGATGCCCACGGCCCCTCCCCCTTCCCTTCCGTGGATGCACACGGCCCCTCATGCCCCTCCTCCCTTCCGTGGATGCACACGGCTCCTCCCCCTCCCCTTCCGTGGATGCACACAGCTCCTCCCCCTCCCCTTCTGTGGATGCACATGGCCCCTTCCCCTCACCCTTCTGTGAATGCCTTCATTACTCACTCTCCTCCCATGGCTTTAGGACACTGAACTTTCCGGAAGAGGAAGGAGGGTCTCCAGGGGCCACACATAGTCTGAGGATGATCCAGGTCAGCAAGGAGAGTGCTGCTGAGTGCACCATTTCTGCTGCTCGAGTGCCCTGGCTGCCAGGAGACCTGGACAGGGTGACCCGGCATAAGGCGTCTGCGTCAGAAGCATCCTTTTGTGGTTGCTGAGGGCCCCTTGGCAGCTCTCTCCCCCCAAAGGGTGCTAATCCCTGCCTCTGTGTTAATAAGCCCTGATCCTCTTGCCACAGGGAGGCTCTGGGTCCTCGGCCGGATCAGAGAACACACCTGAATGGCCACTGCAGGGCCAGGTTTGGCGACGGGTTAGAATTCAAGCAGGATCCACCAGGATCTGTCCCCTGGGTCCACACACAGGCGCTGAAAGAAGATGGGGATGACCCGCAGCCACCCTTCCTGCCACCTTGAGAAGGCCCATCTGCAGGAGAGAAGGAGGCTAACAGAAGCAGAGTCAAACCTGGGCATGGGGGCGTAACCGGCTCACGACGTCTGAGCACCTGATCCCCAACCCATTCTTCTCAATGTCTCAGACCAATACACCCCCTTTTCTAGATGAGAAAATCTGCCCTGGGTTTCCATTCCTTGCAGCTAAAAGGATCTGCGCTGATCCAGTTGTGCCCACGACTGTGTGTCTTACTGGGTCTGTGCAGTCCTGGCACAGAGGTGGTGCCAAGTCAGGGCCCCTCCCCTCGTTAGGGAAAGGGCAGGCCCTGTGTCTTCCTCTGTGTGCTCCCCCAGTGGGCCAGCCCACTAGGAAGAGCTCCGAGCAGAGGAGGAAGGCAGCCCTGTGGGCAGTGGTGGTGGGAGCCCTGAGCTGGGAGCCCTGAGTGTGGATCCAGCTCTGTTTGACGTGGCTTCGGCACGTGGCTCCCCTTTGAGCCCATCCGCTCCTCCGTCACGGACCGGGGAATGGGCCCCCTTGCCACCTGTGCTGAGGTGTCACAGAGAGGCAGTGGGCAGTGTATTGGTGATGTTTGGGCCACGCTGCTGGGCTCCATGGCAGGAACCCCCAGCCCCCACGTGGGGTTCTCATCTCTGCCATCGCCCTCCACTCAGGCCGGGTTTGATGTGTGGTTAAAATGTCGTGAGTTGAAACAGCACAGGTTTCCATTTCTCATCCCAGAGAGACTTTGTTCAGAAAGTATTTGTAGCTTAAAAAATGTCGTGGAGTTCCCTGGTGGCTCAGACGGTAAAGAATCTGCCTGCAAAGCAGGGGGGCCTGGGTTTGATCCCTCGATCAGAATGATCCCCTGGAGAAGGAAATGGCAACCCACTCCAGTATTCTTGCCTGGAGAATCCCATGGACAGAGGAGCCTGGTGGGCTGCAGTCCATGGGGTCTCGAGGAGTCAGACAAGACTGTGTGATTAACCCTCAACCTGGAAGGGTAGCCCAGAAAAGGAGAGGACAGCTCAAACCAGAGGAGCGTGGTCTGCGGCTCCTGCAGATTCAGGTCTCCCGAAGGGGCAACTGGTGTGGAGTCCCTTCTGGGTAGTTGTGCGTCTTCTCCTCCATGGGGGGCACCCATGTGGGGGCCCTGCTGTTTCCTTCGTTTTGGTGTGGGGGTTATACAGTACAGCCTGGAGCCCTGGCTTTGGAGCATGTCAGCCCTGGGGCACACGCTCAGATCTGCCTTGTACAGGCTGTGTGTCCGTGGGCCTTAGTTTCCTCATCTGTCAAATGGGGACATAACAGGATGCCTCACAGGGTTGCTGTGAAGCGGAAAGGCTTTAAACTCATGAGGTCCTTGACACGGTGCTTCCGTGCTCAGGAAGTATCTGCTGTCCTTGACGTCTTGTTGCCAAGCTGAGATGGCACAGGACACTTCTCCTCCAGGTTCAGCAAGTGGCATTTCCTGCACTCGGCCAAGGCCAGGGTGCCTGGGGCCCCAGGAGCTGCCAGCCGACATTGCTGTATGTCGAGCCCCATGCCTGGGGTTGGGGGGCATCTTGAGCTTCCTTCCACGCAACAGGGCACACTCTCCTCCCCTGCTGGTGGGCTGTGGGCAGCAGTGGGCCCTGCCCTGCCCTGCCCCCTGTTTACCTGGGTTTGTTTGGAGTGTTACCAGGCGATCAGAGAGGGTTGATGGGCACCCGGCTGCTTTGGGGATGGTTTAGGGCTGACTTACAACCTGGCATTGAACAGGAACTGTGTTCCATGCCAGGAGCATTGCAAAAGCTGCAGCCTTATTTGGTCTGGAAACTTCTCTGCTCGGAGGAAAAGTGGAGCCAGGGAGCCAATCTGGACTCACCCTGGGCGGCCAGAGCCTTAGTGATGCCAGCTTGGGTTGTCCGGTTCGTGAATTCTTCTCATCTCTCACTTCTCTCTTTGTGGTGGGCTGCCTGCCCTTTTCAGCGACAGTTCCCCTCTTTTCCACCAGAACCACCGCTCAGCTCTCTCTCCCCTGCCCACAACTGCCGATGAGTTATTTTGCTGCACAGCTTTAGTGAGGTGGGCTGATCGTACCATGAAATCCACCCATTGCCAGCGTACAATACGAGTTCTAGTAAACGCACAGGACTGTGCCACCCTTCACCCCGCTCCCCCACCCATGTTCCCTAATGCAGTATTAGGGCAGGAAGTTCCCTTCCATCCTTAATTTGCTGGGAATTTTTGTTGATTTATTTATAAATTTTTATTAGTGGTTTTATTTTTAAATCACACATGGTTTTGGACTTTGTCATATGTTTTCCATGCCTGTGGGGATGACCACGTGGGATTCATCCTTTATACATAGCTCTCTGGCGGTTGTTTGTCTTTCAGTCGCTAAGTCGTGTCCGACTCCTTGCGCCCCCATGGACTGCAGCACGCCAGGCTTCCCTGTCCTTCACCATCTCCCGGAGTTTGCCCAAACTCACGTCCATTGAGTCGGTAATGCCATCCAACCATCTCATTTGGTGGATTGTGTGAATTGAGTTTTGAATGTTAAACCGACCTTGAATTCCTAGGGTAAATCCCACTGGTCACAGCATACAATTTTTGTATATGTTGTTGATGGCAGTATGTGATCAGAAACATTTGGAAATCACTGTTTCAGCGTCTGTTGCAAATCAGAACCGAGTCTCCTTAAGGCAGTGTCCCCAGTCTTTCTGGCACCAAGGATCGGTTTCATGGAAGACAGTGTTTCCGCGTGTGGGGGTGGGGGATGGGGTCAGGACGATTCAAGTGCATTACATTTTCGGGCATTTTAATCTAATGGTGCCGCCGATCTGACTGGGAGAACCGGTTGGTCTGTGGTCCAGAGGCTGTGGCTCCCTACCTTAGGGGGAAGCCGTACTTGGGTTCTTCTCATGAACTCAGTTAGAGATTCCAGGACACAGAGAGAGAGAAACCCAGCAGAGGGCTGCTCACGCCCGTCTTTCCCTCTCAAACATGTTCTGAGGTTGCCACGTCGCTCGTTTTAGCCTTCAACCCCACAGATTCAGCAGTCAGAGGGGCCTGCCCCCAGGGCTGGTCTGCTCACCTTTCTCAGGGGTGGATGGAACTGGCTTTTGGGGTGAGTTGGGGTTGAAACCCACCTGTGCCCAGCCGAACAAGTTTGGTGAAACCAGCTGCGGCCACTCAGAGGAAGGCCTTTCCATTACTGTTGTTTTTTTGGCCGTGCTGTACATGTGGGGTCTTAGTTTCCCGACCAGGAATTGAACCCAGGCTCTGCGCAGTGGAAGCACAGAATTTGGTGAAACCAGCTGCGGCCACTCAGAGGAAGGCCTTTCCATTACTGTTGTTTTTTTGGCCGTGCTGTACATGTGGGGTCTTAGTTTCCCGACCAGGAATTGAACCCAGGCTCTGCGCAGTGGAAGCACAGATTCCCAACCACTGGACCGTCGGGGAATTTCCTTTTTCAAATTTACCCAGAGGGGCTGCAGAGGCTGCGGTGAACCCGCACAGACAGAGGCTGTGAGTGGCCGTGTGCGGCTGCCAGGGCTGGCTCTCACAGCCAAACCAGGGCAGGGAACTTCTGGTTGATCCTCTTCAGTGAAGCGAGCGTCCTGGTGTCTTTTACACCCTTTCCTGGAGCGAGAGGACAGAGGTTACAGCTTGCTGGTGAGCCTCCTCCCTGGGTTCAGCACGCGGAGCCCCAGTAAGCCTCATAGGGACTGCTGTCCGGGGAACAACCCTCCCTGTGGGAGCCGGCAGGTCCCCCATCATCGGGGAATGAACTTATCTCTTGCTCCCCCAGCACAGTGCCAGCCCTCTTCCGGTCCTTGGCAAGCCTGGGGACAGCGGTCGTTCCTCTCAGTTCTTTATTCCCCCCACTGAGGCCCCACCGGGTCCCCTGGCCCCCATCGAAGGGCGGGAGGTACAGAGCTCAGGCTTCTGGTCAGGACGGCGTCACGAGTTGGGTCTCAAGTTGGGGCAGGACCCTCACCCCTGATCCCTGACCCGACACTCAGCAGTCCTAATAAAATGGAAAAAGGAATTCTAAACACATGGAGCCACACCCCCCCCAAAGATAAACATCCCCGTGTTCCAGAAAACAGACAGAAAGCGGGCAGTCAGAGGCAGGAAGCCGCGGGCCTGCTGGGCTCCTGGTCTGGTTGGGGCTTTCCTGTTCGTCAGAGGCAGAAAGGCTGTTCCTGTTGCTATGGCCACATAACAAATTTACCCAAAACTCTGTGGTATAAAACCACCGTTTATCCTGCTCCCTGTTCTGGGCTCAGGAATTTGGACAGAACTCAGCAGGACCCAGCGATTCAAGATGCTGGCTCGTGGCTCAAAGCAGGAGGACTCTGGTGAAACTGGCCCCTGGCACGTCGAGGTCAGGCCTATGCCTGTCTCCAGCCAAGACCTTCTTTTTGCTCGGCTTCCCCTGAGCCCACCCTGTGTCCTCACTCTCTTGCCCTGAGTAGCTGTTCCCCATAAGCCAGACTCCCGAGTCCTGAATCCCCCTGTGCTTCTGGGAGAAGGGGCCTGAGCCTTAATGCCAATTACATGCCAATTTCATGCTGATGGTTCCCCAAGGATTATCTTTTCTATGATCTTCCCTAGCTCCAAATAGGAGTCTGCTCACATCTGCCCTTGGGTATTTAGAGGCATCCTGAACTCAATGCGTCCTTATCTGAGGGCCTGATCAGCCCCTGGGCAGTAGGCTGGATGGTGGCCCCCAAAAGCTATGCCCACATCTCTATACTCAGAACCTACGAATGAGATCTTTATGGATAAAGGGTATTTGCAGATGTAATTAAGGATCTCAAGGTGGGATCATCCTGCTGGCTCGTGGGCCCTCAAGCCAATGACAGGTGCCCTTATAAGAGACAAAAGAGGACAGATGGGAGGGAGGAGGGGGAGGCCACCTGGAGGAGGAGGCAGAGGCTGGAGGGATGTGGCCTGAATCCAGGAGCACCTGGAGCCCCGGAAGCTGGGACACGCAGGAAGTCTTCTTCCTCTCCTAGGGCCCTGGGAATGATCGCAGCCCTGCTGACCCCTTGATTTTGGACTTGCGGCCTCCAGAGCCAGGGCTCAAAGCCGGAGGACCTGTGGTTTCAAGCCGCCCCAGGACACTGACACGCCTTCTAAACCTGCAGCGCTGTCTTTCAGGTCACCCGCCAGGCACCCTCACAGCCATCCTGTTCACCTCTTTCTCACCCCCGCCACGGACCTGCCAGCAAATCCGCTGTGCCCTGCCTTCAGACGACGCTGGAATCTGCCCGCACCTCCCCCTCCTCTGTGGCTGTCCTGGCCCCCACGCAGCCTGTCTGCCCTGGATCCCTGCCCAGCCTCCGCCCTGTCCGCCCTGCACTCTGCCTCGGGGTCCCCACCTGTTTCACGGCATCTTTCTCCCCGACGTCTTCTTTTCTCTACAATCTGTGATGCCAGGCTGATGCTCCGCGAACCACATCCTTATCCTCCGGTCCTTCCGGGGCTGGGCCCCTCCTGTCCTCCCCGTGCTGGGGGTGACGGCTGCTCATTCTCTCTGCACGGCTGGAGTCCTGTGATGCGATCCTGGGTCTCAAGTGCCCGCGGTGACTCCCCTTTTTCCCGACCGGAATCCACGGGCACCCCGGCCTCCCAGCTTCCAGCCTCGCACCCATGAGCTGGTCTCAACAAAGCCGTCGGAGGGTGGGGGTGAGGGGTGGTCCTGACACACACAGACAAGGGGGCCAGAGTTTGCTGGAAGGGAGAGGGCTCTGGGGTTCCGGGTGAAGTTTCAGAGCTTAGCAAAGCGGAACACAGGAGGGCTTCCCTGGTGGTGCAGTGGAGAAGAGTCTGCCTGCCACTGCAGGGGACACAGGTTCCATCCCTGGTCCGGGAGGATTCCACACGCCGAGGAGCGGCTGAGCCACGGTTGCTGAGCCCGAGCCCTAGAGTCTGTGAGCTGCAGCTGCTAAAGCCTGCGTGCCCTGGAGCCTGCGCTCCGCAGCGGGAGAGGCCGCTGCAACGAGAAGCTCGCACCCGCAACTGGAGAGGCACCTGCACAAAGCCACTGCGCAAAGCGGAGACCCGGCACAGCCGGAGAAAGAGGCGGAACACGCAGGACTGTATTGTTAGCACTACACTGTTTCAGCACCTGCCTCCCTCCTCCGGCTAGATTGCTGTTTTTCCTTTTTTAAAAAAAATTATTATTTTTTTTACAGTAGGTTCTTGATGGTTGTCTGTTTTAAATACAGCAGTGTGTACATGCCAACCCCAAATTCCCAACCTATCCCTTGACCCCCTACCCTCCCCCGAACCATAAATTCTTCCTCTATGTCTCTGAGTCTGTTTTGTAGGTAAGTTCATTTCCGTCATTTTCTTTTTAAAGGTTCTGCTTGTAAGGGGTGTCACGCATTTGCCTTCTCTGTCTGACTTACTTCACTTAGTATGCTAATCTCTAGGTTCATCCATGTGGTTGCAAACGGCATCACTTCACTCTTTCTAATGGCTAATATGCCATGGTTTATACAGTAAGTTCCCTACAAACGAATGTGTTTGGTTCCAAGATCGAGTTCCTAAGTCCAATTTATTCACGAGTCCAACAAAGCCTCGGTGCCAACTAACGCAGTCGGCCACATAGCACTGTACTGTAATAGGGTTATGATGCGGACCATTTTCTAAAAAGTCTTTCTTGAATTCGTTACAGTTTTGTTTCTGTTTTAGGTTTTGGTTTGTCGGCCTCCAGGCCTGTGAGATCTTAGCTTCCCAACCAGGGACTGACCCCGCACCCACCCCCGGTATTGGAAGACAAAATCTTAACCACTGGGCCACTAGGGAAGTCCTGTACGGAATAGGTTTCTGATACTTTTCACACAAATAACACATAAAATACAAACACAAAAAATAAAGAAAGCAATTTTGATCTAATAGTGCAGAGCCTTGGAAAGTACAGTGCTAACCAGCCACATCACTGCTGTTTTCATGCTTGATTCCAGACACCCTGGGCTTGAAATAAAGCCGCAGTGTGCAGTGCGCAAAAGCACAGCCACGTGTAGAGGCGCACACGCCAGAGTACACCAGACAAGTGACTGGCCGTGCAAACACGCATTAGCATCTTTGAAAGTTCTCAACTTGAAGATTCATATGTAGGGGACTTATTGCATCTACCAAGCATTTAGCTATTTTTTTTTTTTTTACTAACTATGCGCTACCCTGGTAGCTCAGTTCAGTTCAGGCTCTCAGTTTTGTCCAACTCTTTGCGACCCCATGGACTGCAGGATGCCAGGCTTCCCTGTCCATCACCAACTCCCTGAGCTTACTCAAACTCATGTCCATTGAGTCGATGATGCCATCCAACCATCTCATCCTCTGTTGACCCCTTCTCTTCCCGCCTTCAGTCTTTCCCAGAGTCAAGGTCTTTTCTAGTGAGTCAGTTTTCTGCATCATAGCACAACCTGGTTAAAAAAAAAAATCCGCCTGCAATGCAGGAGACACAGGTTTGACTCCTGGGTCAGGAAGGTCCCCTGGAGAAGGGATAGGCTACCCACTCAAGTATTCTTGGGCTTCCGTGGTGGCTCAGATGGTAAAGAATCTGCCTGC
This sequence comes from Kobus ellipsiprymnus, assembly GCA_006410655.1. NCBI lineage: Eukaryota > Metazoa > Chordata > Mammalia > Artiodactyla > Bovidae > Kobus > Kobus ellipsiprymnus. Next base: position 805,923 of record SJYR01000093.1, read on the forward strand.
AATGTGGGAGACCTGGGTTCGATCCCTGGATTGGAAAAAATCCTCTGGAGGAGGGCAAGGCAACCCACTCCACTATTCTTGCGTGGAGAATCCCCATGAACAGAGGAGCCTGGCAGGCCACAGTCCATGGGGGTCACAGAGTTGGACTGAGCAACTAAGCACAGCTCAGCATTAACTGTAGGCCGTACCCGGGTGGTGGACTGTGAACTCAACACGGTGAGCTGTGACCAGCGACTTTAACAAACAGTGACATGAAAGAGAAGGGGCAGGACGGAGTGATCAGACGGTGACACCCGCGGTCAGAGGAGGCAGTGTCTGGTGAAACTTTGCTTAGGGCTTTGTGTGTGCACGCTTGTGATGTAAATGCATTTCTTTCAGTGAGTCTCGGTTCACGGTGTTTATAAGCTTCACGGGGGTGGGTCTGCCCCCGTCTGGCCCCTGAGTCCACTTCTGGTGCTTCTGATCATCTGCACGACTGGGGCTCGTCCCTCTGCAGCCGGGCAGAGCTCTCTGACGGTTCTGCGCTGGGAGCTTTTCTGAGGTCACCTTGCTGTGGATTTTCTTCTCTGTGACGTCTCTCTGCCCTTTCTCTGGTTTTCCTCTCATGCATAGGGCAAATCTGGACGTATTTTCTTTTTACATTTTCCGTTTTCTCTCTCTTGGTCTTTTGCTTTCTATGAGCCGTTCCTCAGCCTCATTTGCCCAACCCTCGTATTGATATTCAGGTTTTAAAAATTCATACGATCACCTTTTGTCACGATTTAAGAACTCCTTCTTTTCCCCCCGTCTCTCTCCCCCTTCCGCTCTCGGGGTGCAGTGCCCTGTTCCCTGCGCCCCTCTTCCTGCAGTGGTATTACTCCATATTTCCGTCGTCTGCCTTTGCTGGAGGGCTCTCCTCAGACACCTGGTCCTTGTCCGCTTGGATCCGGTGAGGCCTGGACGCTCAGATGCCCACGGGCTCCTTGACCCAGGGCTCTGCCGGGGAGCCAGCTGCCGGCCCTGGAGCCGGGGGTCGGAGGTCAGTGTCTGTCTCTCCTCTTGGACTTGTCGGACCCCCAGCAGCGCCGGGGCAGGTGGGCTCGCGGCATCTGCTGCTCGTCTGTCCTCCTCACACCGTTTCCTCTGCGTGGCATCCCCGCCCTGACTGTGCCCCTGGCCCCGGAGCAGAGAGGCCCGTCTTACTGCAGAGACGCGACCTGCGACTCTTCTCCTGGGTTGGGGGAGGGGGCTTTGCTGAGTAGCACGTCGGATCTGATCATCAGACTAGCACAGTCCGATTGACTTACTTATTTTGGCTGAGCTGGGTGTCGCCGCTTTGACGGGCCTCCTCTAGTTGAGGAGGGTGGGGCTGCTCTTTGTCGCAGCCGGGAGCTTCACACGCTGTGGCTTCTCTTGTCGCAGAGCACCGGCTCTAGGCACGCAGGCTCAGCAGTTATGGTCCATGGGCTTCGTTGTGGGATCTTCCAGGATCAGAGATCAAACCTGCGTCTCCTGCACTGGCAGGCGGATTCTTATCCCCGGCACCCCAAGGGAAGTCCCAGGTCCCTTTTCTTTTTGAAAAAAAATTGTGGTAAATATACATAGCATAGAATGTACCATCTTAACCATTTTGAAGGGTACAACTCAGTGGCATTGAGTAATTTCACAATATTGTACAGCCATCACCACCGTCCACTTCCAGAACTTTCTCATCTCCCCGAAAGGAAATCGTGCCCCCTAAACCATATTCCCTATCCCAGCCCCTGGTCACCTCTACTTTCTTTTTTAAAATTATTTTTTAAATTTTATTCTTAAATTTAAAAAATTAAAAAAAATTTTTTGATCACATCCCATGGCATGCAGGACCTTAGTTCCTTGACCCGGGTTCCGTGGATTAAACCCACACCTCCTGCACTGGGAGGCAGAGTCCTAACCACTGGACCACCGGGGATTCCTGCCTCTGTTCTTCCTTCTGTCTCTGAAGTTTATTGCCCATGCACCCCACTTCCTGAGCTTCTGGTGACTCTGTGGAATGAGTCGATTTGACTCAGGAGTGGCCTTGGGTTGATGTATGCGTTTAATCTGCCATCTGATCCCTGGGTCGGGAAGATCCCCTGGAGGAAGGCACGGCAACCCACTCCAGCATTCTTGCCTGGAGAATCCCATGAACAGAGGACCCTGGTGGGCTACAGTCCATGGGGTCACAAAGTCAGACACAACTGAGTGACTAACTTTCACTTGCCATCTTTACCCCAAAGTTCCTCTATAATATTTAGGAATTCATCTTTTTTGCAGATACTTTGTAAAAATCAAATGGTGGAATCATCTTATAATCACATTGTGTAATCATTTAATGTTAGTGTTTAAGGATAAAAATGGGATGCAGAAGTAGTGATTCAGTAGCCTCCGGTTTATGTAAGAGCCTCCCACATGGCACAGTAGTAAAGAATCCATCCGCCTGCCAATGCAGGAGACGTGAGTTCCATCCCTGGGTTGAGAAGACTCCCTGGAGGAGGAAATGGCAACCTACTCCAGTATTCTGGCCTGGAGAACTCCATGGATGGAAGACCCTGGCCAGCCACACAGTCCATGAAGTCACAAAGAGCCGGACACAGCTGAGTGGCTGAGCACACGTGCAATTTATGTAAAGGACACCCACGTGCATAAAGAAGATGGAAAGTCGTAAGGCCAAATTGTAAACGTCTCTGACCTTTGGGATTTGGTCTAGCGCTTGTCATTCTATTCAGTTCTTGCACTTTTTAAAAGTTTCCCACAGCGCTGAGTGTGGTCCTGTAATCAGCATGGAACAGACCCCTGCTGGGGGCTTCTCCATCTTGGGCATCCTGTGGTCCTGGTTGGCTGGGGGTGGGCCTGGGTCTCACACAGGTGGGAGGAGGGGGAGATCCACCCGATTCGTATTCTAGAAAAGTCCTTCTGGGGATGACCAAGAGGAGAAGGTGTCTTAAATGAACCAGGAGGGGGTAGGTAGTCTGGGCGTGGCCAGGCAGAGAAGGCTGAGGGGCACAGCTGCTGAATAGTCACGGGTTAAATCATCAGAATGCATCGCCTGATCCCCGTGGGGTGAGGGGCTGGGAAGACGTCAATATTTCTGGCTTGGGTGAAGGGTGACTCAATGGTTCAGGAAGTCCCGCCCAAATGTTCTTAATAATAATCATATTCATCTCATTTCTAATTCACACATGCAGCCCAGAAGGTCTGCATGCCTGGCAGGGTGAGAGGGTGAGGCACTCTGGATTTTCCGGGCCTGTCAGTCAGGGCGATTGGCAGCTGCCAGCAGGATGTTCCCCTGGACCGCTGCGGGCCCTTGCAGGGCGTGGGGGTGGGAGCTGTCTCTTATACACATCTAGATGTGTATAAGAGACAGACTGTGAACTCAACACGGTGAGCTGTGAC
>SJYR01000093.1:815540-844733 GCA_006410655.1 Kobus ellipsiprymnus
GACAGAACGCCCCCAGGGAGGCTCAAAGCCAGAGCCAGTCCCCCCCGCCCCCCCATCGCTGTGGTCCCTCAGTGAGGGCGGGGCCTTCCAGCCTTCTCATCCCACTTTGCTGTTACCCAGGACTGACTCCTGCATGGGAGGCGGGACTCAGGAAGCACAAGCCCACTCACTGCAGTGGTGGGTTTAATTCTCAAAGTTACAACTCCATCCAATTCTGACTTGTTTACAAGCAATACATCTTAACAGATAAGGATACAGAAGATGCACCATGCAAACAGCAAGACAAGAAGGCTGATGGAGCTGTGACAATTCAGACAAATAGACTGTAAGGAAGTAACACCAGTCGGATGCAGCAGGGCAGCTTCCTATTTTACCTCCAAAGCGCCCATTCCCCAGGCTAGAACACCCCTAAACTCGTAGGCTCCGAATAACACAGCCTCAAAACAGATAAAGCAAAGAAGCAGCTCATGCACAAGCTTGCTTGTTCATTCTGGAAGTCAGATTTTGGTGATGGACAGCAGTCTTTCAGCAAAGGTTGTAAAGAATCAGGCCTTCCTCTTTGGGAGTCTACCCTACAGAGGGGAGAAAAAAAAACATCACAGATGCATGAAACAGCTGAAGACCAGTGGTCGGCACTGGGTGGGGATGGTGTGGGTTATGTACTATGCACATCAACAGGGAGACACTCACATCACTCCCTTTCATTCACTTGTGCCTACATGAAGGCCAGCGCTCCCATCTGGGCGTGGGGGAGGGCCCTCGTGGAGTGTATCACTTGAGGAGGGCCCTCTTGGAGATGCGGATAAGGCAATGGCAACCCACTGCAGCACTCTTGCCTGGAAAATCCCATGGACGGAGGAGCCTGGTAGGCCGCAGTCCATGGGGTCATGAAGAGTCGGACAGGACTAAAGTGACTTAGCAGCAGCAGCAGCAGCAGCTCTTCCAGATGGGTATGGACTGGAGCCGCCTGGGTTACCACCCCACCCCACGATTGTGGGTGCTGTTCCCGGGGCCCCCAGGCCTGCCTGCCCAGCAGGACATTCCACAAACTTGTCCTGGGCCCCTCTCTGTGCCGGGCATTGTCCTAGGTGTGGAGCACAGCTGTGACACAGATGGACACAGCCTCTCTTGGTGAGCCCGCAGCACACAGTGGTGAGCCCACAGGGCAAGTGGAGTGGGGTGGGAGGACCAGAGGCGTGTGTGTGCTGTATTATCTTATGTAAGGCGGTCAGGAAAGACCTCTCTGAAAAGGTGACACTTGAGCGGTGACCTGAAGGAAGTGAGGGAGAGAGCTCTGCACGCGGCTGGGGGAGGGGCATTCTGGGCAGAGAGAACAGCAGGTGCAAAGGCCCTGAGGCAGCCTGGAGCTGGTGGGCGGGGTTGCAGGAGGGGCGGTCAGAGGGCGCGGAGTGGGATGGGGGAGACCATTGCTGCCCAGGGGTCCATGCAGAGGAGGCAGAAGAGCCCTAAAGGAGGGGGTGGATGAAGCCAGGATGCACCCAAAGGGAGAGAGCTCTGCACGCGGCTGGGGGAGGGGCATTCTGGGCAGAGAGAACAGCAGGTGCAAATGCCCTGAGGCAGCCTGGAGCTGGTGGGCGGGGTTGCAGGAGGGGCGGTCAGAGGGCGCGGAGTGGGATGGGGCAGACCATTGCTGCCCAGGGGTCCATGCAGAGGAGGCAGAAGAGCCCTAAAGGAGGGGGTGGATGAAGCCAGGATGCACCCGTGAGCACCCCGTGAGCACTGACACTCGACCAAACAGCTGCTGTTAAATGCCTGTTTAAATGTTAAATACCACCTATTAAATGCCTGCTGTATGCGTGGTCCATGCAGGGTGCCCACTGCTGTGGAGTGTGCCTGAGCAGAAACCACCTGCCCTTGTGTCTCTTGGTGGGCACGGACCCAGCGGGGTAGCAGTCCCACCCCAGACCTATGTTTCTGGCCTGTAGGCCTCTGGGTGAGCAGGGAGGCACAGAGTCCCACGGCCTTGACGGATCACGTGGCTCCCAGGGCCCCGCCCCTCGCAGCCACCCCCGCACCCTGCCTAGGTCTAGGACCCTGGGAATCCCGGCGTGTCTCCCAGGCATGCTCCTCCGTCCACTCTGGACCGCCCGCCCCGGCGCTGGCTCCATGCACGCCTTCTCTTGCCCAGTCAGCGCCATCCGTGCTGCTCCCGTGGTGCGTGCGGGCGGCCCCTGCATCCTGTCACCCACGCTGGCACTCGGCTGCTGCGTGTCCAGTGGAGATACAGAACTGCCGGCACTCCCCTGGCAGTCTAGGGGCTAAGGTTCTGCACTCCCCATGCCAGGGGCCCGGGTTTGATCCCTGGTCAGGGAGCTAGATCCTGCGTGCTGCAGCTATAAAACCCCACGTGCTGCAGTGAAGATGCACGTGGCGACAAAGATTCTGCAACTGAGACCCGCGGCAGCCAAGTAAACCAGTGCTAAAAATAATACAGAACCATCTAGATACAGTGGACCACTGGCCCTCACCCTGAGCCCCCTGACCACCCCCCACCATTGCCCCAGCTGCCCCGCCTCTCCCGGGACCTCTCTGATGATCCAACAACTGAAGGGTTGGCACCTGGCGGTGGGGGGCACCCGCCAAGGCTGGGGTGGCTAACAGCTCCGTGCTGTTCGCCCGACTGCTGTCAAGAGTTTCTATGTCCCCGGGCCCGGGACCTCAGCTTCCTCCTCACTGCCCTGCATGCTTGCCCCCCAGGACAGCGCACGGCAGCTGTTTGCCTCAGGAGTGACCTCTGGACACGGGGCTCAGGAAAGGGTGGGAGCCAGGCAGGGAGCTGCGGGGACGGGCTCACACGGCTGGCATATGGCGGGCGGCTCAGGGCAGGGTCCCAGAGGCTCTCAGACCCTCACCTTGTCACTGGGGTCCATGGAGGACATCTCCCCCTCCTCCAGCTCAGGCTGCTCCTGCAGCACCCTGCTGAACATGGCTCCCAGGGGCTCCCGCAGGCTCAAGCGGCCCCCACTGCCAGCCAGGAAATAGATCATCGGTTTGGTGCTGCTGCTCACGGACAGAGAGAGGCAGGTGAGGTGGCCGAAGAGAGTCTTCGCGCGCTGGGGCAGGTCCAGCCAGTAGAGCAGGAACCCGGAGATGCCGAGGGGAAGGGCGCAGGCGAGGAACACGAAGATGCAGAGCAGGACGGCCATGTAGAGCCGGGTGCGCGGCTGCTGCCACGGGCGCGAGCTCGTCTGCATCTGGATGCAGAGGGCCATACCGGACAGGGCCAGGACGGGCGTGAAGCTGACCAGGGTGAAGAAGTGCAAGACGGTCTCCGCCCTGGATCCTGGCCACGAGTGGGGATGCGTGGCCTCGTCATGGAAGTACCAGGCCGGCACAATCAGCAGGACGGCCAGCAGCCAGAGTGTGGCGCACACCGCGGCCGACAGGCGCCGGTGCCAGCGGCCCCGGTACCAGGTGGGGAAGAGGCCGGGGAGGCAGGACTGGGCACTGGCGGCCGTCAGCAGGCTCAGGCTCGCCGTGTAGGCCAGGTACCCGGCACTCCTCACTGCCCGGGGGCCCAGGTGGTGCACGCGGGCCCCCCAGGAGCTGGCGCTCAGGACGGTCAGCGTGGCCGAGCAGAGGAGGAAGAGGAGGTCGGCCACGGCCAGGTGGAGCAGGTAGATGCCCAGCGGGCCCCTCTGCCGCCGGAAGCCCAGCAGCCAGATTACCAGGCTGTTGCCCACGATGCCGCCCACGCAGGTGAACATGACCAGCGCGTCCAGCACCTCCCGCACCGTGTCGGGGGGCGCCGGGGTGGGGCCTGGACCGCTGCTCCTGGAGCCGCTGCTGTTGAGAGTGTTCTCCATCCCTGCCAACAGTGTGGAGAGAGCTAAGGGCCACAGGGCTGGGGCCCCCGTGGCTCAGGTGCCCCCACCCCCAGGGAGTCCTCTGGGTATACCACTGCCACTCTTTGGAGCTGTCGCTGGCCACACCAGGCCACCTCCCCTCATTCCTAATTCAGGTTACGTGCTCCCGGCTCTGGGGCAGGCCAGCGTCCGTTTCTGTTGCTGGATGTGACGGTGGCCAAGCTCGGGGCAAGGCTCTGAGCCCCCAGGCTTGGCAGTCGGTGCCTGGAGCAGGCCTGGCCCCCACCCTGCTGGGGGTGGGTCCCTCGGAGCCTCTGAGTGGCCAGCTCCCGGGCCTGCAGCGGTCAGTGTGGGGGGGCAGAGTGGCCGCCGACAGGCAGAGTGCCACGCATGGCTGGTCACTGTGAAGTGCCCCCTGGGAGAGGTGGTGGGCACTGCCCCTCCCTGGGATCAGGGATTGCTGGCCCTGGCACCTTGCACCCCATCGTGGTGGGGGGCCAAGTGGAACACAGAGCACATGCAGTGAGCCCCCTGACCCCTGACCTTCCCAGGTGCCAGAGTGCGCCCTGGGGTCAGCACGGCCCCTCTGCAGTTACTGCGGGGCCTGTCTCCCGCCAGACGCTAGAGCTTGTCGCTGTGAGCACCGCGTGGGGCCCGGGGAGGGCGCGGTCCTCACAAACACCTGCCCTGTGACTGCCGGCCCGGGAGCCCCAGCCCTGTCGTTTGTCCACACTCTGATGAGCCCACGCGTCCCCCCACCCGGGGCTGCTTTCACTCCTTTTGTCCACTGACTGCCTGGTCTGACCCCCTCGCCCTCCACCCGGGCACGCGGGGCTCAGAGACCCAGGGTGGCAAAGCTCAGCATGCTCTGGGCCCGGCTGGGACCTGGGGTGGACTCCACAGCCTGGGACTGGAAGCACCACGTGTCCTTGCTCTGTGGCCTGCGGTGCCCAGGGTCACAGTCCTCATGCCCACTCACAGGGCTCAGCTGCCTCCTCGGACCCAGACGCAGGGGCAGGGTCCCCCGGGAACCTGGCCCACACATCAAGGCTCTGGGTGCGGAATCAGGGAATCGGTCCCCGGGGCAGCTGCTACTTTATTTCATAAAGGTTGTTTCTTTCTGAACTAATGGTGTTGTGGATGGTATCGCTTCTAACCAACACTCACGCACGCTCAGTCGCTCAGCTGTGTCCAGCTCTTTGCGACCCCATGGACTGTAGCCCTCCAGGCTCCTCTGTCCGTGGGGATTCTCCAGGCAAGACTGCTGGAGTCAGTGGCCATGCCCTCCTCCGGGGGATCTTCCCGACCCAGGGATGGAACCCGCCTCTCTCATAGCATCTCCTGCACTGGCAGACGGGTTCTTTACCTCTAGTGCCACCTGGGAAGCCCCAGTGATATTCATATTACTGATCATATTGTTTATTCTCGAACTGATCACTGAGGCCTCCTCAGTGCCCAGCCTGGGTGAGGGTGGGGGATGGGACCTGAACGAGGCCCCTTCCCAGTCCCGAAGGACCCACACCCCCTCCTACCTCCCCCAGAGTCAGGGCCGAGAGATGCTGCTCGAGGCTGAAGGGGCTGCTGGGGGAGGGGGGCGGCAGCCGTGGCCCTGGCTGTGTGCCCTTAACCTCTCCTTATACGGGACGCTGAGTCCGGAACCTGATTGTCCTCCTGCAGATGTGCGTGGAGGACAGCATGGGGTCTGACCGCTGAAGGCTTCAGAGGGATCAGGAACCGCTGAATGCCGCATTCCATTGGGAGAGTCCTCCCGCCCCTGCGCTGCCTCAGGGCCCCCTCCTCCCCTGCTGGGCCCCCCACCTTTGGCTCAGACACCAGCACATGTGCCCCCGACTGTCCAGCTCCCAGCCTGGAGTCGTGACCCTCCTCCAGCCCCCTGGAGACCCCTCCCCGTCTGCTGAGAGGGCCACACATTTCCTTTGGACCATAGTCATCGGGTGGGGCACGGATATCAGGGGACGGGGGCGGGGGCAGCCAGCCTCAGCCCCCTGACAGCGATTCTCAGCCTGGACGCCCACCCCTGGATGGCAGAACCAGGCACCTGGCAGGCGGGGGTCTCCCGTAGTCATCTGTCCGACGAGAGGAGGCGTCCGGGCCATGAGAGTCCCTCCCGTCCCTGGCACGCTCAGTGAGGACTGTCTTCGCCTCGAGCTGGGGGCACTTGCTGGGGGCCGGACAGATGACACCCAGGCACTCAGGGTGGGGCTGTTCCCGTGTGGGGCTCATGGCACCGCCGGCCCTGGGGGTGGGAGGAACTCACCGGACCTAAGGGCCACTTTCCCACCCGTCTTTCCCACTAAAGAGGAGACTTAGGACCGTCTAGGCCTCGGGTTCGCCTGAACCCTGGCCCCAGAAGGAGTGGCCTTGCTCAGGGTGCAATTGCCATGCGGGGTAGGGTCTGACCTCGGGCTTAAAGCAGCGGCCTCTCACCTGGCTCGCCCGTGCCGTCCACGCCTGGAGGAGGACCCAGCTCCTGGAGGCCTGGGCGGCTCCCCGGGGCCCGGCCCTTTGGCTTCTCTGGCCACAGGTCCGGCTGCAGGCTCGTGGAGTCCGATGGGCCAGTCCCCGGGACCCACCCCAGGCTCTGCCTCCTCTGAGGAGGAGAGACGCCCAATCCGTCTACGGGAAGCAGGGCCCTTGGGGGACCAGCTGCATTAGGCCTCTCCCTGCAGGAGCCCGAGGCTGCGGGCTAATGGGCTGCCCAGGAGGCCCCACAGGAGGGCGGGGGCACGGAGGAGCACCGATAGCCAGCCCTTCACCCCGCCCGGCCTCCGCGAGGAAGGTTCGGGGCACTGGGCTTTGGGAGGGTCTCCAGCTGGGAGCTCCGGGGTCCACTCGCCCTGCAGGATCGGGTCTGGCGGAGCACCTGCGTGGAAACTTCTGGATCTCTGAAGCTCCTCCCTGTAGGAGGCGGAAAGACACACCCTGGATAGGGAACCCCCAAGAAGGTTTAAGGCCCGGTTCAACCCCGGCTGTCACGTGACTCTGGGAGACTTCTGTCCCCTTGGCCGTTTCCTCTATGTGTAACAGGAAATTTCCACAGAGGCTTCAAGGGAAAGTGTGGCAGCGTCGCGGGGCCGGGGGAGGTGGCAGGTTTGCTAGGGGGAGGGGGACAAAAGGATTTCTTTGGGGCAAACCTCTGATGGGCAGCAACCCCAGCCCTGGCCAGGGGCCCTGCCTCTCACCGGGGATGCACAGAGGCCCACCCTGCTGCAGAAGGGGGTCCTGTGTGTTGGGATGGGGGCGCCTGTCAGCATGGCACGTGGGAGCCCCAGACACAGGCTCCTCCAGGCGAGGGAGGCAGTCGGGAGCCAGCCCCACCCCCAGCTCGACACACACCCTAGGGTGTACCTGGGCGAGCTGCTAACTCTGTGACGAAGTTCCCTCGTGGGGGCACGTGTCCACCTCATAGAATGGTTGGTGCCTGCGCGTTGCTGCAGAGGCAGAGTCTTCCAAGCAGGTGGACCACTTGCCATGGTTCCCAGCTGTTCAGTTGCTCGGTCTTGTCTGATTCTGTGACCCCATGGACTGCAGCACGCCAGGCTCCCCTGTCCTTCACTGTCTCCCAGAATTTGCTCAGATTCATGTCCATTGAGTCAATGATGCCATCTAACCATCTCATCCTCTGCCGCCCCCTTCTCATTTTGCCTTCAATCTTTCCCAGCATCAGGATCTTTTCCAAGGAGTCAGTTCTTCGCATCAGGGGGCCAAAGCATTGGAGTTTCAGCTTCAGCATCAGTCCTTCCAATGAATATTCAGGACTGATTTTTTTAGGATTGACTGGTTTGATCGCCTTGCAGTCCAAGGGACTCTCAAGAGTCATTTCCAACATTACACTTCAAAAGCATCAATTCTTCAGCACTCAGCCTTCTTTATGGTCCAACTCTCACATCAGTACATGACTACTGGAAAAAACACAGCTTTGATGATATGGACCTTTGTCAGCAAAGTGACGTCTCTGCGTTTTAATACACCGTCCAGGTTTGTCATAGCTTTCCTTCCAAGGAGCAAGCAGCAGCCTTTGAAAGACAGATGAGCATTCTGCAGGGAAGGGGTCAGCTGTGAACCCTCATCAGGCCCAGAGAGGGTGAATCCATCCATGAAGGTGCCCATCCAGTCAGAACTTTCCAGAAGCCCCATCCTCCCACTGCTCTGAAGTGAGAATCACCACTGAGGAGGAGGCAGGAGGAGGAGAGGCTTGAGGGGAGATGCCCACAGTCCAAGAGGAGACCCCCGCCCACCAGGTCTCGCAGCAGACTCGCAGTCTCGTTTCTGAAACCAGACTTTGTTGTCTGTCCAGGGAAGTTGGGGCCTGGCCAAGTTTTCCTCCAAAGCTGGGGAAGAACTGACCCCCCTAAGTAAACGTTGAAGAGTCAGAGGAGAAACAAGAAGGAGGTCTTTCCGATCACACCCCTTGGATTCCGCTTGTCACCAATCAGATATCTCCCTGGGGACACCCTTAGTCTTGACAACCGCATGGACAGGAGAGAGGAATTTGACCCACATGACTTGTAATAAGGGTGTTGAAAAATCTTCCTCTTAGGATGTGGAAGTCATGAATGGAAGGAACCTAGCCTTCTCTAGGTGATGAGGTATTCCTTGGGAATTCCCTGGCAGTCCAGTGGTTAGGGCTCTGAGCTTTCACTGCCAAGGGGGCCAGGTTTGATCCCAGGTCAGGGAAAAGCATTGGAGTTTCAGCTTCAGCATCAGTCCTTCCAATGAATATTCAGGACTGATTTTTTTAGGATTGACTGGTTTGATCGCCTTGCAGTCCAAGGGACTCTCAAGAGTCATTTCCAACATTACACTTCAAAAGCATCAATTCTTCAGCACTCAGCCTTCTTTATGGTCCAACTCTCACATCAGTACATGACTACTGGAAAAAACACAGCTTTGATGATATGGACCTTTGTCAGCAAAGTGACGTCTCTGCGTTTTAATACACCGTCCAGGTTTGTCATAGCTTTCCTTCCAAGGAGCAAGCAGCAGCCTTTGAAAGACAGATGAGCATTCTGCAGGGAAGGGGTCAGCTGTGAACCCTCATCAGGCCCAGAGAGGGTGAATCCATCCATGAAGGTGCCCATCCAGTCAGAACTTTCCAGAAGCCCCATCCTCCCACTGCTCTGAAGTGAGAATCACCACTGAGGAGGAGGCAGGAGGAGGAGAGGCTTGAGGGGAGATGCCCACAGTCCAAGAGGAGACCCCCGCCCACCAGGTCTCGCAGCAGACTCGCAGTCTCGTTTCTGAAACCAGACTTTGTTGTCTGTCCAGGGAAGTTGGGGCCTGGCCAAGTTTTCCTCCAAAGCTGGGGAAGAACTGACCCCCCTAAGTAAACGTTGAAGAGTCAGAGGAGAAACAAGAAGGAGGTCTTTCCGATCACACCCCTTGGATTCCGCTTGTCACCAATCAGATATCTCCCTGGGGACACCCTTAGTCTTGACAACCGCATGGACAGGAGAGAGGAATTTGACCCACATGACTTGTAATAAGGGTGTTGAAAAATCTTCCTCTTAGGATGTGGAAGTCATGAATGGAAGGAACCTAGCCTTCTCTAGGTGATGAGGTATTCCTTGGGAATTCCCTGGCAGTCCAGTGGTTAGGGCTCTGAGCTTTCACTGCCAAGGGGGCCAGGTTTGATCCCAGGTCAGGGAACTAAGATCCCAAGCCTCATATCGTGCAAAAAAAAAAAAAGAAAATCCCTTCAATGTGAATCAATATTCAATACTGATCACATGCTGAATATCAATATGTTCAACGGTCACTCATTCATTCATCAACATGCATTTAGGAGGCGCCAGCTGGGCTCCAGGGACCATGCCAGGTGCTGGGAATCCAGCCTTGAAGAAGCTCCAGGCAACAGATGAGCAAAGACACAAGGAGATGCTGAGTGCCGTACGTGGTACAGCGGAGCTCAGGGCGCTACTGCTCTAGAGTGAACTGTGGGAAGCCCTCGCCCGCATGGGGATCTGTGCTGAGATCTTAATGGTGCGAGCGAGCCAATTATACCGAGCTCAGGGCGGGAAGTAAGTTCCACGCCAAGAAAACGGCAGATGAAAAGCTCTGGGTCAGAAGAGCTCGGGGTGTGTTTGAGCAGCAGGATGATGCAAGAAGGGAGGGGAAGACAGAGGTGTGACAAAGGCCCGGGATGGGTCAGGCAGCTCTCAGCGCGGCACGAGCAGAGTTGCTTTCTGGGTAAGGGGGCGGGGCCTCGCTCCAGTGATCCCCCGACCCCCACCCTGCAGCAGCAGAGTGGGCTTCCTGGGCACCTGTTCACATGGGCTTGTTTTTGTGAAAAATTGAGCTCTCATCCACATGCCATAAAAGTCACCCCTGAAAGCATGGCAGTTGAGTAGTTTCTAGTCAATTCACAGAGTTGTGCCACCACACCATCTGATTTCAGAATATTTCATCACCCCCCAAAAAAAGGTACCCAATAACAACACCCCCCACCCTCTGCTTTCTCTTAGGGGAGGTGCCTGTGCTGGACATTTCAGATACCCAGAATCACACGATCCGTGGCCTTCTGCGCCTGGCCTTGGGCACTGAAAATGCTGTCTTCAAGGGCCACCACCTTGCAGCCTGTGTCAGAGGGTCATTCCCTCTTTTTTGGGGGGGGTGCTGTGCTGGGTCTCCCCTGCTCCGTGGGCTTTTCCCTAGCTGTGGCGAGCAGGGGCTGCTCTCTGGCTGCAGTGCTCGGGCTTCTCGCTGCCATAGCTCCTGTTGCTGCGGAGCCCGAGTTCTAGGGCCCTGGGCTCAACAGTTGTGGCTCCCGGGTTCTAGAGCACAGGTTCAAAAGTTGTGGCGCTCTGGCTTAGTTGCTCTGTGGATGAGGGATCTTCAGAGATCGGGGATCAAACCCGTGTCTCCCACATTGGCAGGTGGATTCTTCACCGCTGAGCCACCAGGGAAGCCCCAGAGCGCCATCCCTTCTTCATGGCCGAGTAATATTCCACAGTGTGGATGGACCACAGTTTATCCATATCTACTGATGGACATCGGTTACAATGAATCTGTGCTGTGGATTTATGAATGACGCAAATGTCGTGTGGCTCTTAGGAAGCTTGCTGCCATGAGCATCCATGCATGAGTTTTGTAGACGTGTTTTCAGTTCTCTCCGGTGGAAGGTGAAGCTCGAGCTGAATTTGACTCATCCTCCTTCCCCTGTTTATCTCCCGTCTGCTGTCGTTGGAAGCCACGGAGAACCTTCGCTTGCCTCACTCTGAGGAGTGGGAAGGGCGGTTCCCCTATGAATAAGGGAATAGTGCCTGCTCCCCGCATTGGGAGACCTCCTGGCGCGTGGGCTTCCTAACCCAGGGCGATGCGGTCTGCATCCCTCCAGAGCACCATAATGGGGGGTGGGCAGACTCAGAGGCCAAGGGGAGTGGGCTGGGGGACAATGCCTGCCTTCACCCTGAAGCTCTCCCTGGAGGCCCAAGTTCTCAGTGCGCAGGAGCCTTCCTCCCTGGGAGTGTCCAGAGGAGATGGCTGTGCCCCCCTCAGAGGGCACCCGATGGGCTGTGGGTGCTGCCCAGCTCTCAGGTGGCTCCTGGGCTGGGGCTGGCACTGCCCCTCAGCCATACGCTCTCGTCTCTGCCTGTCCTCCCACCCTCCAGGCCGTGGATGCTCACTGTCGTCCATCAGGCCACTGCCTGGGCCTCCAACTATTATTCTGTTTCTTTTCTCATGTTACATTTTCATGATGGAATTTTAAAGCCACAGAGAGACGAGTGTAGCAAGCCCTCAAGTTCCCGTCTCCCAGGTCCAGCAGTTGTCACCGTTCTGCTCTTCTTGCTTAATCAGTCCCAGTACCCCCCTTTTGTCTTTTCTTCCGGAATGTTTTAAAGTGAATCCCAGGTCTTGTATCATTTCACTCCTAAATAGGAAGATGCTTAGATGCACCTCTCAGTGCAGCGTCACAGCCAACAGAACGAATGCCAGTTCCTTCCCAGCATCCAAGCCCCTGCTTCTCTGCCTGGCCCCGCTGCCCTCGGGGATGGAGCTGGGACCCCAGCAAGGCCCGCCCGCCCCTTCGCCTGCCGGCTGCTCTCATCTGCTCTCCTCTGAGTGGCTTCCACAGCCTCTGAGCATCCTGGATCCATTATTCCATTAGAAGCTGCAAATGGATGGTGTCTTAATCTGGCCACTCTGCAGCTCTGCTTCCCAGTAAACAAGAACTCCCTGCATCGCCTAAAATGTGGTCCTTACACTCTGTTGGCAGAAAGTGAAGAGGAACTAAAAAGCCTCTTGATGAGGGTGAAAGAGGAGAGTGAAAAAGCTGGCTTGAAATTCACCATTCAAAACACTAAGATCATGGCATCCAGTCCCATCACTTTCTGACAAATAGATGGGGAGAAAGTGGAAACAGTGACAGATTTTCTTTTCTTGGAAAGAAAATCACTGCAGTGACCGCAGCCATGAAACTTAAAAGATGCTTCCTCCTTGGAAGGAAAGCTATGACAAACGTAGACAGTATATTAAAAAGCAGAGACATTGCTTTGATCACACCAGTTAATCCTAAAAGAAATCAACCCTGAATATTCACTGGAAGGACTGAAGCTGAAGCTGAAGCTGATGCTCCAATACTTTGGCCACCTGAGGGGAAGAGCTGACTCATGGGAAAGACCCTGATGCTGGGAAAGATTGAAGGAGGAGAAGGGGCCAACAGAGGATGAGATGGTTGGATGGCATCACTGACTCAATGGATATGAATCTGAGCAAACTCTGGGAGATAGTGGAGGACGGAGGAACCTGGTGTGTTGCAGTTCACGGGGTCGCGCGCAAAGAATTGGACACTACTTAGTGACTGAACAACAAGAACAACAGAAAAGCTGGTTTAAATGCTCACTCTTTCCATCCCCTCATCAGTTTTCAGAAACATGAGTTGTCATACCAACCTCCAGATGTGACGAGGGAAGCATATGGCTGGGTTTTCATAAGAGACTCAGGAATTCACCCATTTCTGATGCGCTTCATCTGATCCTTGGACTGGCCAATGGGAACCTCCTTAGATATTCCTAACATCTCATGTATGGCATAAACTTTTGGGGTTGAATTTTGGGGACTTACATTTTTTTTTAAATCCAAAAGATCCCTACCTTGCGGATTAAAAGCTTGGGTAACACCTTTGCTACAAGAGCCGACTTCAAAACGGAATTGCGGTCCTTGCCTTGGACAGAGCTCCAGGCTGGGGCCCCCAGGGGGACTGAGATGAGCAGGGAGACATTTCAAACCGTCAGGGGTCATGCGGCTTGGGCCTCACGGTGACGGGTGATTATCCCTCTGTGGGCCGGGGTGTGGGACCCTCCTGGAGCTGAAGTCCTGAGGCTGATCCTGATGTTGGTCATCACAGGTGAGGGAGGGCCTGCAGGGGGCTGCAGAAAGATGGGATGGGCCAGCAAGCCTGGAGGGTGGGAGTAGCCCCCCGCTGGGTGGGTGCCCGGAGCCCCCACAAACTGCTGTGCCCCCTGGCCCTGAACTGAGAGAGGGCAGAGAATGATGGGGACCTCGGGGACGTGGGCACCCAGCCTTGTTTCTTACCCCCATGGGAAGCCCCTCCTGCCTCAGTTTCCTCATCTGTAACACTGGCAATACAACTTCCCACTCTGGGGGCCGAGGATTCTGCTGCTAACCAAGCTCGAGGTCGGAGCCCAGCTACAGCCTACGCGGCCTTGGCCATCAGGGACAATGAGCACCTGTTGGTGATCCAGAAGTTGTAACTAGAGTCTTTGCAGATGTAGCCAAATGAAGATGAGATCATTGGGGGCGGGGGCCCCGAATCCAACACACATGGCGTCTCATTGTCACTCATGCCGGGGGCCCAGAGTGACGGGGGCCTGGATGTGACTCATGCTAGGGAACTTCGCGTGCCAGAAGAAGGCTCTTGCCATCATCCTTGGGAGGCTCCTGCATTGGGGCAAGTGTTTCCTGTGCCCAGATGTGGCTGCGGGAGGGGAGGCAGCCAGTGTGGAGTCACCTTGGTTCCATCCAGCCGGGCTGCTCGGCAGAGGGAGGCTGGAGGCGAGGGAGGGGTCTCGGGCACAGCGTCGTCCACTCAGGAAGGTCTCGGGGACACGGAGTTTGTGTTCATTGTGCCCGGGCCTGTTGGGAAGGGAGAAGGGCCAGCCTTGGAGTTCAAAGCCTGAGTCTGGGCCAAGCCAGCCACGACGGGCTGCTGCGATAAGCATCGCCAGGCCCAGGCAGCTCCAGGCTCCCCCGGGGTCCTGCTCGGTGTCACAACAGCCTCAGGGAGGCCCGCCGGGTGGAAGGAGTTCCACGCCCCGTTTGTCCGAGTGCCGTCTCTCCGTGTGCTCAGTCAGCTCCCTGCGGCCCCGCGGACTGCGGCCCGCCAGCACCTCGGGCCGCGGGATTCTCCAGGCAAGGACACTGGGGGTCTTCCCCACCCAGGAGTCAAGCCCACGCCTCTTACGTCTCCTGCACCGGCCGGTGGCTCTTTGCCACTGGTGCCCCCTGGGAACAGTGCCACTTGCTCGGTTGTGTCTGACTCTTTTTGACCCCATGGACTGTAGTCTGTCAGCCTCCTCCGCCCCTGGGATTCTCCAGGCAAGAATACTGGAGTGGGCTGCCATTTCTTCCTCCAAGGAATCTTCCCGACCCAGGGATGGAAACCATGCCTCCTGCGGCTCCTACATTGCAGGTGAATTCTTTTACCGCTGAGCTACCATAGCAAGTCTAAAAGGAGAACAAAAATTGCCCCAAATCCGCTTTTATTTTCATTTTTCACAAATCAGGTTTGTTTTTTTTTTCCATTAAAGTGGATGAAGGAAAAATATACTTTTTCTACTTTGCATTTTCCCCTTTGAATAGAAGTTTATTGTGTCCGCAGGATGGATGTGAACAGGTAGGGGAGGGATTCAGGCTGGCACGTCCCACACTTGGGCACCCTGGATGGGACAGCTGGTCCTCAGGGATGTGGTGAGTGGCTGGTTGTCCCCATGGGCAGAAGAGATGCTGACGGAGGAGCGGGCTGGGGTCACCCAGGGGGAACGTGGCTGGCCCAGCCTTGGACCTGGGACTGTGGCTCCCCTGCGAGTCCTCTTGCCTGCTGCCGGCTGCAGCATCCTGTCCTTTGGGGGAGGGGGCCCAGCCCACCCATGAGCTGGAACCTGGGGCTTCAGCTGCTGGCCTTGGCCTGGGACCCCCAGGCAGGGCCAGCTTCGGGGGGCGGTCTCCTGATGCTCCTGGAAGTCCCATCACTAAGATCAGAATTCGTGTCCTCCGAGAGGGAGGAAGACAACCTCAAAGGTCCAATGTGCGGAGCTGAGAGGCAGAGGGAGGCGGGCTGTCCTGGGCCACAGCCTCCCCAGCTCCTGTCCAGGGGAGGGCGGGCTTTACGAGCAGGGGTCCCTGTGTCCAGGACAGCTGAGCACCAAGCCCTCAAGAACATCACAGGCTGAAGCCTGAGGCGTGCGGCTGGGCTGGCAGAGGCTGAGGGCTCCTGACTGTGGATATTTCCTGTTCTCGAAATCCCTTCTAAGCCGGGTCCTGAATGCAGAGACCAGAACCTGGAGTTGGAGCTCTGGGACTCTGCACCGGTTCTGCGTGTGGTAACCTTGGTTGGCAACATTTCTTTGTCTTCCCCTGGGTCTGACCATCACTCCCTTGGTTCCATCACCTCCCTTGAAAATCAGCATTTGCGGTCGTACTGTGAAAGGCACTGGGAGGCGAGACAGCGTCTGCTCAAGGTGCCCGGTGCTTCTCCTGCCTTAAATGCCGGCCAGTCCTTGGGGGTGGAGCTGGAGAAGGCAGAATCATGGCCCCAAAGAGGTCCATGTCTGTTTTGGAATGAACTGTGTCCTCCCAAAGAAGGCCTGATGGAGTCCTAACCCCAGGAACTCAGACTGTGACCTTATTTGGACTAGAGTCTTTGCAGATACAACCAAGTGAAGATGAGATCATCAGGGTGGGCCCTAATCCAAACGCCTGGTGTCTCTATAAGAAGGGAAGTTTGGACACACGTACACAGGAGGAAGACGACGTGGAGGCAGAGGATTCACGTGACACCACAGAATAGCGAAGTCTGCAGGGACCACCGCAGGCCGAGAGGACACTGTCCCAGCACCCGCAGAGCGAGCGCGGCCTTGCCCACGCCTGGGCTCGGACTTCTGGCCTCTGGAGAGCTGTGAGATGGTTCACGCCTCCTGTTTCTGAGCCCCCCAGCTTGCGGTGCTTTGTTACGGCAGCCCGAGGAGATGAACACAGAGTCCTGATTCCCAGACCCGGGGGTGTTACCTTACACGGCGAGAGCGACTCTACAGGGGCTGTGGAGTCCTGTCCCCGAGGCCACAGGTGCCAGGCCTGACACCAAGGCCACAGAAGCGGAGCCTAGAGCAAGGTCACCTTCGAAGCCAACCGAGCCCCTTTGTAACTGTAGCCAAAAGCCCTCCACCCCGATCACCACTAGCAGCCATCCTGACCCCAAGTTAGGCAAAATGCCCCCTCCAGTAGTCTCCTTACAGCGTCCTAGAAAGTGAGCGTTGAAAGCGTTAGTCCCTCCATCATGTCCAACTCTTTTGTGACCCCATGGAGTGTAGCCCACCAGGCTCCTCTATCCATGGGATTTCCCAGGTAAGAATGGTGGAGTCGGTTGCCATTTCCTTCTCCAGGGGCTCCTCCTGACTCAGCGATCAAACCTGGGTCTGCTTCATTGCAGGCAGATTCTTTACTGTCTAAGCCACCTCCCTGATCCTTATAGCACCCTAATCAATCATTTAATGCCAACCTTTCAGCAGGAATTTTCTTTCTCTTGAGGCTATAAAAATTGGCTACTAGCCCACAAAAATTGTTGACCCTCCCTGATCTGTCAGGAGGTCAGCGGGCTGCATTCTAAGTTGCTTCGTTATCTCTGCTCCCTGCTCTTGGTAAGCTTACTCCCTTCTGAAATACTCAGTGTCTAGGAATTCCTTTCCAGCCCGCTCTCTGTCACAACAGGTGTGATTAAATTAAGGGTTGTGAGGGACTTCCTTAGTGGTCCAGTGGCTGAGACTCTGAGTTCCCAGTGCAGGGGGCCCAGGTTCAATTCCTGGCCAGGGAACTAGATCCAACTTGCTGCAACTTGAGATCTTGCATGTTAAGACTAAGACCCAGCGCAACCAAATAAATGAATATTGAAAAAAAAAAAGCGTCATGAGATGGAGATATCAGGATGGGCCTCAAATGTAACCAGGGCCTCCCTGGTGGCTCAGATGGTAAAGAATCTGCGTGCAATGCAGTCAGATTGGGGAAACAGCTGTCACAGCCCAAAGGAGCTCACCGATTCACAAATGCAGAATTGGTGCGTCTGGTTATTCAGCAACTGCCACGTCACCCAGACAGTGGGGAGGTGGCCCCGTGGCGTGGATTTCCAGCCCCGTGTTCCCGGGGCGAAATGCTCCAGCTGCTGCAAGTCATCTTACGTGACTGGACAGACGCATCTGTGTCTAAGTTGTAGTGAATTTATAGGATGGCCCCGATTTTCCTGACCCTTTCTCCATCCTTCCTGCGGTTGCCTGGGCAGCACGTCCATGGTGGTTTGGACGGTTTATCACATTCCTCGGCATTTACCGCATTGCCTGGGTGGCTGTAACAAAAGGAAGTTATTGTCTCCCAGTCTTGGAGACCAGAAGCCCGAGATCAGGGTGCCGGTGGGGCTGGATCCCTCCCGAGGCCTCCCTCCTGGGCGTGCTGACGGCCGTCTCCTCCCTGTGTCCTCACGGGGTCGTCGCTCTGTGTGTGTCTGCGTCCTGCCCTCCTCTTATGAGGACACTGATCCTGTGGAGTTAGAGCCCCACCATAACGACCTCGGTTCAGTTCAGTTCAGTTCAGTCGCTCAGTCGTGTCTGACTGTTGCAACCCCATGAATCGGAGCACGCCAGGCCTCCCTGTCCATCACCAACTCCCAGAGTTCACTCAGACGTCCATCGAGTCAGTGATGCCATCCAGCCATCTCATCCTCTGTCGTCCCCTTCTCCTCCTGCCCCCAGTCCCTCCCAGCATCAGAGTCACATCCACAGCTGGGTATTGTTTTTGCTTTGGCTCCATCCTTTCATTCTTTCTGGAGTTATTTCTCCACTGATCTCCAGTAGCGTGTTGGGCACCTACTGACCTGAGGAGTTCCTCTTTCAGTATCCTATCATTTTGCCTTTTCATACTGTTCATGGGGTTCTCAAGGCAAGAATACTGAAGTGGTTTGCCATTCCCTTCTCCAGTGGACCACATTCTGTCAGACCTCTCCGCCATGACCCGCCAGTCTTGGGTTGCCCCGCGGGCATAGCTTAGTTTCATTGAGTTAGACAAGGCTGTGGTCCTAGTGTGATTAGACTGACTAGTTTTCTGTGAGTATGGTTTCAGTGTGTCTGCCCTCTGATGCCCTCTTGCAACACCTACCATCTTACTTGGGTTTCTCTTACCCTGGGCTTGAAGTATCTCTTCACGGCTGCTCCAGCAAAGCACAGCCGTTGCTCCTTACCTTGGACGAGGGGTATCTCCTCACTGCCTCCCTTCCTGGCCTTCAATCTGTGCCCTCCTGCGCCCGCACAGCCACCGCTCCTTGGACGTGGGGTAACTCCTCTTGGCCACTGCCCTTCGGGCATGGGGTCCTCCCGGCTTCTGCCCCTGACCTTGGACGTGGGGTAGCTCCTCTTGGCTGCGCTTAGTGCGCCGGTCGCAGCCGCCCGCGCTTAGTGACCTCATTTCACCTTAATTTCCTCTTTAGTTCAGTTCAGTTCAGTCGCTCAGTCGAGTCCGACTCTTTGCGACCCCATGAATTGCAGCACGCCAGGCCTCCCTGTCCATCACCATCTCCTGGAGTTCACTCAGACTTGTATCCATCGAGTCCGTGATGCCATCCAGCCATCTCATCCTCGGTCGTCCCCTTCTCCTCCTGCCCCCAATCCCTCCCAGCATCAGGGTCTTTTCCAATGAGTCAACTCTTCGCATGAGGTGGCCAAAGTACTGGAGTTTCAGCTTTAGCATCATTCCCTCCAAAGAAATCCCAGGGTTGATCTCCTTCCGAATGGACTGGTTGGATCTCCTTGCAGTCCAGGGGACTCTCAAGAGTCTTCTCCAACACCACAGTTCAAAAGCATCAATTCTTTGGCGCTCAGCCTTCTTCACAGTCCAACTCTCACATCCATACATGACCACAGGAAAAACCATAGCCTTGATCAGATGGACCTTAGTCGTCAGAGTAGGAGACCCTAACCCCAAATACAGTTTCATCCTGAACCATTTGGGGTCAGGAGTTTGACACATGGATTGTGAGGGACACACAGTTGAGCTCATCACAGAGCCTTGGAAGAGTAGGTAGAAAAGGTCTGGATTTCAGAGGCTCCTGGGGCTCTGGAATAAACTGTCAGACAAGTAAAACCAGGATCCTGGAAGCTGAATTATCTGAAAATGGGACTCATACAGCTGTGCAGAGAGAGGGCCTTTCTGCCAGGGGTTAACATCAGGGCGCCTGAGAGTCACATGAGCAGAGCCCGTAGGGAGCACTGACTCCTGTTCCAGGTGTGTGTGTGTGTGTGTGTGTGTGTGTGTGCACGCACGTGCACTTAGTCTCTCAGTCGTGTCCAACTCTGCAACTCCATGGACAGTAGCCCTCAGGTTCCTCTGTCCATGGGATTTCCCAGGCAAGAATCCTGGAGTGAGTTGCCTTTCTCTTCTCCAGGAGATCTTCCAACCCAGGGGTCAAACCCCCATCTCCCACATCTCCTGCACCGGCAGGCAGGATCTGTACTACTGTGCCACCCAGAAAGCCCATTTCAGGCCTAGGTTCCAGCACAGGCTGGGGTCCTGCCAGCTGACCAGGGAAATCCCACCGGAGAAGCTGGACGCTGTCTGGACCGTAAGTCATTTGTCCCATCAGCTGTGACCTGGGGGCCAGGTCAGGTGGCCAGGTGAACCCTGTTGGGGAAACAGCTGTCACAGCCCAAAGGAGCTCACCGATTCACAAATGCAGAATTGGTGCGTCTGGTTATTCAGCAACTGCCGTGTCACCCAGACAGTGGGGAGGTGGCGCTGTGGTGTGGATTTCCAGCCCCGTGTTCCTGGGGCGAACGCTCCAGCTGCTGCGTGTCGTCTTACGTGAGTGGACAGACGCACTTGAGTCTAAGTTGCAGTGAACTTACAGGCTGGCCCCGATTCAGGACCCTTTCTCCGTCCCTCCTGCGGTTGCCTGGGCAGCACGTCCATGGTGGTTTGGACGGGTTATCGCATTCCTCGGCACTCCCAGGAAGGTCAGGCTCAGTTCAGTCTCCCACTGTGTCCCTCCCCAGAATGTCACACGCGGGGGCGGAATGTCGCACAGATGTGGCCAGGAAGCCGAGAGCTCGGGAGCTGGAGGGAATTGCTGCCTGTGGTGTCATCGGAAGGGCCACAGTTTGGCTTTGATTGATTGGAACATGGAGATGCTGGAATACACGTGCTGCGTGGGGCAACCGCGCTTTTCAGGGAGTTGGCGGCCGGCCCAGCCCCGAGCCAGGCCAACCAGCATCTGTGAGCTCTCGCTCCCAAAGACGAGCCCCGGGGGGCTTCAGGGGGAATTCCAACCTCACATCTGGTTCCCTGTGAGTATAATGTCCTGCAGATTCAGAGAGTCAGCAGATTCCATCCCCTTGGCGACGTGATTAGTTTGGGAAAGGTACATGAAAGGCTAGAATCCAATTTATCCAGCAGGAGTCCATTCCAGTTTTCTGGGAAACGCTGAAGAAAAGGCGTTCTCCCCGCGGGGTGATGAGCGGGTGGGATGGAAGTCTGAGAGGCTGGGGCCCACTGTGCCAGCATCAGGGAGACCCCACCCCAGGGTTCACAGCAGGTATCAGAGCCAATTAGAGAAACAAGTTCTCAGCAACACCTGGATCCAGCCACACCTGAAGTCATAACATTTGGGGGCATTTTTAGTTACAAGATCCAACAAATTCCTTTTCCCTTTTATCCAGCTTAACCTCAGTTTCATTCACTCGCTACCTGAAGCATCTTCACTCACTCAGTTACCCAAATGACAACGATACACATCTGTTCAGATTGTTCGGTTAGGATGGTCATCATCAACCCTGTCTAACTTAAGGGGAAAAGAGAAAAAAGAAAGACGTTGATTAGAAGCAGGTCAGGGAGCCAAGGAAGTGACAGGTGCCCAGAGATGGGGTTGGAAAGATATAGGATCCGCTCCAGGGTCACAAGTGGCTGAGCTGGGGACACCTCTCTGCCGTGTATGTGGAATCTGGAAAAACTGAACTCACAGAAACAGAGAGCAGGGGACTTCCCTGGGGGTCCAGTGGTAAGTCTCTGAGCTTCCAGTGCAGGGGGAGTGGGTTCAATCCCTGGTTGGGGAACTAAGATCCCACATGCCATGGCCAAAAAAATAAAAATTAAAAAAAGAAAGAAAAGAAGCAGAGAGTAGAATGGTGGTTGCCAGGGTCTGGGGATGGGGAAATGGGGGGAACAATCTGTCATAGATGAATAAGTTCTGGGGATCTGCTGCCGGGCATGGTGACTGGAGTTAACGATACCATCTTGCACGAGAGTAGATATCACGTGTTGCCACCACACACACCATGCAATCAGGACATGAGGGTGTATACGTTCATTGCAGCAATCATTCCACAGCATGTGCCTGTGTTAAATAAATCACAACATTGTACACCTTAAAAAAAAAAAAAAAATCCCATTGTGCAATCTGAAGAAAAAAACAAGCCTGGGAGGAGAGTCCTGCTTCACTAGAAAGGGACTGGGTGAGGGACTGCCCCACGGGGCAGGCGCATCGGCCCGCCACACCCTTCTCCTGAGTCACTCGCTGCCTTCACGCCCAGTGTCTTGGAATGTCCGGGCACCGCCTTCTCCCTGGGAGCCTCGTGTCCTTCTGGGTCCTCTCTGGGGCCGTGGCGGGGGCAGGGCGGGACGCCCACGCCAGATGGCCTCCTGCTTTCTGCAGTCTTCAGGTCCCTCCGTCTACATTAACCTGAGGACTCTGACATCCCAGCCCCCTGACTGGGTGAGTTTCCGACTCAAGTTAACGGTCCTCAGACTCCAGGGACTACATCCCACCTCTTGCGGTTTCTGTGAACACACGCTTATCAACCCGTTCCACTTGGGCTTAAGTAACTCTGCGCCCTGGACCGTTATGTACTCCCCAAACCCATTCCTACAAAAGTCACCCAGACGTTTTCTCATTTGGGGTATGGAATTCCTGCTTTTCTCTCCACCCGCCCTGGCTTGGGTGGGACCTGGTTCAAGGTAAGGAGGACAGGGGGGTGAGGCAGGAGAGGGTTGAAAGGAGTTTCCTTAGCAGAGCTCCCTGGGGTCGTCTGCAGCTCCTCAAGGAAGGGTGGGGTGGCCTCAGACAGAAGGAGGGGGGACCTTCCAGCCAGAGAAGCTGTGGGCGGTTCCGGGGGGCTTGGTTCTTCAGGGTGGAGATATGCCTTGTGTCTTCTGGAACCTTCTCAATATTTCTTTTTCCACGGACAGATGTGCAGCCTCTTAGAAGCAATGCCTGGCTCATGGTAAATGATCATAAATGTTTGTTGAATGGATAACAGACCTGTGAAGTTGTGAGTTCAACAGATGTTTTAATTCAGCAAATTGCAGAAGCACATTGTGAGTTCTGTTTGGCTTGTTTGTTTTCCAAATCTATCCCAGCCTCCAGGCTACTAAATTTTTTTATTTTTATTTTTTAGCATTGGCATGGCAAGGACCTGAGTTTCAGTCCAGATTTCAAAACAAGAAATTAGGGATTTGAGTCAACTTAAGGTACCCAGTGCTGTTAGAAGCAACCTCCCAGCATCCTCAGCTCCCAGAACCCTAGCAGCAGTCCTAGGGCCCCTCCCACTCTTCAAGAGTCTCCTCCCACTTTGTGGGCCTCCCCCAACTCTTCTCACCAGGCTCCTCCTACTCTTTGTACCTATTCATGGCAATAGTTCTGCGGTCACCTGTCAGGCTGTCCTATGTGGACCAGGGGTCCTGCTGATGACCCCAGAAACTGAATGGGAATTCCTCTGCCTTCTATCCAGGGGCAAATTTTGTGGGGCCCAAAGTTTATCCATAAAAAGGGGCACTCTTTAAGAAAAAACTACAAAGTTACAACAGCAAAATTAGATCGAAGGAGCATTTGTTTAGGAGCATTTGTTTAGGAAAAAAGAAATCACAGCAAATCATCGATTTTAAAAAGCTGACAAGTACCACATATAATACCAAACAGAGGAAAACATCTGCAATGGTTTTTTCCTACCTTTTTTGGCTGCACACTCTGATAACCTTTTCATACATCAATATTTTTTTATTATTTTCCATAGAGAGAGCTGAGAGATAATTCAGCCTTTTTTTTTTTAGCATGGTTGATCAACATTTGTTTTGTCACATTAAATAGTTTGAAAATGTTTCTTGGGACTTCCCTGGTGGTCCAGTGGTTAAGAATCCACTTTCCAGTTCAGGGGACCTGGGTCTGATCCCTAGCCAGGAAGTTAAGATCCCACCTGCCACAGGGGGTACTGAGCCTGCACGCTGAAACAATGACCTGATACAGCCAAATAAATAAATATTTTTAAAATGTTTCTTAGCCTCGCAATTCATGATTGGTAATGTCCTATACACTTTCAGGATTGTTATCAAATCTGGGAAAATCTCTATCAGCTTTTTTTCCATACACGAGAGATAAGATTTCAGGGCATTTCAAGGTTTCTTGTATGGTGATTGGCCTGAGAGTCTTTGAACTGATGACGCTTGTGAACCATTTTGTTGTCAGTGTTCTTGCTGTCGTGGTGACTTACGAGTTTAAGCGGCCTCCAATGATGCCAAATCAGCACGAAAGTTAACTATTTTCCAATGCGTTCTTTTTTAAAAATTATTTTATTTTATTGGAGTACAGACGCTGGGCTTTCCTGGTGGCTCAGCTGGTAAAGAATCTTCCCTCAGTGCAGGAGACCTGGGTTCGATCCCTGGGTTGGGAAGATTCCCTGGAAAAAGGGAATGGCAACCCACAGCAATATTCTTGCCTGGAAAATTCCATAGAGGAGCCTGGCGGGCTACAGTCCATGGGGTTGCAAAGAGTCAGACACGACTGCGTTACTTTCACTTCTACTTCGTCGTTGCCTGGCAATGTTACCAGTTTCTGCTGCACAGCAACATGAATCAGCTGTATGTATACATACAGCCCCTCTCTTTTGGATTTCCTCCCATTTAGGTCACCACAGAGCCCTGAGCAGAGTTCCCTGTGCTGTATGGCAGGTCCTCATTAGCCATCTACCTTATACACAGTTGTGTCTGCTGCTGCTGCTGCTAAGTCGCTTCAGTCGTGTCCGACTCTGTGCGACCCCATGGACTTCAGCCCACCAGGCTCCCCCGTCCCTGGGATTCTCCAGGCAAGAACACTGGAGGGGGGTGCCATTGCCTTCTCCAATAGTAGTGTGTATCTATGTCAGCCCCGATCTCCCAGTTCATCCCACCCACACCTTCCCTCCCGAGTGTCTATACATTTGTTCTCTGTGCCTGTGTCTCTATTTCTGCTCCCAATGTGTTTTTAAGACACATTCCTCTTCATCAACCAGGTTATCAAAATCCAAGAGCTGCTCATTTCTTCCATTCTAAAATGATTTCTTCGTCTTAGTGAATTACTGTTAGTTATAATTCAGCTATCAATTTCAAACTAACTTCTATCCGATTCATTATTTATCTTTATCCCTTTTGTTCATTACTTCTGGGGCTTCCCTGGTGGCTCACAGTCAAGAATCTGCCTGCAATGCGGGAGACCTGTGTTTGATCCCTGGGTTGGGAAGATCCCCTGGAGAAGGGAATGACTACCCACTCTGGTACTCTTGCCTGGAGAATTCCATGGACAGAGGAGCCTGGTAGGCTACACCCCATGGGATGGTAAAGAGTAAGACACAACTGAGCAACTAACACTCACTGCTTTCCATTACTTTTAATATGAACTTAAAGAAGGTCCCTTTCATATCTGTTTAAGCCACGAGTTTATAATTTTTCATTCTTCTTTTTTTTGGCCTGGGGGTGGAACTGTTCCACATTTGAACAATCATTTTTGGTGTGTGTCATTTACAATTTGTTTTTCTTTCTTCCTTGTCCAGTCTTCAAAAATACATTTTGGAGTCTTGAAAGTGTCACCACCTCGCGACCTCAGGCTTGAACAGCTTTGTGGCGGGAGCTCGTCCTGCTGCCACCTTTCCTATCTCTCTCCCCTTCACGGCAGCGGCGTTGGAGCGGCTCTCTAAGAGGAAAAGCCAGGCCAGGTGTGTGTTAAAAGATTCCATTAGGAGGGTGAACTCGGAAATAGCACCTGTAGCCACTGGAAACACTGCAGAAGCCAGCAGCCGCGGGGCCAGCTTTTCAACTCTGATGGGATCTAGGAGGCTTGATAGCTGTTTGCCACATTTCAGCATCCCTGAGAACAGATTCTTCCACTTAAAATGCTATGGATCTGATAATTGAAAGAGTCTCCCATTGCCTGCCTCCTGGCTGCTCATTTCTCCTCCATCACCCAGACTGTTCATGTCCTGACCCCGGTAAACCCATTAATCAGACTCGGGAACCACAGTTACATAGAAGTGACCGTGAACGAGGTAAATATGCGTGCTTGCATGCTGAGTGCTTCCGTCGTGTCCGACTCTGCGCGACCCCATGGACTGTAGCTCACCAGGCTCCTCTGTCCGTGGGATTTCTCCAGGCAAGAAGACTGGAGTGGGTAGTGATTCCCTTCTCCAGGGGATCGTCCCGATCCAAGGATTGAACCCGGTTCTCCTGCCTTGCAGGCAGATCCTTTACCATCTGAGCCCCCAGTTTCTCTAAATGCCCATCAGTGGCCACTCCAATGCCACTGCCACGAAGGGGAGAGAGACAAGGAAAGGTGGCAGCAGGAGCAACCAGACCTGGTTAAAATACACCACCCTGTAAATTCCATGAACGTAGGACCTCCTGGACCAGGGCGGGGCCACCTCCACGGGCTTATGTGGAGGCCACACACGGGGGGCTTTGGGGCTCGGGCTTTATCAGCCTCACCCCCTCATCCAGGGCTCGGTTCTCAGTGTCCTGCGTTTCCCACTGGAGGATCTTCTGCCTCTCTGATAGGAGTTCTTGGGTAAGTTAGTGTTCCTTGGTGCAGGCAACAAAAACCTCTTGTGGCCAGGCAATAGAGGAAATTAACTGGAAGGAGATCAGAGAGCTCGCACAGTCAACACCCAGACTGGAGAACCAGCTTGAAAACAGGGCAGGCAGGGGTCAAGATCTAAGTTAAATGTCAGGTTGCTGCTGTGGGAATGGACGACTTGCAAATGCCTCTCCTGCCCCCGTCGCGATGCCGCACCCTGGGACTGAGGGACCTCACCAGCGTAGGTGCTGGAACCGGCCCTCACAGGCTCTGGGATGGTGAGGACTTAACAGAAGGAGACTCAGGGAACTCCTGCAGTCTCTGGAGGGGAGATCTTCTTGATTAACCAAGGCGTCCTGCCAAGAGGGACAGTAGGAAATTGCAGGGTCCTCAGAACCAGACTGGAGGCTGGGTGCACCCCTTCCCAATTGTCCAAAATATCTGGCGCGTGAAAATACTGACCACTTACTGCGTCCTCGCTGTGGGTCACACATACAGCTGAACAGCGCACAGTCATCTCAGTGACCCTCGTGAACCTGTGAGTCAGGCACCAGTATCGTCTCCACTTCAAGGACACCAACAGGGAGAATTGGAGTGACTTCATGATTTGACCAGGCTTCCCTGGTGGCTCAGACGGTGAAGAATCCGACTGCAGTGTGGGAGACCTGTGTTTAATCCCTGGGTTGGGAAGATCCCCTGGAGCGGGAAATGGCAACCCCCTTCAGTATTCTTGACTGGAGAATCCCCATGGACAGAGGAGCCTGGTGGGCTACAGTCCATGGGGTTGCAAAGAGTCGGACATGACTGAGCAATTAAGCACGTGATTCAACCAGCGCGCACAGCCTGTGTGTGATGGGGGCCGATTCATCCCCCACCCGCCCGTGTGACCCTGAGTTCTTGTTCTTGGACCCTCTGTAACATTTTCCGTAGGGAAAATAGAAAGAGAACTTGGTTTTTCCTCACGATCAGATTTATTTTACAATATCGACAGCTGGGATGTGCACCACATGCAACGTCACACAGACATTTTGGCAGCGTGTACTTTTGCTCCATAATTGCATCTACAAAGACAGGATGTCTCGGAAATTCCTTTTAGCATGCCTCCTCTAGAGATAAATGTATAGCATATTTTATGATGATATGTGCTGCGATTTCAAGCAGATTTCTTGATGAGGGTTGTTCTGACCCGGCGTTCATGAGAACAGAACCTCTGGTCATGTGTATTTCAAACCAAATTCTTCTCCACCAGCCACGACCCACTCACTTCCGGCAACGTTCAGATGTCCTTACAACTCTGGGCCTGCATTTTTCTCCACGATACCAGCCAAGCTGGCACAGAGGGTAGTGGCAATACCCCTGAAAGACATTCCTTTGCTGAGACGGCTTGCATTGACTCAATTATATGTAGAAGTGGGGACTGTGAACCTCATAGATTCCCGTGAAGCCCACACTGCAGGTGCCACCAGCCCAACCTTCCCTCAGGCAGGGCCCCTGACACCTGCGGCCATGCCAGTGTCACGTGGCCTGAAGTGGCAAGTGATGGAGGAAGAGTTGGCGCAGAGAGAGCCTGTCGTCTTAACTGGTGCAGAACATGGTAAATTTTATCGAAATATAATGGTGTGAACAATTTCTAGGGCTCCTCTCTTCCACATGCAGCTGAGGGGCACTGTGTTGGCCACTTACCCCGAGAGGTGAGGTCCCCTTCGTCACGAACCATCTACTTTGGATGGGCCTCTTGGTTCCTGTCCAGGTCAGAGGAGGCGTGCATGGAGCATGCGGTTTGGGTCAAAAGATAAGTGCTGAATCATAGTCTTCCTTCCTTTCTTTTCTTTCTTCTTCTTCTTCTTTTTTTTTTAGCTTCATAGTACGCAGGATCTTAGTTCCTTGACCAGGGATTGACCCCGTGTCCCTCGAAGTGGAAGTGTGGAGTCTTAACCATTGGACTACCTGGGAAGTCCTGAATCATAGCCTTTCTATTCACTGGCTGTGTGACTCTGGATAAAACAGTGACCTCTCTGAGCCCCACTGCTACGCAGCACTACACAGGTGTTGGTTATTCTTATGAGCCAAATGAGTGCTTATTATGCTTACAGCATGCAAGGCCAGTACTGGTGCTGGGTGCTCCATAAGATGCCTGGAATGACTGCTAAAGAGCTTCCCACCCCTCATGTTCCCCTGGGACACACAGACCTGGGGATCCGACCTGAGATGGGAAAGGTGACCCAGGAATCAGAGGACATGGACAGCATACCTGCCTCTGGGGCCTGTCCATCCCTGACTCCTTCAGTGAACTCCAGGGGGAGGCTGGGAATGGGGGGTGCCCAGGGGAGGCCAGGACGGGATGGGGGACCCGGGGGAGGAAGCCCCACTGCTACGCAGCACTACACAGGTGTTGGTTATTCTTATGAGCCAAATGAGTGCTTATTATGCTTACAGCATGCAAGGCCAGTACTGGTGCTGGGTGCTCCATAAGATGCCTGGAATGACTGCTAAAGAGCTTCCCACCCCTCATGTTCCCCTGGGACACACAGACCTGGGGATCCGACCTGAGATGGGAAAGGTGACCCAGGAATCAGAGGACATGGACAGCATACCTGCCTCTGGGGCCTGTCCATCCCTGACTCCTTCAGTGAACTCCAGGGGGAGGCTGGGAATGGGGGGTGCCCAGGGGAGGCCAGGACGGGATGGGGGACCCGGGGGAGGACAAGTTGAGATGGGGGGCCCAGGGAAGGCTGGGACTGGATGGGGGACCCAGGGGAGGCTGGGATGGGATGGGGGACCCGGGGGAAAACAGGACAGGATGGGGGACCCACGGGAGGACAGGATGGGATGGGGGACCCACAGAAGTGCCAGAATGGGGTGGGGGACCCATGGGGAGGCCAGGATGAAGTGGGGTGCTGCCCACAGCTGAACCAGGATGGAATGGGGACCCACAGAGGTGCCAGAATGGGATGGGGGGCCCATGGGAGGCCAGGATGGGATGGGGCCCCACAGAGGTGCCAGAATGGGGTGGGGGACCCATAGGGAGGCCAGGATGAAGTGGGGTGCCCACAGGTGAACCAGGATGGGATTGGGGACCCACAGAGGTGCCAGAATGGGATAGGGGGCCCATGGGAGGCCAGGATGAAGTGGGGTGCTGCCCACAGCTGAACCAGGATGGAATGGGGACCCACAGAGGTGCCAGAATGGGATGGGGGGCCCATGGGAGGCCAGGATGGGATGGGGGCCCACAGAGGTGCCAGAATGGGGTGGGGGACCCAT
>SJYR01000093.1:844869-861445 GCA_006410655.1 Kobus ellipsiprymnus
GGGGGGGCCAGGACAGGGTGGGGGGCACAGGGGAGGGAAGGATGGGATGGGGACCCACAGGGGGGCCAGGACAGGGTGGGGTGCCCACAGGTGGGCCAGGATGGGATGGGGGAACCCATGGGGAGGCCAGGACTGGTGGGGGGCCCACAGTGGGGCCAGGATGATGGCCCCAGGCCCGTGCACACTGGGGTCTTAGTTCCTGGGACTCCCAGCTGTACCAACTGGGAGGCTTTTGCTGCCACACAGTGCTTTTTATAGATGATAAACGAGCCTTTCTCTTCCTTTCTGAGGATCTGACCATAGTGCCAGCTGGCTCAAAGCCTCCATCTTTCAGGAGGAGCTTGGGAACGGCTTCGTAAGGAGGCCAAGGGAAAGAACGAGGTGTTCTTCCACTTCTGATGCACAGAATAGCCAGGGCCGGGGTCCTGGGAGCTGGCCTTTCCACTTCCTGTCCAGGAATCCTGGACACTGGACAGCGGCAGAGGAGTGCCAGCTGGCTCAAAGCCTCCATCTTTCAGGAGGAGCTTGGGAACGGCTTCGTAAGGAGGCCAAGGGAAAGAACGAGGTGTTCTTCCACTTCTGATGCACAGAATAGCCAGGGCCGGGGTCCTGGGAGCTGGCCTTTCCACTTCCTGTCCAGGAATCCTGGACACTGGACAGCGGCAGAGGGTGCGATGTGTGCAGAGTAAGAGAGGTG
The DNA here is from genome assembly GCA_006410655.1 of Kobus ellipsiprymnus. Classification (NCBI taxonomy): domain Eukaryota; kingdom Metazoa; phylum Chordata; class Mammalia; order Artiodactyla; family Bovidae; genus Kobus; species Kobus ellipsiprymnus. Next base: position 845,567 of record SJYR01000093.1, read on the forward strand.
TCCACTCTGGTGTGGACCCAGGAGATGGTGGAAAGAAAGAGGGAAGTGGGGAGAAGGGCACTGCCCCCCCTGCCCAGGCTTTCCGTCTTGGCGCTTTGGCCCCAGAAAGGGGGAAGTGTTTGGGGCAAGTTGAAGGGTGCAACCAGGGTACAGACTTTCCTTAACCGGGCACATGGGGCACAGTCCCCTCAACAACTGTCCCCTCAACTCCTGTGAGGCCAGGCAGGGGCTCTTCAGCTCCAGTGCGGCCTAATGGAGGAAAGCAATCAGACCCGCCGAGGGGGCAAGGTGACCAAAAGACAAAGGCCAGCGATCAGGTGCTGGCCACGTGGAGGACAGAGCCACTTCATGATCGGCAGTCAGCAGTGGTGACTCAGTTGATGGGCTGCAGCCTGCAGGAATGGGGTCAGCTGGACACCCGGCAGGAAGTGGACCAGGGGCATCACCCTGGGGCCAGCTGCACATGCCCAAGGACCAGCGAGGGGTCACGAAGTCACACGAATTACATCCTACTTCCTGTACTAAGATGCCCTCTTGGAGGGAGGAGGCTGGGAGAAGGGACCTTCTCACCCAATGGGATGCAGGCTACCTACCTGTAGAGACTATTCAGATAAATAGCATCAGACAGACCAGGGCTGAAAGCTTCCACCTGCCTTCTGATCAGAAGATCCTCCCTGAACAACAACAACAACAAAATTACTTCATTTTCCCAACTGAGTTGCATGGTGAGGTCTTGGACATGACAGTCAGTGGGGAGCCTTGGCGGGTGGGAAAGAGACCCCACAGGATGAGATGCAAAAAGCCTTCTGGGTTCCCAACCGCCAGCCAGCCAGGCAGGCTGGTGTCCAGGGTCTGGAGCCCTCAGACCCCCAGGTCTGTGGTGGTGGTGGAGGAGGGCGTCTCCCTCCCCTCCAGCTCCGGCTCCTCCCTCAGCGCCCTGCGCAGCACGGCCCCCAGGGGCTCCCGCAGACCCCGGCTCTTCCGCCTGCCCACCAGGAAGTAGATGACCGGGTTAGCGCTGCTGTTCATCGCCGAGGAGAGGCGGGCAAGTAAGGTGATGAGAGTCTTCGTCCGCCGGGGCAGGTTCAACCAGGACATGAGGAACCAATGGATGCCGAGGGGCAGGGCAAAGACGAGGAACACCAAGACGCAGACCAGGATGGTTATGTACAGCCGTGTGGGCGGCCGGTGGGTCGCTGTGGAGCTCCTCTGCACCCGCACACAGAGGATGAGGCCGGACCCGGCCATCAGGGGCGTGAAGACCCCCACGAGGAGGATGCTGATGACCAAGTCCACCTTGAAGCACAGCAGCTTGTCCCAGCCCAAGAAATGACTGCAGAAGAACGCGGCCAGTGTGTTCAGCAGGAGGGACAGCGCCCAGAGCAGGGTGCACACCACAGCCGACAGGTGCTGGGGCCGGTGACACTTGTACCAGATGGGGAAGAGGACGGAGAGGCAGCGCTGCGTGCTGATGGTGGTCAGCAGGCTCAGGCCGGCCATGTAGGTGAAGTACTTCCCCCTGCTCACTATGTCCAGGGCCATTTGGCCTGTGTTGTCCAGCTGGAAGCAATTCAGGATGACCTTGGAGGCCATGCAGAGGAGGAAGAGGAGGTCCGCCACGCCCAAGTGGAGGACGTAGACACTGAAGGGGCTCCTCTGCCTCTGGGAGCCCAGCAGCCAGACCACCAGGCCATTGCCCACAAAGCCGCCCACACAGGTGAACAGGACCATCGCACTCAGCACCCAGTGGGCGGTGCTCAGCTCCTTCGCCTTGGGGCTGCTCTCTACCACGGCTGGGGCCTGGAGCAGAGTGTAGTTCATCCTGTGGAAGGGAGATGGACCAGTGTGAGACTTTGCATTGCTTAGAGCCCCTACCCGGATTTTCTTTTTGCAATAGACTACAGTTGCTCCCTGTGGCTCCCGCCCGGCCTGGATCTGGGGCTAGCCCACCACTGCAGGCTCAGAGTTAATAGAGATGCCTTTTGTCAAGCTAAAAGCGTCTCTTCTATCTTGAGTTTAGGTTCTTTTTCATCATGAAGAGATAAATTGACTTTTATCAAAGGCTTTTCTACATCTATTGATAGTGTCTTTTTTTTTCACACATAATCTTCAAATTCTGTGAACTAAAGTTTTTTAAACTGGACCTCAGGTACAAAGAATAGTTTAATTACATGCTGGCTTTATGGCACACCGGGATCATCCAGCCATTGAAAAACAAATACAATGCTTTGTTTATTTCTGTTTCCCCCTTCCTTCCACCCTCCCCTCCCCTCCCCCAACTCACATCTGTTCTAACCTGTTTAATCGACATCCTTGGACATCTGACTATCTTTTGGAACAAGTGGCTTTCCCACAGGTATTTTTGATTTACACAAATGCTGTGATTTAGAATCTGTGCTGTTTTATTTTTTTAATACTCAGCAATATGTTTCTGGGATATCCCTGTTTACCAGTGGGACTGTTTTTGAGCTCTCTGTTCTCTCTCATTGGTTTGTCTGTTTCTGCAACATCAAAACACACTGTTATTGTTTTTGAAGTGTACGTGGCTAGCAGAGTCTCTTTGCTGTTCACCTGAAATTACCACAGCAATGTTAATCAGTTATACCCCAATACAAAATAAAAAGTTTAAAGTCTGGGGGAAAAATAAATACTGCTTTTGATAGAGAAAAACAACAACAACAACTAAACACTTGGCTTTGTGTGATCCCCGAGAGTCTCCCCGGACTGCTGCCAGTTTCACGGGGCTTCATCTTCTCTCCACAGTCAAGAGTTTAGCCAAGGACTCGAGGGGATCTTCTGCAGATTTCTGGAGTTCTTTCTCCAAGTAGCTGGTTTTCTTCTCTCTCTGGTACTCCATCTCACAAATTCCAGCCACTTCTATCTCCCCAAAGTCTGACTCCTGTATCTGTAACTCAGGGACACCGCCATGCTCAGCCAGGTTTTCCCCACTTCCTGTACTGTTTTCCAGAGAGTAGCTCCAGTCAGAAAACTGGGGTGATAATAATGTTTATTAATCAGACAAATGACCTCATTTAGTTCATCATACTTGGTTGAATATGTTGATTGTCTATGCATCTCTCCTCATACCTCTAATTTCTTTTTCATGTCTTATAGCATAGCCCAGATAGCTAGTATTATGTTTAACAAAGATTGGAATCAGGCACGCTTTACTTCTTAAGGAGATCCAACCAGTCCATTCTGAAGGAGATCAGCCCTGGGATTTCTCTGGAAGGAATGATGCTGAAGCTGAAACTCCAGTACTTTGGCCACCTCATGCGAAGAGTTGACTCATTGGAAAAGACTCTGATGCTGGGAGGGATTGGGGGCAGGAGGAGAAGGGGACGACCGAGGATGAGATGGTTGGATGGCATCACGGACTCGATGGACGTGAGTCTGAGTGAACTCCCAGAGTTGGTGATGGACAGGGAAGCCTGGCGTGCTGCGATTCATGGGGTCGCAGAGTCGGACACGACTGAGCGACTGAACTGAACTGAATCTTAAAGAGAATGTGTTTAAAGTTTCTCCATTAGATACTATGTTTGCCCCAAGTTTTTGGTACTATCTTTTTTCAAAGTGAGAAAGTTCTCTAATTTTTAAAAAGTTTTTTTTTTTAATGGAATTTATCACAGTTTTTTTTTCTGTGATATGTATGTACTTAATAATTTTCTCTTTTTTCTCCCTTATCTATTTATGTATATGTATTGATATATTTTCTAGTGTTCACTCGTCCTTATATTTCTAGGATAAACCATTTCTACTTTGCTCTGTTTTTTTAAATTTTTTTTCCCCTCTTGGTGCTCTGATTTTATTTAGAAAATTTTCACCCATGTTCATAAGTAAAACTGGCCCATAATTTTCCCTTCTGGTACTATCCTTGTCTGTTTTTTATTTCAAAGCTGTAAGATTATACAGGCTTCATAAAATGACTTGGAGAAAGAGCTCTTTTTCTCTACCCTCTAGAATAATTTGTATCATGTAAGGATTATCCTTCTTTGAAGATTTGGCAGAAGGTAAAAGCATCTGGTCCGGTGAATTTTATATGAGTGTTAGTGGATACACATGGGTTTAGAAAAAAAAAAAAAACTACAACTACAATTTATTTAATGTTTTAGGTTTATTTAGATTTTTAAGCTCTTCTTGAGTTAGGGTAAGTTATGTTATTTTTCTAGAAAACTGTTCATAGTTTCTGGTTCCGCATTTATTGGTATAATACTTTGCATAGCAATCTTTTAGTATTTTTTAAAACCTTGATTCTATTCGTCATTTAAAATTAGTGCCTTGTTCTTTTTTTCTTTTCTTTATCAGTTTGCCAGAGGTTTGTTTTTGGGAACTATTTAAAAACAAATCAACTCTGTCATTTCTTTTCTTCCCATTCCCTTAGTTTATCCTTTTATTTCTTCCACTTTCTTTGGATTTACCTTGTGACTTTTTTCAGCTTGTGTTGAATTCTTTGGTTATTAATTTTCAAATATTCTTCTTTCGCTAACAGATATTTAGGGTTATAAACATGCTAGTAAGTGTGTCCTTAGATGTTTCATGACTTATATAGTGTTTTCATTGTTGTTAATATCTAAGTATTTTGCAATTTAAAACATTTAAAATTTATGTTTCCATGAATTATTTAGAAATATGTTATATGACGCATACTTTGACTGTCTTTTGATATTGATTTCTGATATCATGGTCTGATAATGTGGTCAGTTATTAGGTATTTGTTGAGACTCATTTGGTAGCATGGCTGCTTTGTTTACTCATTTGGTTTAGTACTTTATATGCTCATTTGAAGAGGAACTAAAAAGCCTCTTGACGAAAGTGAAAGAGGAGAGTGAAAAAGTTGGCTTAAAGCTCAACATTCAGCAAACGAAGATCATGGCATCCGGTCCCATCACTTCATGGGAAATAGATGGGGAAACAGTGGAAACAGTGTCAGACTTTATTTTGGGGGGCTCCAAAATCACTGTGGATGGTGACTGCAGCCATGAAATTAAAAGACACTTATTCCTTGGAAGAAAAGTTATGACCAACCTAGATAGCATGTTCAAAAGCAGAGACATTACTTTGCCGACTAAGGTCCGTCTAGTCAAAGCTATGGTTTTTCCTGTGGTCATGTATGGATGTGAGAGTTGGACTGTGAAGAAGGCTGAGCACTGAAGAATTGATGCTTTTGAACTGTGGTGTTGGAGAAGACTCTTGAGAGTCCCTTGGACTGCAAGGAGATCCAACCAGTCCATTCTGAAGGAGATCAGCCCTGGGATTTCTTTGGAAGGAATGATGCTAAAGCTGAAACTCCAGACTTTGGCCACCTCATGCGAAGAGTTGACTCATTGGAAAAGACTCTGATGCTGGGAGGGATTGGGGGCAGGAGGAGAAGGGGACGACCGAGGATGAGATGGCTGGATGGCATCACTGACTCAATGGACATGAGTCTGAGTGAATTCCCAGAGTTGGTGATGGACAGGGAGGCCTGGCGTGCTGCGATTCATGGGGTCGCAAAGAGCCGGACACGACTGAGCGACTGAACTGAACTGAACTGAAACTGATGCTCATTTTATAAAGCTTTCAAAATTGCATTGTTTAAATGATCTATATCCCAATTAATTTATATACTACAGATATTAACCAGTTATGATTATAGTTTTGTTTTCTCTTTCCTCCGCCTATTTTGGACTGTTTAGTGTATGTAATCCAAGATTATTATATTATCCTGGTGAATTGTACCTTTATGTAATGACCCTCTGCATCCTTATTACTTTTTTAGTCTTAAAGTCTATTTGATCTGATATCATTTTTTAATGAATGTTTCCTAATCTCCCTATTCATCCTGCATGTGCTTTGCAATTCTAGATTTTCTTCTATAGGGATACCGTGACTTCTCATGGGAGACGCCCTAGATTGCCAAACTTTTGCTGCCCAGATGTTTGGCGTTGGCTTCTGTTGGGCTTGCAAAGGATTTCTCTGGTCCAAGATCTGGTTTTTGTTGGATTTCTTGGCTTGGAGATTTGGTGTAAATTCAGATTCTACGCCTGTAAATTGTTAACAATTTGGGGCTTGGTTACTCAAATTGGTGCCCAGCCTCACTCACTGCCTGCCCCCTGCTGAACCTTAGGCAGCAAGAAGGTGCTAACCGCATCCGGCTAAACTCTGCTTTCGTTAAGCAGCAGTGTCCTCCCAGGTTCTGGCCTCACGGGGGTCCCCTGATCAGGTTCTTTCTTCCACTTACGCAGCTCCAAGGCTGACCCTCACTCCCTCTCCCCTTCCCTGCCCCAGCCACACCTAACCTCTGCCCCCAGAGCCTCTGTCCACCTGACGCATCCTGGGCGTCGGCTCTAGTGGCAAGTCTCCTGGGGCACCTGGAGATTTCCCTTCCTGTCCTTCATCTTTCAGCTCTGTGTTCTATTGGAGCACGAGGGGGCGGATTATGTCCTCTCCCAGGTTTCTCTGTATCCAGAGTGAGCGGATGGAGCCCACCACAGAGTCAGCAGCCTCCACAGACTCCCCGTGGCTGCAGTCGCAAGTCTTTCCTTTGGGTTCAACACAAGTTTAAATAACATTTATCAAATTTATACTGTGTACTACACATATACAATAGCATATATACACACAAAACCTATCCCTACATATAACACACACAGTTTATACATATATGATATGTGTGTGCTTAGTCCCTCAGTCGTGTCCGACTCTTGCGACCCCGTAGACTGCATGTAACCTGCCAGGATTCTCTCTCCGTGGGATTCTCCAGGCTAGAATACTGGAGTGGGTTGCCATTTCCTTCTCCAGGGGATCTTCCTGACCCAGGAGTGGAACCCAGGTCTCCTGCTGACTGAGCTACAATATATATACACATATGATAGCACATATGGAAGTGTGAAGTCTTAGTTGCTCGCTGTGTCCAACTCTTTGTGACCCCATGGACTGTAGCCCATCAGGGTCCTTTGTCCATGGAATTCTTCAGGCAAGAATACTGGAGTGGGTAGCCATTCCCTTCTCCAGGGGATCTTCCTGATCCAGAGATCCAGGATGCAGGTCTTCTGCGTTGTGGGCAGATTCTTTACCATCTGAGCCTCCAGGGAAGCCCAATAGCACATATATAGGCATATATGTGTATATATAGGCGTATACAGATACCCAGAGCAAACACATGTAATAGCGTATATACATATAGACAGAGTAAGGACACATAGGTAAACGTAGACATATACACAAACAGCACATGTGCACACACACACAATACGCGCAAATGTGTATTTAAGTGTGCACAAGCGCACAAGCAGAGCCCATCTAAGCGATGACTGACGGACAGAGCCCATCCTCACAGAACGCACAGTCCATTGGCAGAGAGGAAAATGCACAGTGAGACGACTGCCCCCGACCGCTGGGCGTGGTGGTGGAGCGGGGTGACTAACGAGATGGGGACTCAGAGCGTGGGAGGGGCTGGGAGATTCTGAGGACCAAGGGGCAGCTGGGAGAGGCCAGGTGAAGGGGGCTCAGATCCCACGCCCCCGGCCCCTCCCCAGCCCGCGGGACCCCTCCTCCGTGCTGCCAGCCTAGGGTGCTGTGGCCAGGTGGCTGCCCGCAGGGCTCTGTGAACACACATTCATTCAAGCTGCACTGCGTGAGCGGGGTTGGGCTGCTCTCCCAGGACCACATGCTCCCCGCTGCTGCCGGGAGGTGGGTGGGGCGATGCACACAGCGGGCAGACCCCCACCCCACTTCCCCTGCCTGATCCGGGTCAGGGACCCTCAGCACCCGCTCCTTCCTGTCAGGTACCCACTCTGCAAACGCTGATGGATCGCAGACGGGGCAGAGCTGCTGGGGGTGCGGGGCCAGGAAGACAGACACGTGCTGCCCTCCCGGGAGGAGGCTCTGAGGGCAAGCGGTGGGTCAGCAAGGAGAATGCAGCTCCCAGTGGCCTGGCTGTCCCAGAGCCGCTGACAGCGGTGACCCAGGAGCTTAGAGCTCACAGTTGACAGAGCAGGGGGCAAGGCTGGAATGAGCAGGGGCGGGAGGGACTGCTGATCCCAGAACACCCCTCCCGGGGGCAGCACTCAGCCCCCAGAGACCCCCAGGGTCACCCAGGAGCCTGCTGTGGGCCCAGGGAGTGCGCGTGACCTTCCGAAGGAGTTTGTCCTACGGGTGAGGCGGGGGGAGAAGGTGGAGAAATGAGATCGAGAGGCAGAGGTTGTATTTATTAAAAAAAAGAAAAAGATAGTACTGCTTGGCTGTATGTGGATGGGAGCGACTCAGCAGCCAGCGGGCAGCGCAGGGGGGCGCTGACGGTCAGGAAAGCTGCAGGAGGGCTCCTGGGGGAGGTGAGAGGCCAGGGGACCGGCACTGCCCAGAGGCTGGCCCGGCCTGGCTGGGAACTGGGGCGTCAGCCCAGAGAGAAGCAGAGACTCTGGCCACGGGCAGGACACAAGATGGGAAGAAGCCGTTGCTCTTTTTCAGTGAAAATGGTGCTGGTGGTTTAGTCACGAAATTGTGTCCGACTCTTTAGCGACCGCATGGACTGACTGTAGCCCGCCAGGCTCCTCTGTCCACGGGATTCTCCAGGCAGGAATACTGGAGTAGGTTGCCATTTCCTTCTCCAGGGGATCTTTCCAACCCAGGGATTGAACCCGGGTCTCCTGCATTGCAGGCAGACGCTTTATCCTCTGAGCCACCAGTTTGAAGAGAGGAGGGGCCCTTCTTCCCACTGATTACAGACCGAGTTGTGTCTCCCTCAAACTCATCTGTTGAAACCCTGTCCCCAGCGTGGCTGTGTTTGGAGCTGGGCCTTTGAGGAGGTGATTAAGGTCAAAGGAGACTGTTAGGGCGGGGCCTCGACCCGGTGAGGTTGGAGTCCTTTTCAATAAAAGATCGGTTTTGTTTTTTGGCTGCACCACGTGGCATGTGGGGTCTTAGTTCCCCGACCAGGAATTAAATCTGCCCCCTGCACTGGGAGGGCAGAGTCTTAACCACTTAGCCAGGGAAGTCCCATGACTCATGTCCTTTTAAGAAGCGATGCCAGAGTTCTCTCTCCCTCCCTCGCCCCCTCCCCTCCTCTTTCTCGCTCTCTTTCTTTTCCCATGCCACATAGGACACAGCAGCAGCATGCCTATCCGCAAGTCAGGAAGACAGCTCTCACCAAGCACCCAACTGTCTGGCGTCTTGATCTCAGACTTCCAGCCCCCAGAACGGTTAGAAAATAGAGATATTCCCTCATGCCCTCTGTTTGAGGTACTTGGTTACGGCAGACAGATGAGCAGACTCATGCCCCAGTGAAAGGAAATGCTGAACTGTGACCACTTCCCAATAGAAGGAAATAGCACACACGCTCGGCTTGCAAATGGACCGGGCGGCGTCCATGCGTGGCTTCTCCTCCCACGGGGGCAGGCTTGTGTCTTGGTTGCCCTGAGTTGCAAGCAGTGTGAGCTCAGTAAATGGGGAGGGACCCCCAGACTCAATGCCACGCTGTGTGCTCCCTGGACACCCTCCTCCTCCGTGCCTCCGCCCGGCCTCACACTCCAGTTCAGCAGGTGCATCCCCCAGTTTGGCCTTGGTCTGACTTGATCCCTCTCCACAGGCTTATGGTCCCCAACACAATGCCTGCAGGAGTGAATACTCACTCACGGCTTATTGATGGGTGACGGTTTAAAATATAGAACGGTCCAGTGGTTAAGACTCTGAGCTTCTACCGCAAGGCGCATGGGTTCGATTCCTGACCAGCAAACTATGACCCTGCGTGGCATGCAGCGAGACCAAAAATTAAATAAAATAAAGCACAAAATCTACCGAGTTAGCTGTCATCTTCCTGTCCTTGAAAGCCTCGTTTGAATTTTTGTCTCTTCCATGGAAGACTTACAGAAATGTGTTATTTTCCACGACTGTGATGACGTTGTCTACTTCTCACTGCACTTTAAACATTTTTTTTTAATTGCATAGATTAGATACCAAAGCAGGCTTACTTTTAAAGATTCAAATGGTAAAGAAAAAATAAGGTGTTGCCCCATCCTTACCCCGGGTAATACCGTTTGCTGTGTGACTGTATCCTTGAAGGGTTCTTTCCAGTGCCTAATACCCTACCCGGCTGTTTCATAAGCTGATTGTTCAAAAATCAATTGTCTGTCTTCTATTTAAGTCGGGTTTCCTCAGCACCTGCTGGTCTTACCTTTGTCCTGATTTTGCCATTACCATTGATGGGGCACCCCAGAGAGTGGTAAGAAGCGTCATATTAAAAAAAAAAAGAACCTGTCACCTGTTTAAATATTTTGAAGGGAGGCTTCACGAAGTCGTTTTATTTAGAAGATGAGAGCTCAGAGGGGCAGCCTGTCCTTCTGCCACCACCCAGAGAGGGGAAACCAGGGGCCTCTCACCTGCTCCAGCCGTGGTGTTCAGCCTTCCAGGAAAGGTGGCGGCCCCCTCCTCGCTCCGGTGCTTGGGGTCTCAGCCGCACCCCTTGGGCCCAGCCCCCAGGGCTCGCCTGCCCCCGTCCTGGCTCAGCAGGGGGGCTCTGAACCGTCCTCCGCTGTCCCCAACCTTGGCCTCAGAGGCGCCTGGCCTCTGGGGCCTCAGGAGAACCTTCTCCTGGCTCCCTCCGAGAAGCAGGAAGGGGAGCTTGAGGCATAAATGCAGGAAGGGCACCCGCCCCACCCAGTGGGGGCCTGCAGAAGAGCTGTCTGGGGGCTAATGGGCCTGGCTGGGCGTGGCCTCCCCGGCTCCCTGTCTGGAGGAGATGGAACACGAATCTGGGGGTCCACGAAGACGGATGAGGGGGGTCACCCATCTCCTCCACCATCCCGGCCATGCTCCCCTTCCTGAAGGCTGTTTGGGACAGCCACGGCGACCTCAGGGTACCGGCCAGTCCCGTGGTGGGGGTGGGGGGTTAGGGTGGGGCTGTGGAAGGAAGAGGGCCCTTGTCGGCTGAGAGTGTGGAGAGAGCCCATTACGTCCGCGTGGAGATGCTCTGGTCGATGGGCTCGCCCAGCGCTCTCTGTGTGGAGGGCGGGGTGGGGGAGAAGGCACGCGGGGCCTGCCCTCTAGGACCTTGTTTTCAAGTCTGAGTTCTACCGCCTGTCAGCTGGAGATGTGCGTGGCTTTAGGGGGCCTCTCTGGGCGTCCTGGGGGTTGACTGTGAGGGAGCCTCATGTTCTGTCCCGGGAGGCAGGTCAGCTCGGCTCCTCGGGGCTCTGAGGTCTCACAGAGGCCACTCAGCTGAGGCCAGAGGGCTGGCTGAGCCTCGGGATGGTGCCGGAGGGCTAGAACATTGTGGACCTGGGTTTGGATTCAAGGAGCATGACTCAACTCAGAAGAATCTGCTTCTGGTTTCCAGCTCATGGAACTAACTGAGAGCAAAGAAACCAAACACCCTGAAGGTGTTCAGAGGGCAGCCTTGCCCAAACCAGGCAGCACCAGCTCGTCCTGGGGGGCCACCTGGAAGTGGTCCCTGGGGGTGTCTCATCTGAAGGCTCAGCTGGGGAATGACCGGCTTTCAAGCTGCCACAGGTGTTGATGGGACTGAGTTCCTTGCAGACTGTTGGACTGTTGCTGCCCGTTAGCCAGAAGCTGCCCACAGCTCCTCACCATTGAGATCTCCCCAGGATGGCAACTCCCAACATGGCAGCTTGCATCCTCAAAGCTAGCAAGGGGGAGAGTCTGCTGGCAAGGTGGGAATCACCAGCTCACGCCCTCCACTCCGTTCTGCTGGTCAGAAGGGAATTACCTGGTCCAGCCCACACTCAGGGGATGGGATCACACAAGCATGTGGATACCAGAGGTGGGCTGACAGGGCCACCTTGGATTCTGGGGGCCACGCTTATTGACTGATCAAGAACCTCCCTGGGTGCCAGTCCTTAATACTTCCTGTCCAGCGTAGAGCATGCTGTGGACCAGGACCACTGTGTGTTGCTTCGGTTTTCTCCTTTCCAGTTCAGTTCAGTCCAGCTGCTCAGTTGTGTCTGACTCTTTGCGACCCCATGGACTGCAGCACGCCAGGCCTCCCTGTCCATCACCAGCTCTCGGAGTTCACCCAAACTCACATTCATCGCGCCAGTGATGCCATCCAGCCATCTCACCCTCTGTCGTCCCCTTCTCCTCTCCAAATGGGACTAAAAAAAAAAAAACGGAGTTTTTCCCTTTGTCCTGTCCACTGTGGGTTGTGGACACATATTTACAAACACACGTTCATCTGGCTGCGCTGGGTTGTAGGCTTAGCTGTCCTGAAGCATATGGGACCTTAGTCCCTCGGCCAGGGACTGAACCTTCGTCCCCCACACTGCAAGGTGGATTCTTAACCACTGGGCCACCAGGGAGGTCCCTGAATTGTATGTCCTGAGAGTGGCCATCATCATCTGGATGGGAGGCATGGTGCCCATCACTAGGACTGAGTACCAGTCTAGAGGAAGTGCCTCTGGATCTGATGGAGAGAGATGCAGGCGGTCTCTCTCCCAGATCCTGGGCTCGGTGCCGGGCAGGTGTCTCTGGGATTGACTTTAGATTGTCCCTCCTCTGGAGGGGAAAGGGGAGCACACTTTCTGCTATGAATAATAGAGCTACAGATCTGTGATAGGAACATTATAAAACCTTATGTGGGAAAGAAGTGGGTGTGAGGGTGGTGGGCCGTGGTCTGCCTTTCGCACCTTACCTGCTGGCATCTCCTTTCCATGCTTTTTGTTTGAGCTCACCTCTTTCCCGGGCTTCCCTGCCGGCTCAGCGGGTAAAGGATCTGCCTGCAATGCGGGAGACCTGGGTTTGATCCCTGGGTTGGGAAGATTCCCTGGAGAAGGGGAAGATTACCCTCTCCAGTGTTGTAGCCTGGAGAGTCCATGGGGTTGCAAAGAGTCAGACACGAGTGAGCAACTTCCACTCACCTCTTCCCCACTTTCAGTGTGGTGGGCACCCCCTTACACCCCAGGGCCTCCCTCAGCGCAGCGGGCACCCCCTTACGCCCCAGGGCCTCCCACTTAAGGGGAGGGCAGGCGACCAGTGCCTGCCCAGGGAGCATGAGGGTCGGGACTTTGTCAGAATTACCAGCAAAGGGATGTTCTTCTTCTGCTGAGATTGCTGAAATTGTCAAATGTCAACTGGGAGCTACTAGTTACCTGCCATTTAGTTGACTCATTGAGAACAAAGGCTGTATGGACCAAAGCAAAGGTGAGAAGCAGAGGAAAAGACAGGTAACCTCAGGAACACCATCTGATGCTCCGGACCCAGCTGTGTCTGTACTGAGAATCACTTGTGGCCCTTTGCTGGCATGTGAGTCAGGGAGTTCCTTTAAACGCAAGCACATGCCCCGCCTGTACCACCCACCCTCCCCCTCAGCCGGTTAAACTGGGGGGTTTCTGTTGCGTGTGTGCTCAGCTGCCAAGTCGTGTCCAACTCTTCGTGACCCCATGGACTGTCGCCCGCCAGGCTCCTCTGTCCATGGGACTTCCCAGGCAGGAATACTGGAGCAGGAAACATCCAGGGGTTTTTTCTAATCCAGGGATTAAACCCGCATCTCCGGCATCTCCTCCACTGGCAGGTGGATTCTTTACCACTGAGCTGCCTGGGAAGCCGGGGTTCTTGTTACTTGTCACCGAAAGTTCTGGCTGATAAAAATTCTGCTTATGAAATTAATCGTAATCTAGACTCTACAGTTACATAAGGCAGAGATGAGCGGTTGCCTCAGGGTTGGGGCAGAGGCCGGGGATGATGGGCTGGGTGCCCTAGGAAAATTTCAGGTGATGGAAATGTTCTCTTGGGGGATGGAAACATTCTGTACATTGGTTTGGTGATAACGTGAGCACACACACGTGTGTCTAAGATTATTGAACTCTACATTAAACGGATGCAACTTATTGTATTAATGCATCCATTAGACTGCCATTAAATAATTACAAAGATTAAAAAAAAAAAAATCTGCCTGTGTAGGGAAGCCTTCTCCTGAGTTGCCAGGAAACTTGCTGCCGGCATCTGACTCACTGAAGCGGAGTTTCCATGAGTTTTAATTTTATGAACTGTGTCCTGTTGTTTTCTCCAAACCCCTACTGGCCGCTCTCCAGCCCCAACTGGCTGAGAATGTGATATTCTCGCACTCATGTTTTCGATTGTCTTGGTTCTGGAAGATTCTGCGATAGGTTTGCAGAGCTCCCTGACCTTGTGGCCAACCCTCTTAGGGACAGGCTTCCCTGGGCCGGGGCTTCTCCCCGAACATTGAGAGGCTGGATCATGAACGGACTCATCGCTCCATCTTGCCTTCTAAAGGGAGCTCTTGGTTCTCAGGACAGAAGAATCCTCTTGGCTGAGGCTTTTGAACCAAGCTTTGCAGAAAAGCTCTTGGGCTTCAGAAAGTTCTGGCATAAAATACAAACCCCAATTTATCTCAAAACCACACTGGCAGGAGATACGGGAAAGCTGGGCAGATGCTAGACAAGCATTCCATTTCCTCTTCTTAGGGTGGAAGTTAAGACAGAGGAGATGTCAGCTTCCAGGCCGTTCATTGCACCGTCTGCTGAACACGCATGCCTTCGCATCCCCCACTTCATTCTGGACATCCACAGCCTGAAACTGAGCTGTCCCCGCCTTTGGTTACTAGTGACCATGGAATAAAACAAGGCTGGTCCAGGGTGTTGCTGGATGGTGATGGGCTTGCTATGTCTGGCCATCACCCCTGAACCTCAATTCCCAGTGCTTGGCTGATGGAAAACACAGAGGTTCAGAGGTCTGAGCTTCCAGGGAAACAAGAAAACCACTGTGCCGGATGGTGACTGGGGCTCCACAGAGGGCTGTTCACTTGGCAGGACTGATCTTCAATGGGCAACCCCATTTCTGAGCCCCGGCGTCCACAATGGCTGCGAATAGTCTGTACCGCAGAGTCCTGTCCTGAAGATTAAAGGCGACTGATTCGGGGAGCTCAGTCCAGGGCCAGCTGCACACAGTAGGTCCTCAATAAACGATGGGATAGGATGAGCGGTGGGAAGGAGCCTCAAGAGGAAGGGGATGGATCTGTACTTACAGTTGATTCACACTGATGTACGGCAGAAACAAATACATCATTGTGAAGCCATCATCCTCCGATTAAAACTATAAAGAAATAGCCAGTAGTCATCACCCCGACCAGCAGGGTTGGGGTTGGCTGTTCCCACGAACGTCCCTCCTTCAGTGGCTCCTCCCCTCCCCTCTGAAGTCTGTCAGTAATTTGGGAAAACCGGGGCACTGCCCACTGAGGTCCCATGGTTCATGGGAGGCGACCCCCTGCTCATGTAGAGACACCAGAGAGAGAAAGTACGAAAAAGTGGAGAAGTCTGTCTCGCCTGAGGCCACCCCTCCCCCTCCCTCCACCGCAGTATCCTACGGGGCGGGGGCTTTGGGGGGCCGCAGAGAGACAAGGGTTCTTTCTTTGTCCAGCCACCTAGAAGCTGCCTAGTGGGCATGGAGACCTCACTCCCCAATCCTATGACTGCTGACAGCAGTTGTCAGGGGAGACCGGTCAGACCTCTTGCCCCAGGCAGTTTCGGGGGCGGAAATCTGTGATGCTTGGTGGACCCTCGCCTTCCTGCCTTTATGGGACACCCAGAAAGAAGGAGGCTTTGCGGGGGGGACTGCTGGGGGCTAAGCTGGGCTGTTTCGGTGGGTGAGGATAGCTGAGGCATATCACCCCACCGATGCAGTGGACTCTGGAGGCCCCTTTCAATAATTAAACACCAAAGGAGGGAGGAGGAGCATGGTCCAGGGCTGAGGCATCTGCTAGCAGGCGTCTATGTCTTTACCCACCATTAGCACAGACCACAGAGTCAGACACGGCTGAAGTGACTTAGCAGCAGCAGCAGCCCAGACCCATTAGCACAGAAGCGAGGTGGTCGGGGTGTGGGCAGGTTATGCATGAAAGCTTCCTGGGGTGGGGTGGCAGGGGGCTGGGGC
>SJYR01000093.1:875906-904675 GCA_006410655.1 Kobus ellipsiprymnus
AGGCTGGGGACCCTCCCCTCCTCTCCCAGGCCGGCCAGCTGGGGCCCAGCTGGGCCGCTTGTTTACACGCAGAGGCCAGGGGGTGGGGGTGGGGGGCCAACCCGGGCAAGTTCCAAGTGTAATTGCGTTTGGCCTCTTAAAAGGAATTGTGTGAAGTGGGCAGCGGTTCTGAAGTCCACCGCCTTATTTGGTATGGAAATCTGTTTCTCTCAAAACTAAGGAAAGGCGCTTGTAAATGGGAAGGCCATCCTTTGCCTGGGTGTGCAGCGTCCCGCTGCCACCCAGCTTCCTCCGGCCTGGAGGCCGGGCTCCCCAGGGACCTGGAGGGAACCCCGGCCGCACTTGGGGCTCCCCGGGCTGCCTCCAGTCTTGGGTGGCCCTGGGCCTCCTGGGAAAAACAATGACTCCTGGAGTTGCAATGAGGAGGGAATCCGGGTGCCCGTGACCCCAGAAGCATGTGTCATTCACCTCCCTCCCCATTCAGCGAGGCCCCTCCCCCTTCAGCGAAGCTTAGGGCAACTTGGAGGTGACTGGCCCAGGGCTGTGCACGTGGAGACTGACACACGGACCCGACGCTTCCAACCCTCCTCTTCTGTCCTCATACTCCAATCCAGCCACTGCCCCGCCATTCAATGTTCTCCACCCTTCCCAGGAGAACAGGACTTCATTTTAGTGGTCCCGTCCGTGGGCAGCAGGTTTAACGCCTCCCCTAGCCCCCTACAAGGGTGCAGGCAGGATCTCCTCTGCTGGGCCCTCCTGGGATCACTGGATGAGGGGGTCAGCTCCTCTGGGCCCACAGGGAAGGTGCAGAGACCCCAGGCAGGCCCACACACCCATCAGAGCACCCACTGGGCACCAGGCAATGTGCTGTGAGCTGATGAGCTGGAGGGAGCTTCCGTCAAGCTGGTAGGCAGACCAGAATCAGAGGACCCAGGCCTGTGTAAAACCACAACCAGATAGAAGGCCCTGGGGCTGGGCATTCCAGCGAAATCAGGATGGCTTCTCGGAGAGGTGATGATAGAGCCCGTGGGGAAAGTTGGGAAGGAGTGACTCAGGTGAGGAGGGGAGGAAGGCATCTCCGGCAGAGGAAACTGCAAGAACAAAGGCCCTGGGGCAGGATGCAAGCTGCCCGAGTAAATGGGGGGCTGGTGAGGCCAGGGGGAAGAAGGGAGGGCAGAGGTGTGGATGAGGCCCCCAGGACAGGCAGCTCTGAATGGCCCTTCCTGGCCCAGGATCTTGCCCTCCGTGTCCTGTTCTCACCTTTCTGCCGCCCTTTGTCCCATCTGCTCAGGGGACAAAGGCAGTGACGATGATGACAGTTACAGCTGGTCCTCTGAGCCAGGTGGAATGACTTCATCCTCACAGCACTGCACTTTCGACATGCTCGGGGAACACACGTTTACTGAGCAGCTACTATGTGCCCAGCCTGTTCTAAAACCTGGGAATCCACCGAGGAAGGAACAGATAAAGACCCCTGTGTGCAGGGTGCCCAGATTCCGGAAACGAGGAAACTCAGAAGCAGGGAGCACCTCTGTGTAGCTCCTGGACCCCTCCCCCACCCAGCGGCAGGGCCCGAGCCAGGATGCTGGGAGCTGTCTATACTTACAGCTCCAGCACTGAGCATGGAGGTGTCCAGATGGGAGGGGAGCTCCAGAGGCCCACGCTCTGGTCCTGCCCTGCCTCTGATGAACCAAGAGAAACCGAGCCTTTTTCCCAGTTGTACCGTGGAGGAAGGCGGTAGGATTTGAGACGCCCTGTCCCCACCTTCCGCTCCAGCTCTGAGAGGCTGGTGCTTCTCTTTTCTCAACAGGTCTTTCGACATACACTTCACACACCAAACAGTGTTGTCGGTGGTCAGCCGCTCAGTTCTGTCTGACTCTTTGTGACTCTTTGCACACCAGGCTCCTCTGTCTTCCACTATCTCCCAGGGTTTGCTCAAGTTCATGCTCATTGAGTTGGTGAGGCCATCTAACCATCTCATCCTCTGTTGCTCTCTTCTCCTTCTGCCTTCAGTCTTTCCCAGCATCGGGGTCTTTTCCAGTGAGTCAGCTCTTGGCATCAGGTGGCCAAGTATTGGAGCTTCAGCTTCAGCATCAGTCCTTCCAATGAATATTCAGGGTTGACTTCCTTTAGGATGGACTAGTTTGATCTCCTTGCGGGCCAAGGGACTCTCAAGAGTCTTCTCCAGCACCACGATTTGAAAGCATAATTCTTCGTCAGTCGGCCTTCTTTATGGTCCACTTCTTACATCCATACATGACTACTGGAAAAACCAAAGCTTTGACGGTATGGACCTTTGTTGACCAAGTGATGTCTCTGCTTTTTAATATGCTGTCTAGGTTTGTCATAACTTTCCTTCCAGGGAGCAAGTGTCTTTTAATTTGATGGCTGCAGTCACCAAATAATTCACCTCTGCTGTCCAGGTTTGTCAGAACTTTCTTTCCAAGGAACAAGCGTCTCTTACTTTTTGACTGCAGTCACCAGACAGTTCACCTCTTTAAAGCCTACGATTCAGCAGTTTCACTGGATTCACAGAGCCGTGAACAGTGACTACAGTCTAACTGCAGAATGTTGTTGTCAATGTTCAGAAGAACAGAAGACCCTCATACTCGCTGGCAGTCTCCCCAGCCGCCCACACCCGAGGTCTGGGTCACTACTCATCTAATCTCTGTAAATTCACCCATTCTGGACATTTTGTAGGAAAGGAATCGCACAGGTCTTTTGTGTCTTGACTCTTTCATGCGGTATAAAGTTCTCAAGGTCTTTACATGTTGTAGATTCACATATCAGCGCTGCATCCCTCTTGGTGGTGACAGGCTGGCTCTTTAGGGTCCAGGCCCCCCTCCTTCTCTTGGCTAAGCTCCTCTAGGAGATGAGGCAAATGTGTGCATGGGCTGGGTCTCCCAGGTTAGTTCCTGAGGCCCTCTGGTTTCAACCCTCGAGATTGAAAAAGTCTCTCCAAGATCTAGCTGGTTTTCCTGATGGGGAAGAGAGAGGAGGACACATCCTCCCTCCTCTCTCCCCTTCTCCAGCTGGAGCATCTGTGATGGAATGTGCATGTGGGGAATCTCTGTAGAAACCTGCATTCTCCTGTGTCCTACATGTGGAAGACCAATCATTTCTTCATTCATGCATTCACTATCCTACCATCATCCATCAACCACCCACCCATCATCCATCTGACATCCATCCATCACTCATTCATCCATCAGCCATCCATCCATCCATCAGCCATCCATCCATACATGCATCCACCATCCATCCCTCCATTATCCATCCATCCATCCATACATGCATACATCATCCATCCATCCATCCATCATCCATTTATCCATACATGCATCCACCATCCATCCATCCATCCACCCATCCGTTATCCATCCATCCAGACATTATTCATCCATCCATTCTTACCTTCATTCAACACATCTTTACTGAACACCAACAATGTTGGTGTTGGGGAAACAACTGTGGAGAAAACAGATCTGAAGGGAGAGAAGAACAGATGATAAACAGAAACAAGTGAACTCAAGAATTCCAACTGGAATCAGTGCAGGTAGGATAATGAACAGGTGTGGTGATAGAAAATGATGTGGTAGGAGAAGAGAAGGTGTGATGTAGTCTGGATAATGCCCCCCTAACGATGCCGACATACGTCCTAATCCCCAGATCGTGAGACTAGAGGAACTTATGTGGCAAAAGAGACTTTGCAGGTATGATGAAGCTAAGCACACTGAGATGGGGCGCTTACCCAGGGTTATCTGGGTGGGCCCTGTATAATCTCAAGGGTCCTTATTGGAGGGAGGCAGGAGGGTCAGCGTGAGATGATCAGGCAGGAGATGTGATGAGCAAAGAGCGAGGTTGGAGGGGTGTGAGAAAGGGGCCATGGGGCAAGATGCGTTATCCTCTAGAAGCTGAAAGAGGTAGGGAAATGCATTGTCCCCTAGGGTCTCCAGCTCTGCCCACGCTTTGATTTTAGGCTTCTGGTCTCTAGAAGTACCAGAGAACAAATGTGTGGAGACGTCCCTGGTGCTCCCACTGCGGTGGACATGGTTTCAATCCCGCAGGCCCTGTGGCAGCCAAAAAAAAAAAAAAAGAGAGAGACAGAGAGAATAAGTGTGTGTTGTCTTAAGGCACCCAGTTTGTGGTTATAGCCACCCACTGGTTACAACAGCTATAGGAAGCTAGGGCAGAATGGTAGAAAAGGCCTTTTCAGCAAGGCTAGGCTGGAAGCTCTTTCTGCTCCAGAAGGAGGGGAAGAGGCCAGAGGAGGGGAAGGAGAGGAGCTGGTTACTCACTGGAGTTCACAGGAACAGTCTGGGATCAAGAACAGCAGGTGCAAAGGCCCTGAGGCTGGAAAGAATTTGCAGTGGTGGAAGAACGGAAACGGAGGGGGAGGGCAGGAGGGGGAGGGGTGTATGATGAGGCTGGGGAGGTGGGTGGGGCCTCCAGACCCCCACAAGCCCAGGGCAGAACCCCCTCCTGGGGCCTGAGACGGGGTGTCCCGGGAGTGGGGCCTTGGCTGTCTCCCGTCCTCCTAGTTTGAGGCTCTCCGCCCATTCCCTCACTTTCCCGCTGCCCAGACCTTTCCTGCCTGTGTCCTCTTCTCTCGCTCTGCGTGGCCGCTGGCCTGGGGCAGGCCCGTGGTGTGTCCCACCCGGCCTCCCTGCTGGTGCCACAGCCTGTGCACAGTCCCAGTGTGCGCTCTGCTCACTCATCAGACTCCTTCATGCAGGCTAGCCCGCGGGGACCCTCAGCGTCGTCACGCTTGCCTGCCTCAAACTCCTCGGCTGGTCTTGACACCAGCTCTGGTCCCCCTCTGCTCATCCATTCCCTTGCTCCCTTCCCTCCACACCTGTGTCCTGAGAGCAAACCCCAGTCATCATGTCATTTGATCTGTGGCCTCAGCACGGGATTGAAAAATAAGGGAACCTTTAGAAGACCCCATTTTCATTTTAAAAGTCTACCACGATCATTTCTAAAAGTCATAAAGGATAATTTCTTAAAATCAACCAATAGCCAGTGTCTGCATTTATTGATTTATTGACAGGATTGTATGTGTGAATCAGAATCCAACTAGGTGCACGGGGTGATCTGCTTCTTTTTCCTATTTTAAGTTATAGGTCCCTTTGCTGTGAGAGCTCCTTGTTGGTACAGTGATAAAGAATCCACCTGCCAATGCAGGAAACGGGAGTTCGATACCTGGATCGGGGAAGATCCCCCAGAGAAGGAAATAGCAACCCACTCGGGATGCTTGCCTGGGAAATTCCATGGACCGAGGAGCCTGGCGGGCTGCAGTCCATGGGATCACAAAGTCAGAGATGACTGAGCGATTGAACAGCAAGAGTCCCCTGCAGCATTTCTCTCTCTGTTTCTCTGTCTCTGAGTTAGATCAGGAAACAGACATCACATCATCTGGGAAAGTGGGTGGGGCTGGGACCACAGGATGTGAGGAGCAGTCACTGCTGGTCTGGACCCTGGGCACTCACCCGCCGGTGTGGGTGCAGACGCTGGGGAAGCGCTTGGTCCAGCGTCACCTAGGCAGGTGCAGTGGGGTGGGGCAGGCAGCCCAGCCCAGTCCACCCCTCCCCTTTAACTATGCTTAACTTCTTCCGGGGGGCCACAAGTAGTTTGTGTGAGAGATAGTCCCAGAAAGCACTACATAGAGATGGGGAAGTGAGACAGGAAGGAAAAGACTCTTGAGAATTCACTTCTGCCTGGCTTTGAGCTGTCTGGACCTCTGCTCACCAGCGCCCAGCCTCCATCTTTGGGTTACCATGACAATAGCAAGATGTTTGCAGGTGCTCCAGAGAGGGTGTCTTGTGGGGGGAGGGGACAGGCTGGCAGTCAGGGTAGGGGGTGCTGGTGTAAACCCACTCTTGACTTGGGGGGGCCAGGATGGAGGCAGGCGAGGAATGACGTTGTCCTAAGTACTGGGGTCACTTTCTGCGTTTCCGCTGGGCCCGCTATTGGTGCATGTGGACACCCAAGACAAAAATATGCCTTGATCCCCACACGGAATTAGTCACAGTTTCCATGGGTCTAGTGCAGAACTGGGGACTTGTTCTGCAGTCTGAGTGCCCTGTTGTCTCCTCTTTGGGGGAGGCCATGTTTCTGAAACTTTCTGGCAGAAGTAGCTGTTTTCCAGATAACACTCAGAATTGTTTAGTTCCTCGTACAGCTGTTTGATCTGGAATTCCCCTCCCCCACCCCCCCACCTCAGGCCTGAGCCAGCTGAACAGATTATGCTGATTGATATGTGTGTGTATTTCAAGTCATTAAAAGTTAAAAAAAAATAAAATTCCAGTATCTTTCAAAAATAAATGATGGTAAAATGCATCTAACAGAAAACTTGCCATTTTTAATTGCTTTTTAAAATAAATGTTTAAAGTTCTGGCTCTTCTGGGTCTTTCTTGCTTTGAGTAGGCTTGCTCCGGTCGCGGTGTGCAGGCTTCTCATTGCGGTGGCTTCTCTTGTCGCCGCTGAGCGTTAGGCGCCAGGGCTTCAGTAGTTGCAGCACGCGGGCTTGGTAGCAGAGGCTCGTGGAATCGTCCTGGACCTGGGATCGAACCTGTCTATGTCCCCTGCCTTGGCAGGTAGACTCTTATCTCCTGGACCACCAGGGAAGTCCCCATTTTTAAGCATGCAGTTCTGTGGCCTTAAGTACATTTGCGGTGCTGGGCAGCCATCTCCTCTATCATCTCCAAAACTCTTTATCCAGTAACACTGGAACTCTGTCCCCACTAAACACGAACTTCCCGTCCCCTTCCCCAGCCCCTGGCCCCCAGCGTCTTATTTTCTGTCTCCACGAATGTGACAACTCCAGGGACCTCCTTTTGTGACTGGCTTATTTCACTTAGCATTACATGCTTGAGGTTCATCCACGTGGTGGCATGTGTCAGAACTTCCCTCCTCTTTAAGGCAGAATGACATTCCGCTGTATGGATGGACCACATTTTGTTTATCCACTCATCTGTCCATGGACACTTGGATTGCTTCCATGTTTGGGTTGCAAATACCTGTTCGAGAGCTTGCTTTCCATTCTCTTGGGGAAATACCCAGAATCAGAATTGCTGGATCACGTGATCTTTCTAATTTTGGGGAGGGAACCGTTTCACTCCCTGTTTTACATTCCCACCAACACTGCACAAAGCTTCCAATTATTCCACATCCTCATCAACACCAGTTATTTTCTATACTTTTCTTTCACGATAGCCATTTTAATAGGTGTGAGGGGATCCCTTAATTTAACTTTTGCATGCAGAAAATAATATCTTTCTACCCAACAGAACCCCATTGTCCCCCTGTACAAGCAAAGACACACTAATGCTCCTTCCAAAAAAGGAGATGCAAAGTTCCACCTCTAGGCGGTGTTTTCCAGCTGAGCTGCGATCCCCTTCTATATCTTGTGACTTAAAATACTAGATATTGGTTGAACCAGTGTATTTTTTTAAATTAAAAAAAACTTATTTGATTATTCAGTTTTCTGGGTCTTACTTGCTGTGCACAGGACCTTCAGTTTTGACATACGGGATTTAGTTCCCTGACCAGGGACTGAGCCTGGGCGCCTGCATGGGGAGGGCAGCGTCTTAGCCGCTGGACCACCAGGGAAGTCCCTTGAGCAGCTGTTAGCCCCCTTTATAGTCGCTGGACTATCAACTGGATCTGGGGAGAAAACACAGACAGCATTAGCCCTGTAATTCCAACTAGGTAGATGGACCTTCTTTTTCCTCTGTTCATTCTATACCCATTCCCTTTGCCCCATCTCAGCTCATGCCTGGTGGGGTGACCAACACTTCATTCCTGAAGGATCTATGCCCTTCATGGGTCATTTAGGTTTCCACTGCAGGATATGAGAGTTCTCAGGGATGCCCCAGAGAATCTTCTGGACTCCAGGCGTAGGCTCTCTGTGGCGTTCCCCCTTGGAACCAGGACCAGTCATACCTGCTGGTACAGTAACCCCCTACTTCATCTCTTCTTTAGGCACAGAAACGGCATTCTTGAAACAGCAAAGCATCATCACTCAGCCAGTAAAGGGCCATCCCTTCATGTAGGGATGCTTAGGACGGAGGACGGTGGTGAGTCGGAGGAGCCAGAGGGCTTAATCCTGATGATACCCTTCATTTGCGGAGAAGTGAGTTCCTTGATGAGAAGCAGTGTGCGTTGTGGGCACATAATCATGGCCAAGGAGATTCCAGATGTCCTTGGATGGAGGTTTCCTCAGAAAACTTGCAGGCAGGGAAGGCAAATTCCTGTTCAGAGCACGTGATTATTCCAGGAAAATCGAATCACTGCCCCTTCCATGATGGAAGTGGTCCAGTCAAATCAACCTGCCACCAGGGGGCTGGCAGTCCCCTGGGGAATGATGTCCTCCGATGGGGTGGCTGGCCCCATAGCAATGGGATGGGGGTGCTGGTCAGCCTCAGTGCAGAGAAGCTTGGGTTGCTGGGCCCAGGCAAAGCAGGGTGGCTGGGGACACAGGCTGGCTGATGCCGTCAGACAGACCATCTTGTCCCTCTGATGACAGAGAGTCTCCTCTGTAAAGGTGGCCTCTGGTCAGCAGTTACAAGGGACACGGAACCTGTCCGGCTGCCTTGTGCCCACTCCGAGAGGTTCTTCCTCTGGACTCTTCTCCTGACCTCCTGTGACCAACCGTCCAATCTTGTTCCTTTGGAGTCCCTGACCATCCATTAAGTCCTGCTGACAAGTCATTGTGGACCCACATCTCTGACCTTCTCTCCTTACAAATAAAAGGAGCAACCAGGTGCATGTCTGACATTCTGTCCCCGCTCTCTTCAGGACCACCTCCCTGGAGCTGCGGAGTTTCTGCTGTCTACTCTCAGGCGATACCAGCGTATCAGTCAAGCCTGAAGTCCTTCTTCCTGGTGCTCTGTTCATTTTTATAAGGGAATTGGGGGTGATCAAAACATGATGGCATCACTGTTCCATCTTCCCCAAACTGCCTTCGAGTCCACTTGAAATAGAAATGGTACTAAGAACTGTTGCTTTCAAACTGTGATGCTGGAGAAGACTCTTGACCTTGGACAGCAAGGAGACCAAACCAGTCAATGCTAAAGGAAATCAGCCTTGAATATTCACTGTAAGGACTGACGCTGAAGCTGAAGCTCCAGTCCTTTGGCCCCCTGATGCAAACAGCCGATTCACTGGAAAAGATCCTGATGCTGGGAAAGATTGAAGGTGGAAGGAGAAGGGAGAGGCAGAGGGTGAGATGGTTGGATAGCCCCACTGACTCAATGGACGTGAGTTTGAGCAAATTCCGGGAGGTGGTGAAGGACAGAGGAACCTCGTGTGCTGCAGTCCATGGGGTCGCAAAGAATCGGACACGACTGAGCGAGTGGAAGACAACAGGAGCAGAAACATCTGTTCTGAAAGTCCTGGGTTGATGGCATCTTGAAGTGGGCTCTTCCGTAGAAACGAGCAGTGCCACAGAGCGCAGCGTGAGGCCCACAGGGATCTGGGTCTTTCCGGGCCCCCGCTGCCAGACTGCCAGGCCCCGTGGAGAGAGCTGTGGGCAGGGCCGCCGTCACAGCTTCTTGACTGTGCACTTGACTGAGAAGGGCGAGCGGGGCTGGATTCAGCTTCCGCCTGAGCCCTGGGCCCCGTGCTGGTACCGCAGCCTTCCCCCTTCCTTGCCGGTGGGCTCGCTGACCACAGGGAGGGCGAGACGGCCTGTCTTGAAGGTCTCTCTCTGCGGTGGGATTCCCTACCAGGGGGTCTGCAAAGGGGCCTCTCCCTGAGATGGTTAGAGCCATGCGAGGTGAATGTTTGCCCTCCTGGCTCGGAACTGCCCCAGATCCTTCCCAGCAGAAATTCGGGGTTCCCTCACCTCCGTGGTCACCCGTGGGGAAGGGCCTCGGGGAGCGGAGGCAGGTGGACAAGCCGAGCCAGGAGTCAGAGGGATCCAGCCAGTTACGGACTCGCTGGTCCATCCAGGTCAGCCCAGCTGGAGGGGCCTCTTGGCAGAGAGACCCCAGGGAGATGACTCTCCAGGAGGAGTCCCCCCAACTTTCCAACCTCCACCCCAGGCAGTTGAGGCGGTTCCCAGTCACTCAGTTCTCTGGTTGATACAGGCCTTTTCCAACCTCTGTGCTCGTGAGTTCCCCCTACTTGCTGGTCCCTGGAGGCCTTCCATCATCTTCAGGGCCCCGTTCAAATGTCACCTCCTCCAGGAAGCCCTCCCCTCCAGCCCTGCCAGAGGACAGGCACACGTCCCGAAGCCGCTCGATGTGGGATGCCAGCTCTGAAGGGCAGAGATGTTTCCTTCTCAGCTCCGGCTGCCTGGAACGTTGCCAGCTCTCCGAGGAGCTCATATGTTCCTGAGTCGTGTGGGGACTTCCCCTGCACCCACAGAACAGACCTTGACTGTGACCTGCCAGGTCTGCTGGCCTGGCTTAGATCCCTGGCAGGACCTGCCCTCCTCAGCCTGGATGCCTCCCGGCCCCTCCCCATCCGGGGACCGGTTCCCTGGTCCTGGTGGCCTCTGTCCTTTGGGCCCATGCCCCAAGAGGAGCCTGGGCAGCTGGGCTGGCAGCAAGTTCAAAGTCCGGGCTGCTTCCAGGTGGTTGCAGTGTCCGCTCCGTCCCTGCCCTGCAGTCTCCGGCTCACCTTACCTTTTAAGGCATGGGGTTGAGACATATTTGTACTGGGTCACCTCCAGTCCCAAGGGATTCCTATGGGCCATGTGGTCTCCTGTGGCGGGGAGGTGTCTGCCCCCTCCCCCTCTAATCCACCCTCTCCAACTACCACACTTGAAAAGAATAAATCTCATCGTGTTTGCCTCCTGAGCTTCAGACCCTCCAGATGCACCCTGTTGCTCTCAGAAGAAGCTACCCCTTAGCTTGGATGCCAGACCCTGTGGGGTCTGCTGCCGCCCCCTTGCTCTACCTCGGCCCCTCCCCTCCAGCATACTGTCCTCAGCCTGCTGTCGCCCCCCTTAAATGCTATGCCCTCTCCTGCTCTGACCCGTGGCCAACTCCTCCTCATCCTTCAGACCCCAGCTAAAATGTCCCCTCCTCCCAGAGGCCCTCCCAGACTCTCACGTAAAGATGGCCTCTCTGTGTAGGTTTTTTAGAATCGAGATTTTTGTTTGTTTGTTTTGCTTTGTTACGTTTTAATTAATTGATTTATTGAGTTGAGCCGGGCCTTAGTGTAGGTATGTGGGATCTTCAGTCATCGTGGTGGCACGCAGGATCTTTTAGCTGTGACAGCGGCCTGTGGGATCTAGTTCCCTGACCAGGCATCGAACCCCTAAGAGCGTAGAGTCTTAGTCACTGGACCACCCTGGAAGTCCCTAGAATTCAGATTCAATGAATTTTCTTACCATACAAATCCCATGTACAGAGGAGCCTATCTGACCCGTGGCCAACTCCTCCTCATCCTTCAGACCCCAGCTAAAACGTCCCCTCCTCCCAGAGGCCCTCTCAGACTCTCACGTAAAGATGGCCTCTCTGTGTAGGTTTTTTAGAATCGAGATTTTTGTTTGTTTGTTTTGCTTTGTTACATTTTAATTAATTGATTTATTGAGTTGAGCCGGGCCTTAGTGTAGGTATGTGGGATCTTCAGTCATCGTGGTGGCACGCAGGATCTTTTAGCTGTGACAGCGGCCTGTGGGATCTAGTTCCCTGACCAGGCATCGAACCCCTAAGAGCGTAGAGTCTTAGTCACTGGACCACCCTGGAAGTCCCTAGAATTCAGATTCAATGAATTTTCTTACCATACAAATCCCATGTACAGAGGAGCCTGGCAGAGTACAGTTCATGGGGTTGAAAAGAGTCAGACCTGACTGACCACACCCCCCACCCCCGCATAAAACTCACCCGTTTAAGTATACAATTCAGTGGGTTTTAGTACATCCACAAGGCTGTGCAACCACCATCGCCCTCTAAATTCAGAACACTCTCATCACCCGCAAGAGAAACCTCCTATCCATCAGCAGTCACTCCCCGTTCTCCCTTGCCCCAGGCCCTGGCAATCACCAGCCTGCCTGTCTCATCTCTGTGGGTTTACCTCTCGTGGACATCTCACATGAATGGAATCCTACAATACAAGGTCTTACGCATCTGATTCTTCCACTTAGCATAATCACTGTCAGGAGCCAGTACCTCGTTCTTTTCTATGGCTAAATAATATGCCCTGCGGGGGCTTCCCAGGTGGGGCAGTGGTGAAGAATATGCTCGCCAGTGCAGGAGACGAAGGAGACCTGGGTTTGATCCCTGGGTCAGGAAGATCCCCTGGAGGAAGAAATGGCAACCCACTCCGGTACTCTTGCCTGGAAAATCCCGTGGACAGAGAAGCCTGGCGGGCTACAGTCCATGTGATCCAGAAGAGTCAGACGCAACTGCACAACTAAGAACGCAACATGCTCACCAGCTCCCAGAGCCTACTCAAACTCATGTCCATCAAGTCGGTGATACCATCTAACCATCTCATCCTCTGTCGTCCCCTTCTCCTCCCACCTTCAATCTTTCCCAGCATCAGGGTCTTTTCCAGTGAGTCAGTTCTTCCCATCAAGTGGCCAAAGTATTGGAGTTTCAGCTTCAGCATCAGTCCTTCGGATGAATATTCAGGACTGATTTCCTTCAGCATGGACTGGTTGGATCTCCTTGCAGTTCAAGGGACTCTCAAGAGTCTTCTCCAACACCACAGTTCAAAAGCATCATCATTCCAACCCACCGCCCAAACCCTGTCTTGGGCTCCCAGCCCAGGGGGACCTGGGTATGCTTGCCTGCCCTGGAAAGGCCTCGGATTCCCCCCAGCCTCACACAGCCCCCTGTCTCCCAGGCTCTCGTTCAGGCTCCCCACGGGCCTTCTCTCCAGCAGGCACCCCAACTGCGAAGGCTCTAGGCTCTGCCCTCCTGCCCCTGCCCTGCTGACCCTCATCACCCACAACCCTTCCCTTGGCCGCCACCCCAGGCCTCTCGGTTCCCAACGTGACCAACGACCCGGGTCTCCCCAGATTCCTGCTGTTTGTGTCAAGTGTGGGAGAACTCAAAATAGCCAGCGCAGTCTCTGCCCAGCCTGGGAAGCAGATGGCTTTCCCAGAGACTGGTCCCCAGGGCACACATGATGTCTTGCTCACCAGTGCCCCGGCTTTTGGCCCCATGCTCAGCTGATATTCAGGACTGATTTCCTTCAGCATGGACTGGTTGGATCTCCTTGCAGTTCAAGGGACTCTCAAGAGTCTTCTCCAACACCACAGTTCAAAAGCATCATCATTCCAACCCACCGCCCAAACCCTGTCTTGGGCTCCCAGCCCAGGGGGACCTGGGTATGCTTGCCTGCCCTGGAAAGGCCTCGGATTCCCCCCAGCCTCACACAGCCCCCTGTCTCCCAGGCTCTCATTCAGGCTCCCCACGGGCCTTCTCTCCAGCAGGCACCCCAACTGCGAAGGCTCTGGGCTCTGCCCTCCTGCCCCTGCCCTGCTGACCCTCATCACCCACAATCCTTCCCTTGGCCGCCACCCCAGGCCTCTCGGTTCCCAACGTGACCAACGACCCGGGTCTCCCCAGATTCCTGCTGTTTGTGTCAAGTGTGGGAGAACTCAAAATAGCCAGCGCAGTCTCTGCCCAGCCTGGGAAGCAGATGGCTTTCCCAGAGACTGGTCCCCAGGGCACACATGATGTCTTGCTCACCAGTGCCCCGGCTTTTGGCCCCATGCTCAGCTGACATACTCTCTTCCCAGGCTCAGGCAGTCTTGATGTCCATTGAGTCCCTCACTCACTGTGTGGCTGTAGACAAAGCATGTGACCTCTCTGAGCCTCAGTTTCCCGAAGTGCAAAGGTAGGATCGTTGCTTTGCTAATCTTGGTGGTCATTTCAGGAATGAAATATGACAAGGGCCTTGATAATTCTTTGAGATCTTAAAACACTGAGTTACGTTTCTCCCAGAGATGGTGGAGGAGGGAGGCAGGGGAGGAGCAGGAACGGGGTCTGAGGTCCCTTTGAATGTCCTTTGTCTCTGCAAATGGGAGTGGCCACTCTCGTTGCCTCCATTTTACGGAAATAGAGACTGAGGCTTGGCAAGGGGGTGGGGCTACTCGAGCTCAGGACGGTGGCTGTGGACAAGGATGTGAATTCAGAGCTGAATGATTTTCCCTTTGAGGATGGGTGATTTAAATGGTTTTCTACTTGCTTCTTTGTTTTGGGTGTTGCCTTACTTGCATACGGAATCTTAGTTTCCTGAACTGGGATTGAACCCGTGTCCTTTGCTTTGGAAGTTCTGAGTCTTAACCACTGAACCACCAGGGAAGCCCTTTCTGTGTACTTTGAGAAATCATTTGAAACTGTTCTGAAGAGCAGTTTTTGTCTTATTCAATCAGCAGGAACGATTCCTGGCATGCAGAAGGCACTCAATAGATGCATGGATGAATGAGTGATGGAATGAACTAAACCATGAAGCGACACTGGCTTTATGGGCACATAAACCATGGACAGAGGAGCCTGGTGGGCTACAGGCCATGGCGTCGTAGAGTGGGACACGATCGAGTGGCTGAGCACACATACACACGCGCGCACAAACCGTGGGTGTCTGTTGCCGCTCCTGCAGCTGACAGGGGAGACCCAGCCCCATGGGGAGCATTGGCCTGGTGCATCCAGGAAGGAAACGGGTGTGGCCAAGCAATGTCAAGAGCAGGCCCAGGGCGCTGGTCATAGCCCCAGGCTGGGTGGGTGTCTGGGCCCCTCTCGGGTCTCCTCCACGTCCCGGCAGCCTCCCCAGGACAGCTCCACTTGTTGCTGTTTAGTCTCTGAGTTGTGTCCCATTCTTTGTGACCCAGCACACCAGGCTTCCCTGTCCTTCACTATCTCCCCGAGTTTGCTCAAACTCATGTCCATTGAGTCAGTGATGCCATCCAACCATCTCATCCTCTGTCGCCCCCTTCTCCTCCTGCCCTGAGTCTTTCCCAGCATCAGGGTCTTTTCCAATGAGTCAGCTGTTCGCATTGGGCTGCCAAAGTATTGGAGCTTCAGCTTCATTAGGGCAGAGGTTCCATTATTTCTCTGTAAAACAATGTGGGAATGAGACACGGAACTTGTTGCCCAAAATAACATGGCTGCGAGCATGCATACCAAAGCCGAGGGGGCATTTCTGTCATTCAAACCAAGTTTGGTGTGACCTGTGGGAAAGAAAGTTCTCTGTTGACAGGGTGCCTCTAACTGTGGCCCTGATACGGCATGAGGGATGGCCAGGCGGACCCAAAGTCGCTGTCCCCACCAAGAGGAGGCCTCCTTCCACTGCAGGTTCCAAGGGACGCAGACGACAAGAGCCACACTGGAAAGGCAGCTTTGGATGGTGGGTGGGTTCCTTATTCATTCATGGCGTGTGTGGGGAGGGGGTGGCTGGAGACAGGAGGACACTGGTCCCCGTTGACTCTCACGTCTGTTTTCTTGCCTAGGGGCAGGGCAGGAAATGGAGTTTATGACAAGGATGCGCTTTCTTGTCTGCTTTGCAAACCAGGGATTCTGTGACTGCCTGCGGCTTCCTCTGGGCTGGCCTTGTTTGCAGGGAAGAAGCTGCTGCTCTGTGGCTTTGAAGAGTCACCTGGGCCCATGCCAAGGCCCCCTTGGCCCTGCCCCAGGCCGGGTCTGATGTGGCCTGTCCTCTTGGGTGGCCTAACTCTGCATTCCATCCTGAGTGGGTCCTGCACTGCTGGACTCAGCTGGGCTGGATCTGGTGACTCGTTCCAGCCAACAGAACTCAGTAGGAGTGATGGGCGTTGCTTCTGAGATTAGGTTCTAGAAGCTGGCGATTTCCATCGTGTGAGTCCTCTCTGACTTTTCTCACTTTCCTGTCCTGATGAAGCCGGCTGCCCTGTCATTGGCAACCCTATGGAGAGGCTGTCAGCCAGGGAACTGAGACCCTGGTCCATCAGCCCTTGAGGAACTGAACTCAGCCTACAGCCACTGAGTGAGCCAGGCCCCTGCAGAGGTTTGCAGCCTTTGCTGCACCTTGATCACAGCCTGCAAGAGATGCAGGGAGGCGTCCAGCCAAGCTGCCTTCAGATTCCAGGCCTGGAAAACCTGGGAGACAACAGACGTGGTTTTAAAATGTGACATTTCGGGGTTATTTGTTACACAGCTGTCAATAGCCATTATACATATTTCACTGAATGTGTCTTAGGAGACACATGAGCAGCATGTGAAATTGAGACGTTTATTGCTTGTCGTTGTTTAGTCATTAAATTGTGCCCGACTCTTTGTGACCCCATGGGCTGAGGAGCCTTTTGGGATTTCCCAGGCAAGAATACTGGAGTGGGTTGCCATTTCCTTCTCCATGGGAATCTTCTTGACTCAAGGATCAAACTTGTGTCTTCTGCATCCAGGCAGATTCTTTACATCTGAGCCATCAGGAAAGCCCATAAGCAGCACATGAAATTGGGATATTTGTGCACAGGAGACCCACGGGGCCCTGCTCAGCATCAGGCTGAGGATGAGGGCCAGCAGGTCCATGGCAGGAAGAGGAAGGAGAGGGGAAGATGGGGACAGGAGTGTCAGCTGGCACTCCGGGTCTCCTGCAGGCTTGCTTCCCAGTCTGGGGCACCAGAAGGACCCATGGACAGAGCTGGTAAGAAGCCTGATGACCTCCTACAACCTCATCCACGGACAGCAGGAGACCCTGGCGAGCTTTGTCACCCCTGGCCTCAGTTTCCCCATCCCATGGCCTTTTGCGGGGGGTGTGAGAGAGCCTGCTGAGTCTGCCTCCCTCCCTGCATGCTTGGGGAATGCCATCACAGCACCCTTTTTACCTTTTCTGTCGGCCTCCTCCATTGGACAGACAGACAGGGAGCTCAGAGGACCGGCTGGCCTTCGTCACTGAGCGCCCCGCTTTGTCCAGCGCCTGACGTGCGTCACCTTGCTTGAACCTTCTCAACAGTCACGTGTCTATGACAGTTGCTCAGTTGTGTCCAACTCTTTGTGATCCCAAGGACTGTGTCCCGCCAGACTCCTCTGTCCATGGGATTCTCCAGGCACTAATACTGGAGTGGGTTGCCATTTTCTTCTCCAGGGGATCTTCCCGACGCAGGGATTGATTTCCGGTCTCTTGCACTGGAGACGAACTCTGTACCATCTGAGCCACCAGGGCAGTCTAACAGCCACTTGAGGCTGCTGTGAGTCTCTCCCCACTTTAGAGACGGGGAGCCAGGCAGAGGGGGTGTGTGGCATGCCCTCAGATGGTCCAGCAGCAGAAGCAGCAGTCACAATGTCAGCGTCCCAAGCAGCTGGTCTGTTCGCTGCTGCGTCCTAGCACCCAGCCTGATGGCTGCGGCACGGCAGGTGCTCAGTACCCGTGCTGGGCAGGACTGGCTGAGTGACGGCTCCTGGTCAACCTCACAGAGTGGCTGGACTCGGAGGAGGCAGCTCACCCAAGGGCTGGACTTCAGCCGAGGTTACACTGCCTTTGACGGGTGGGGAGGCGGGGAGCTGTGAGTGCCCGGGAGCTCCTGAGGGCCGGCCGATGCGAAGCTTCGCGGCTGTCTTGTTTTGTTTTGATTCTATTTCACAGGAGGAAACCGAGGCACCCAGCAGGGCCATGACTTCCTGAAGTAGTCGCATCGAGGCCAGGCTGGTGTCTCTCCGGTTTCACTGCCAGGCCAGCACTGCTCCCTTGACCCTGCCCCTCCCAGCCGGGGCCCCAGGTCCCAGGAGGTCCACACATGGCACTACCAGCAGTCCACACGGAGGACCCTCCTAGGCTTTACTCTCCCCACAGTCACCTCGAAGCACAAGGCTGACCGACTAACTGAAAGCTAGTGACGGGCACGGCCCAGAGGCCATCCGTCTGCGCCCCGGGGACCGGTGGTTGTACCGAGGACATGCTTGGCATCTCAGAAGACTCCTTCCTGTTTTCCCTTGGCTAGAACCCCTTCTGTTAAGCCTGTGTGCAGCATCCAGACCAGCCTTTCTTGAACCAAAAAGTCCATGCAAATGCTTACTCAGCACTGCATTCCATTTTGGCCTCCTGAGTTTGTATAAACATCAAAGGAATTCTTTAATTGCAATGAAGACGAGTCCCTGGGGGATGGGCCATTTTTGCAAAGTGTTAGTTGCTTAGTTGTGTTCGACTCTTTGTAACTCCATGGTCTGTAGCCCACCAGATGTCTCTGCCCGTGGGATTCTCCAGGCAAGAACACTGGAGTGGGTTACCATTCCCTTCTCCGGGGGATCTTCCTGAGCCAGGAAACAAACCTGGGTCTCCTGCACTATAGGCAGATTCTTTACTGTCTGAGCCAAGAGGGAAGCTCAGAGCTGTGTGCATCTATTATTTGCTTTTTCAGAATAAAAATATCTTACTTTTTCCCAGGTTTGAAGACACAAACTGATTAAAAGAAAACAAAAAACGAAACCCAAACCAAACCCACAAACACATCCTGCGATTTCTCTCTACCATCCTGGGATAACCACAGTCTTGCCCTCCAGGGCTGTATCATCTTTTAAATATTTGCCAAGTGATGGGCTCACTGATTTCATTGTTATTGCAATTTGTGTTATCTTTATTTTAATGAGGTGGAGCTTTGCTTCAAGCATTCATTATTCGTATTTCTTCTTTTGTGAGCTTCTCCTTCTTCTCCTTTGCCCCTTTCCCATGACCATGATGCTGGGAAAGATTGAGGGCAGGAAAAGTGGGGGACAGAAGATGAGATGGTTGAATGGCATCACCAACTTCAATGGACAGGAATTTGAGCAAACTCTAGATAATGAAGGACAGGGAAGCCTGGT
This sequence comes from Kobus ellipsiprymnus, assembly GCA_006410655.1. Taxonomy (NCBI): domain Eukaryota; kingdom Metazoa; phylum Chordata; class Mammalia; order Artiodactyla; family Bovidae; genus Kobus; species Kobus ellipsiprymnus. Next base: position 894,641 of record SJYR01000093.1, read on the forward strand.
GTGCTGCAGTCCATGGGGTCACAAAGCATCAGACATGACTTAGCGACTGAACACCACCACCTATGGGGAATTTAATCTTTTTCTTATTGATCTTTCAGAACTCTGTGGGAGGCAGAATTTTGGGTCCCACGACCTCTCCCTCTCCATTATGTTTGTGGTTGTGGTGGGTTAGGTGGCAAAAGAGATTTTGCTGATGTAATTAAGGATACTAATCAGATACCATTCAATTGTGTCTGGCTCTTTGCAACCCCATGGACCCCAACTCCCAGAGCCTACTCAAACTTATGTCTGTTGAGTCGGTGATGCCATCCAACCATCTCATCCTCCGTCCTCCCCTTCTCCTCCCACCTTTCTCCTCCCGATCTTTCCCAGCATCAGGGTTTTTTCCAGTGAGTCAGTTCTTGGCATCAGGTGGTCAAAGTATTGCAGTTTCAGCTTCAGCATCAGTCCTTCCAATGAAGGCGGGTCGAGCCGGCCCAAGAATGAGCATTCCTAACTTGTGCCCACGTGGGGCTGACTGAGCCGGCTGGACCACCCGTTAAGAACGCGCTTTTCCCTGCCTCTAGGCCTTTATAGCCCCTCCCACCAGGAAGTTGAGCCCCGCCCACCAGGGGGCGTATGGTCGGGTAAGTCCCGCCTCCACGAGCAAGCTCTCCATCCTTACTGGCTGGTGGGAAGGGGAGCCCTTTCATCACTGTGCTGTCCCCGCCTCCGCCCGAACCCCGGGGCAGGGACACTGCACCTGCGCAGTGGAGCTCGCGTTCAGCGCCTCTGCGCGGTCCGGGTGGCAGGCGGAGACCCTATGGCGGACACCCGGGAAGAATCGGAACCCCTTCTGAGCCGGGCCCGCGGCGGCAGCGGCCGCGACTGCCCAAGGGGCGTACCCACTTGCAGCAGCGTCCAAGAGAGCCCTGGTGAGCCGCGGCCTGGGGAGGGGCCGGGCCGCTCGGGGGCGGCGCGTCGGGGTCCCGGCGCCCCGAGTCGCGTCCCTGCTGTCGCTGCGGGCGCGCCCCGCCTCCCCCGGCCGGGGTCCGATCGGGCCTTACGGAGGGCTGGTCGGCTGCGCCCTGCGGACCCCGATCCCGGCCTGGGCATGGAGTTGGGGGCGTGGGGTCGCCGGGGAGAGTGGTGGTCTCGCCCTGCTCCACGGACCGGCTGGACAGAGAGGCCTCGCTCTGCCCGGGAGCAGCCAGCCCCGTCCCTCCGCCCCACCCCCCAGTCCCCTCCGTAGGCTCGGGGCCTCGCACTTTCCGTGGATCGCCTTGGTGACTCCTAGGAGGACGTACTTCCACTGCCCCCAGTTCTTATTGGGGAAAGTGAGGCACAGAGAGGGGCCTTCCACCACCCAAGGTCACACAGCCAGGAAGTGCCTGAGGTGAAATCCAGCTGGGAGTGAATTGTGAGGCGTCCCAAACCGGGGCGGCTTCCTGCCTTTGCCCTCTGCAGCTCTGGCCTGCCCTTCCTGTTTTTCCGCAGAAAGACTGCTTATTCCTGGGGAGGCCTGGGAGGGTGGAGGCCTCTGTCCCTGTCAGATCCCAGGGGCACTGGGTGCTGGATTTGGGAGGGAAGGGCCTCAGCCTCCTTTTATGGAGGGGGAAGCTGAGACCCCGAGAACGTCCACAGCTGGTGCAAGCTCTCAGCCCTGGGGCCTGATCCCAGCTGCTGCCGCCCCGCATGGGGTGCTCCTTAAGGGGCCACCTGGGCTCCTGCTTGCAGGGGTCTGTGCTGTGTGCCCGACTGTTGGGGTGGGTGCCTGACCGGAGATAGGAAACATGGCCACTTACCCATCTCAGAGCCTGTCCCAGGACAGTTCTCCATGCAGCCTGTGCCAGGCCTCCCAGGGCCCCGGAAGAGGGACACAGGACATGGTGGTGTTCAGGGGGAGCGGACTTTGTGTCTGGAGGTCCGGGTGCCTTTCTGGTGCTGCCACTGCCCGGCTGTGTGACCTTGGCGGGTCTAACCTTTCTGTGGTTGTTCAGTCGCTCAGTCGTGTCTGGCTCTTTCCGACCCCATGGACTGCAGCACGCCAGGCTTCCCTGTCCTTCACCATCTCCTGGAGTTGGCTCAAACTCACGTCCATTGAATCGATGATGCCAGCCTTTCTGAGTCTTGGTAAAATGGAGGTGGTCACTAGGGCTGCCCTGGAGGGGGCCCTGGTGAGGATTCAGAGAGTCTAGGTGCCCTGGCCAGGTGGCAGAGCTGGTGTTCACTGGTGCCGATAGCTGTTCTGAGCAGAGAACCGTGATCATTGCAGGTCCAGCCCCGGGAGAATGCATGGCCAGGCAGATGAGACCCTCACTGCAGAGACAAGAACTGGGGCAGGCAGTGTGGCTGGTGCGGGGAGGACTCTGGGAAGGGCTCTTTGTCCTGACTCTGTGGCCTTGGTGAGGGCTTCTGAGAACACAGACAAGACACCCTGTGTTCTGGATTTCCCTGGCCAGGCTGTCCAGCCAGGCTCTGGGGACCCTCACTGAGTTTACCTCCAGCTCCCACGCAGAGCTGCTGGATAGGACCCTGAACTCAGGGTCTGTCTGGCCTGCAGCCAGACTGTCCTAGGAACAAAGGTGGAGGAAGGCTGCTGCTGGGTGCCCCTCAGGCCCCAGTGGGCCCCTGTGGTCAGGTCCTGGTGCAGCCCTCCTCATGGACCACAACTGCAGGGTGGGCATAGTCGTTTTCTCTTCCCCTTCCTGGTCAGGGAATGACCCTCTTACTGGTTATGGAAAAGTCAGAGGACAAGGGATTGCTATGCTCTAGAAGGGGCTTTGAGAAGAATACTGATAGTAAGTGTTGATGAAGGGCTTACTGTACGTAGGACATTAGCTACAGTAATCCATTCAGCCTGCACGTCAGTCCTGTTGTGTAGGGCCTGCAGGAACTGAGGCACAGTGAGGTGAGGGGACTCGCCCAGGGTCACACAGGCCCAGCCAGGGGGTGAGGGGAGCTGGAGCCAGCGGGGGAGGGGATTTATTCTGGGATGTTGGGAAGGGGAGGCCTGGGGCAGGGGGACCAGCGCAGGGCTGACGTGGGGCACAGCGTTTGAACCCTCTTGTCCTCCGTGCTCTGACATCCTACCCTGGGGTGCCTAGTGGGCAGACGGGGGTGTGGACAGGTGACTGCCCAGCCCCCGTACCCCACCCCGGGGCAATGAGTTCCTAGACTGCCAAGCTGCAGGATGGTGCTCCTGGCAGGGCTGACAGGGCCTGGGCAAGGGCGTGGAGGCTTTGGAGAGCTTGGCCTCGGTGGAGCCAAGTTTGGGGTGAGTGGCGAGGAGGGCACAGGCTGGAGGAAGCTGCAGAGGAGGAGGCAGGCAGAGTGTGGACTCTCTCCTAGGGTGGAGGGGACCCAGGGGAAGCTACGAGGTGCATGTAGAAGGCTGCTGCAGGGGGGGACAGGGGGGGAGGGCCCTGGGGGGTCTGGCGCTTTGAGGGCTGGGTGGCCGGAGTTGAGCGAGCCCCTTCAGCAGCCCCGAGTCTGGGTCCTGGAGCGAGCTCTCGGGCCTCTGGCTGCCCGTCTATGCAGGCAGCTTGGGCCTCCTTGGGTCCCCTCAGGCCGAGCTCCGTCTCTTACCTGGGTTTTCATGATATGGGGGTCCTCAGACCGTTCTGCCTCCCCGGGCACCCCTTGGCTGTGGGTCGACAGGCGTCCCCAGCCACTGTGTGCCAGGCCCCGCGGTGGCCTGGGCTCAGTGGACACAGCAGGGAGCAAAACCGAGCGCCTTCAGATTGCAGCGTGCCCGGGAGGCTTTCTGGGGAAGCAGCGGTCGCCACCCTCAGAGCCTGCCCGGAGGAACTCCTGGGCCCCTGGGGGTGAGCGTGGAGGTTGTCCGTGGGGGGACCCCATGGTGCCGACGGACATGGTGCTTGTTCTCGGTGACACAGCAAAGTGAGGGCAGAGTCCTGTCCCCGTCTCTGTCCATGGGCCCCCACGTCCCCCATTGGTCCCTGGACCCCGCTGCACGGGCCCGGAGGACAGTGGCACAGCCTCCCCGGGGGCGGCAGACAAGAGTCGGCAGTGGTCTGGAGCTCTGCCCAGGCGTCCAGCGTCCCCTTTCCTGGGCGCCTCTCTGCCTCTCTGTCTCTTCTCGGTACCTGCGAAGGGTGGTTTTGGCAGCTGCTGACCTCTAGGGGCCAGACGTGAGAGTAGAGTCTTCAACAGGAACGGTGACTGGTCAGTTCAGCTCGTCTCAGAGCCCCGCGATCTGCCGGGGGCTGCGTGCCGGCTCGGCTGTCCTGGGCACCGGGGCTGCACCCCGCCCGCCCCCCGCTGCCTCTCCGGGGGGCGTCCCCGTCTCCCTGGGCTGCAGCTCCTCACGCCTTTCTCACACCCCTGTGTCAGGGAGTGGTCCCGTGCAGAGTCGGAGCGGCGCCCGTGCTCACCAGGTGGCAGGCAGCACGCCCGGCCAAGGGGACCGACCAGGTGCGCAGCCCAAAGCTCCCTGATGGGGGGACTAGGGTGCCTGGGCCGAGGTTGGAGCCTCCCAACTCGTCCTGCCCGAAGGCCCCTCATAGTCGGTCCTGCCTGGCCTCCGAGGGCCCCGTCTGGTTGGCGAAAGCACCCTCGGCTCCTGCCCTTGGGGTGACTCGGCTGCGGCTGCCTGGCCCTGTGGGCCCATGACATGAGCTGGGGTGGGGGGGAATTAGGGGGACACGATGACCCCGGAAGACCCCTTAGGTCTCCGTATCCGGTGGAGGTCACGCAGCACCTCGGGCTTCCAGACGTGATGTGTCAGTGTGAGACCCGTGCCCTTGTTCGGCAGAGGGCTGGCTGGGAGCACCACCCCGTCTCACAGCTGAGGCAGCTGGGCCGCGGTGTCCTGGAAAAGGCCGCCCAGAGGCCCGCGGTGGGACGGGGTGGGAAGGGGGACCATGAACACAGTCCGTGTGCCACACCGGCTCTGGGGGTCCTAGACTTGCCTTGGGGGCCCAGCTGGGCAGCTGTTAACACCCCCCATTGGACAGGGGGCGATGGGCACCATGGGGGCCGCTCCTGTCCTGGGCCCGGAGCCTGTCGTTCAGACCCTGCCCCCGCCCAGGGCGCAGGCATCTCATTCCAGAGCCTCCGGAAGGTCGCAGCCGGGTCCTCGCCTTGCTTTCCCCAGGAGTCCTGGGCTGGGTGAGCGTCTCCTGATCCCACGCCTCACCCGCTGTGTCCCCTCTGCTCGCAGGCACAGCAGCCAGGCGGGATCTGTGCTTGGACCAGGCTGTGGTCCTCATCGAAGACGCCATCCAGGTGGGTGGGCCTGCGCTTGCCCTGGGGCTCGTGGGGGCTGGGCAGGCGCTGCCCCACTGGCCCCTTCACCCCTGCTGTCCTGGGGCCAGGCTGCGGTTGCTGGGCCGTACGGTCGTCGCCCCCGTACTGACCGGGATTTAGGGCTTGGCCCCCTCCAACCCTCCTTAGCAGACGTACGCCAGGTGCCCTTCTGGGTCCCTGGTCACTCATTTCGCCGATTCACCATCTGCCCCGGCCTTCGTGTGCCGTACTGCTCTGGGTTCTTTGAAAGATACCCAGAGGTGGCATGGCCTTCTTTCACCTGCAGACGACAGCCTGGGTTAATCAGGGAGATAGACTGTGGAAACCGGTAGTACCCGCTGTGCGGGATGAGGCTGGGGGCATCCTGGAGGGTGACCCAGCTGAGGCGGGGCGGGGTCGGTCTTGCACAGAAGCGAGAGAGCCTCACGAGCAGACCTAGCTGTGTGTACAGCTGTGTGCCCAGCAGGCCGGGGTCCAGCCCTCTCGTTCTCCCTCTGCCGGAAAACCCTGTAGCTCGGGAGGGTCCGACCCTGCTGGGTGGCCACGAGCCCCGGTCCCTGTGGAGCGGACTTTGTGGTCCCCGGGCCATGTCCCCGCCGTGGACGTCTCGTGGGCTGAGGGGCTGCCCTGCACGGGGTGGCTGTGCAGTGCAGCGCCGAGGGGACCCTCACCACCCCGTGTAACCCCCACCTCCAGTATCGCTCCATCAACCACCGCATGGACGCCCGGTCTCTGTGGCTCTACAGGTGGTACTACTCCAGCAGCAGCCAGTGGTGAGCGGGCACGCAGCCCACGGGGCTCCTGTGGCCGGGCCTGGGGGCTTTGGGGGGCAGGCAGGCTCCCCTGCCCGGGGTGGACGAGGAGCTGTCTCCCCTCCTTACCGGAGCAGAGGCAGAAAGGGCCCCTCTCTGGTGAGGGCTCCTTTCCAGGATCTTCCAGCCAGCCGTGGCGCCTGAGTCTGGGCTCGGTATGTGTGGTCTGCCCACATGCGGGTGGCCCCAGAGAGAAGGTGTGGGCCGGCCTTTGGACCCGTGGAGTCCGCCCGGCTCCTTCCAGGCATCCTGCCTGCTGGTCTGCTCTTTGGACCCCCTAGCGTGGCTGGTTCGTGCCTGCTGACCAGTTTCGGTTCCTTTTCCAGGATTCTGAGCTTCACCATTTTCTTGATCCTGGCTTTGGCCTTCGTTGAGACCCCTTCCTCGCTCACGCGCACCTCGGACGTGCGCTACCGCCCGGCCCCCTGGGAGCCGCCCTGCGGCCTGACCGAGGGCATCGAGGCACTCTGCTTGCTGGTCTTCGCGGCCGACGTCTCCGTGAAGGTGAGGGGCCATCTGGCCTACCTTGCCCTCCCGCCCTGCCGCGGCTTCCCGGGTTCATCCTTCCCCCTCCCGGAGCCAGCCGCCTGTGTACAGACCTGCCTCTTGGACGGCCCTCCCCTTCCCAGACCATTGATGGGGGTCGGCTGAGCCACGAGGGGTGCGCGGCCTCGTGGGACCTGGGAAGGGCGCGGCTGAGGGTCCACAGTGCCACCCTGGGGAGAGACCCCTGCTGAACAGTGGGCCCTGGAGGGGTCTTTTCACAACCCTCACTGCCCCGGCTGTCCCAGAAGCCCAGAGGGGAGGGGCTGGCATGGAGGGCAGGGCCGGGGTGGGGGGTTGACCTGGATCTTTCCAGAAGCCGGGGCGGGGCGCGAGCTGGGCTGTGTCAGCCACAGGGACTCGCCAGTGAGACCACACTGCAGGCCACGCCTCCCGTCACTTCTGATAAACAGCGGTGACGCCACTGCGCCAGCCCTCATGGGCATGTCCAGGGCTGAGCCAGCTGCACCCTGCCTGTGGTCCCTTCATGGGGCAGTTCAGCCTCTGTGGTCTGACCCCAAGGGGCATGGGTGAGCCTCAGTGCGTGTGTGACCAAGAGCCCCGGGCAGTGTCGTATTTCTCCTTTTTTAGCCTATAATGTGGTTAGGAGGTCTGGGGGTTTTAACCTGGAACTGAAACTGGTGAGTTTTCATTGGCCTTTTTTGAACGGCCGGTCCGTTGGGAAAGTCTCGGAAGGTGGGAGAGAGCGTGGGTTTTATCTGCAAGTGGTGACCTCTGGGGGGGTCAGTGATAGAAAGTTAGGCGCCGGCCACCCAGATGACAAACCCACGCTCCCAAGGCCAGCCCCTGGGCCACTGCGCTGGTTCCTGGTGTTTCCGGAACTATCAGTGCTGACCGGACAGGCAGGACGGCTGTGAGGACGGGCTGGAGCGGGTCAGTGCCACGCCCGCGGTCACGAGGAGGCTGGGCGAGGCGCGTGGCCTCCCACCCACCCGCGCCCAGCTTCCTGCTCCGAGTCACGCGGGGACCACGCAGCTCCCCAAGGCCGCCCAGCGGCCCCTGCGTCCGCACGGCGCAGGCCTCGTGCTGGCTGCCCGCGCTTAGCTGCCGTTGCCTTGCAGAGCTACCTGATCGGGTGGGCCCAGTTCCGGAGGAACCCCTGGCTGCTGGCCTACCTCGTGGTGCTGGTTGCGTCTCTCCTGGACTGGATCGTGTCGCTGAGTCTCGTCTGCCAGGAGGTGGGTGGTCAGGCGGCCCCGGGGGGAGCGGGGAGCTCTGGAGGGGGTGGGGGCGCAGATGAACGGTGTGGGACACGGGGGAGAGCCCTGGGGTCCAGCGTCCCTCTGGCCCAGTTCTGTGCCATCCAGCCCACGTCAGTCACCCACAGGCCGGAGCCTTGTCCCCACCTTCAGGCCCAGGGAGGGCGCGAGGCCCTGGTGGCGAGCTCCAGGGTCCGGTCCCGCCTGCCATCTGCAGTCCTGCCCCCAGGTGCACTGCCCACCCAGAACACCGAGACACCGCCCTGTGATTCAGTAGATCCGAGCTTGCAGATGTGGGTTTGGGGTGTCTGTAGCCACGAGGGCCAGTCTGGGATACAGAAGCCCCGTCAGGTGCTTTAGAAAGAGTTTACCATAGGGGCTCAGACAGGGCTTGAGTAAGAGAGCAAGAGGGGAAAGCCCCCACCCTGGGCTGTGGAGCTCAGAGGAGAGGCTCTGGCCCTCTGGGGGGTGCTGGTGCTTGGCGGTGACTTAGTTCTGGGGGTGCTGGAGGCCGGGGAGGGGGGACACCCCGGCTGCTGCCAGTGGGAACGGCACGTGGACAGAGGCCAGGGGGCACCCTGCCCCTCCCGCTGCCCTCCCGCCCAGCAGGGTAGCCGATGCAGGTGTCAGGGGCGTTGGGTGGGTTCCCAGCTCACAGCAGGGCTGTGGGGGCGGGGGGTGGTGCCCCCTGCAGCTGCCCCCACCCCCGTGCCTCCTCCACGTCCCTGCACGAGCACCCTCCTCCTTGAGGAGCTGCCGCCCCCTCTCCACCAAGGAGAAGGCTCGCCCCTCCCCAGACGGGGCAGCCACCGCCAGCTCTGTTTCTGAGTGATGGTCATGGTGTCCATCAAGTGTCCTCGAACGTTCTGGGTGAGGCTCATCTGTGAAATTAGGGAGGAGAGAGGCACGAGGGCCCTTACTGTGCACAGATACTGTCCATGTAACCAGCAGGGAGGACCGCGTGGCTTGTGTGCTGAGGGGCCGGGGACCCGAACTCACACTTGGAATCTTCCTGCCCCGGCCCCACATCCCTGGGTCTCTATACACAGGGACCTTCACTCCTGAGGGGCTCAAGTCTGTGGCAGTCCTGCCTCTTTATTCCTGGAATTTTGTGACAGTTGTTCGTCCTGGATGTCCCTCAGGGGAGCCCACACAGACCTCCCTGTCCCTCTGGGCGGCAGCTCTCCAAGCCCGCCGTGGTAACTGGAGCTCTGCACCCTGCCTACCAGCCCCCAGTCCTCTTCACAGACAGCTGTGGTTCAGAAACACCCTCCTCGGGGGTGGTCCTGGGAGAGGTAGGAGGGCAGGAGTGCAGAGGGTACAGAGTCCATGCCCGCCCACCTGCCTGTCTGCTGAGGATAGCTGACTGCCTTGCTTGGCTTGGGGCTGGCAAGTCCCCCCCGGGGCCACAGTGGGGCCGTGCCGGTGGCCAGGGTGGGGAGGTCTGTACTATTGGCCCCGGACATGACCCCCACCCTCATCCCCCCAAGCTGCAGGGGGCAGGTGGCCAGCTGAGCAGAAGTGGGGGTGAGGGTGCCCAGTGTGGTTTCTAGCCGGAGGTGAGGGGAGGGTGCCCTGGGCTTCCAGATGGCCCTGGAGGGCTTGGGCAAGGAGGGGAGGCCATCAGCCTTGTGTTTGTGAGACAAGAAGATGTTCGCTAGGACATGTAGAGTTGACTGCTTGGGTTGTAGATTGAATGTGGAGGGGCCCTTAATACTGTAAGGACAGACCAGTTCCCTGGGCTGTGAGGCCAGCGAGAGGGGAGGAGGGCCTCGGGGTCTAGCATGTGGTCGGGCACAGAGCAGGTGACCCAGATGTCAGGCAGGGGGAGGTGCCTGCTGGCCAGGCTGGAACACAGGAGGTGATCTTGGGCTCAGAGACTTGGCGGTCACCGCGCACCGGTCCAGTGCCCTTGGGCAAGAGGGTGGATTGGCCGGAACTGGGACAAGGAACAGATGAGCAAAGGGGAGTGTGGCGTTTTTGTTGTGAGTGGAAGGTACTGAAGCACGTGGTGTGTGTGTACACGTGGGGACGGGGTAAGAGCTCTCGGGGGGCCTCTTGAGGGGCCAGGGTCCTGAGCACAGGGAGGAAGGCCCTCCGGTGTGACAGGATGGGGAGAGGAAGGGGTGTGTGTTGATGTGTGTGTGTGTTTGTGTTTGTGTGAGCATGGAGCTGCGGGTGTGTGTGAGCATGTGGAGGGGTGTGTGTGT
>SJYR01000093.1:928149-944632 GCA_006410655.1 Kobus ellipsiprymnus
CGTAGGGAAGCCTCCTCAGGTGCAGTTAGTCTCCAGGTGACCCTGTTGGTGGGTGAAGTGAAACCTCGGCCCCTCTTTCCCATGGTGACCTGGAGCTTGTTCCTTTGGTGGCTCAGAGAGGCGACGTCCGCACCACCCTCCCTGAATGTCTGTGTGTGTCGCAACCGCTCAGAGTGGGCTTCTCCCGGCCTTTGAGGGACACCCCGTAAACATCCCGGAGGTGGACCCAAGCGCCCTGCGGGTGGTTCCGCGCAGCTCCTGGTCCCGAGAAGCCCTGACGAGGCCTCTCCGTCGTCCCTGCACCCCTGCTCCCCTGCAGGCGCCCAGGGCGCCCCGTCCATCGTCTCCCCCGTTCCACAGGGACGTCCTGGAGGAGCCCACGGAGGAGGAGCTGGTGGAGAAGCTGAGCCGCCACCCGCACCTGCAGCTGTGCAGGTGACGTCCGCACGCCTTCCCGGCTGCGGCGGCCAGGCGGCCTCCGGAGGCTCTCAGGCCCGGGAGGAGGCGGCCGCGGCCCAGAGGAGGGGCCTTCCCCTTGGGCAGACCCGCTGTGCGGACCGAGGCTGGACAAGCGCCGGCCCTGATTCGCAGCTGAGCAGGACCACTCCGGAGCTCCTCGGGCGCTGTTCGCGCCACTCTCCTTTATCAGCTGCTTCCGAGGGACTTCCTTCTCTAAATACAGCGGGTGACTCCACAGGGACCACTGCCGTGTGAACGGGGACGCAGCGGCCTCTGCCTCGCGCCCCGCCGTTTCCGTGGTGCCTTCGCTGCTGGTGGCCTTCAGGGAGCAGGGGCTCGCGCAAGGCCCGCGCTGGCCGACTGGCGGCTTTCCGGGGCATGAAGCTGGGGGTCCTGCTTTTACACGGGAAGCTGGACTGTTCTATTGTTTTACGGCTTGTGTGAGTGTGATCGAATGTTTCTGGGTGAGAATGCCGGTCATCCTTATCAGTAGGCCTCAGGAAATGCGAGGTTGTTGCCTACTGGAATGGGACTGCTTCTGTGGAGCGGGGCTGCCAGGACTCAGCCAGTTGGAAACCAGTGCTGTGGCCAGACCAGCCCTCGAGGTTCTTACTGTGTTCCCAAGAAGCCTTTCAGCAACAGCTGTCAGGAAACTGAAAAAAAAAATAAAGATATATTATCTACAAGACCTGGAAATTACCTACTGCACCTGGGCCCATACAGTGGGGTCACAGGTAGAGAGAGAGACCATGGGCCTGGGGTTCTGCTTTTATTGGAATTGAGGGTTTCAGGGGACTCACTCTTGGTGGATTTAAAACATAAGAGCAGGAATTTAAAGTGAAGGAAGAAAAAAGAGGCCCAAATGGTTAGTTATCAAAATCAAAGATTTCTAAAACAAATCTCAGAGCAGAAAGGTGGGCCGTGTGTTTGAGATACTCTGAAGTGGGTGCCTCTGCAGTCAAAGCTTAAGAAAACTATTGCCAGGCTACTCCAGGTATGGTTGTATAGGTTGTGCACTGCACAAGAGTACCCAGCTACAAAGGTGTGTCCTGGCATTGGCTGTCTACCCCATAAGAGGGACCATCTTTCTAATTTGCATAAAGACACATATAAGTCAGGGATGGCCCTACTTTGTGTGTGACAGGGGGCTGGGGTGGGGAGGAGGGGAAAGTGAGCAGTGTGTGGCAGGCCACATTGCCACTTGGTCCATCGTAGATCCAGATTGATAAACGGGATTCTCATTTCAAGGGCCACCTCGAGTGGTTTGTTGGTGGTAGCCCCCAGAAGGTCTGTTGAGAAGGACTGGAATCTTCGTGGGAGGAGTGCTAGGATCTATTCGTGATGTCTGCCATGAGCCCCAGAGGGGAAACCAGGGCATGGATGCTGACTCCGCTGCAGGAAGTGATCCCAGTCTTCCCCAGCTTGTTTGGGAAATGGGATGGGAGGAAAGTTCAGCTAAAAAAAAGGAGCTTCTAAATTGTCTGCAGACCCCAGTGCTTGAGGTGTTCTAATTCCTCATAGTGTTCTGTGTATTCAGCTGCCTTGTAGTTCCTGGCCCGAGTTTATCTGAAATTCTGGGTGTTCATCTGATGCTCCTCAGGTTTAGGGGACCTTTGGGGGTAGTGAGGTCTCTCCCAGGCTTGCTCCTCGTGCAGTCTGCCTTCCTGGAAGGCTGGTTTTGGGGTGGGGAGACCTCGGCCGAACAGTGGTTTAGAAGTCGTATCCAGCTTGGTTGGCTGCCCTGTTTGCCGGCTGTATTTCCACCCCAGCTCGAGGTCTGAGCGCCATCTAGTGGTGGATTCAGGTTCAATTGCCTGTCAGCTTGACGCTGTGATCCGGGGCTTAACCAGGTGGCACAGCGTTAAAGAATCCACCCGCCAAGGCTGGGTTTGATTCCTGGGCTGGGAAGATCCCCTGGAGGAGGGAATGGCAACCCACTCCAGTATTCTTGCCTGGAAAATCCCACGGACAGAGGTGCCTGGCAGGCTAGAGTCAGACACGACTAAGCTCACTTAACATGCACACACACGTGATCCCCAGGGGATAGCTCATTGTTTTCCCCAGACCCCTGGAGACCTGCTTCCTCTTTGACCCTCTCACGGCACAAGGCTGGGGGCCTGGCCTCACCGGGTTGCAAGCCTGTCCACCCAGGCCTAGTTCTAGTGGGCAGTGTGCTCGCTGCCCTGTCCTCAGGCTGGTCCCAGCCCTGAGGGTCCACCACCTCCCCATTCCATGGCCTGTGTGCAAAGAAGCCCCCTGCAGCTAGGCTGTCACTCAGCAGATAACTCCAGACAACCCACGCTGGGCACGGGGACGGCGCTGTCCAGAGAGGCTGGCTCTGCCCGGGGAGGGGTGACTAAAGCTGGCGCTGGCCCCCGTGTGCTGGCGCCTTGTGGCCGCTGGCGGGGGCACCTGTGCAATAGCGTTTCCCTACGTCAAGTGACGTCAGCCTCAGAACCGTTGTCCAAAAGAGCTAGGGCTGAAGTGAAGGCTGATCTGGGGCCGGAGTCTTGTCCAGCTAGCACGTGCAGCCCCCATGTGGCGGGCGGGGTGCGGTTGTGTGTCTCACTTCTCGCCCCACCCAATTTGGACCACCAGCTGCCTGGAGCCTCGGCTGTGAGCTGGTTTCCTGACCTGCAGGGGAGGGCTGGGGCTGGCAGGAGCAGGTTCACACCTGGGCCTCTAGCTCAAGAACTTCCTGGGACCCTAGCTTCCCACTAGAGGTGCTGAGGTCCTGCCTACGATCTCCCAGGACAGATGACGTCAACACTTTTAAAGTATTTATTTGGCTGTGCCGGTCTTAGTTGCGGCATGTGGCACCTTGGTTCCCTGACCGAGGATCAAACCTGAGCCCCCTGCATTGGGAGAGCAGAATCTTATTCATTGGATCACCAGGGAAGTCCCAACCTCAAAAGTTTTGAAGAGCAGCCAGTGATAATAGCATGGCTCCCAGACTGGGTTTTTGTGAGGTTTCCTTACGCGCTCAGGTTCTGCGGTCCTTGCAGGAATATCCCAGGAGTGCGTTCGGGCAGGTGGTGTGCAGTTTTTGTTTTCCACGGCTGATGGCCAGTCTTCCTACTTGGCTGGGGTGGTGGATGCTAGGCTGCCTCACGTAAAGTAACTCCGTTCTCCGTTTGTGATGAATGAGTGGGGAGGAGCTTTGACCCCGTGTGAATATCCTGTTTCTCACTCAGCTTTCTTCTCCCGCCCTGCTTCCATCTGTGTGGATCGTGGTTCCTTTTATTCAGTGGGTTATAGTCTGTTACTGGATTTTATTTCAAGCTCAAATCATCATTTTGGCAGGGGGAAAGGCCTTCACCCTAGCTTTTGTGTCCGTTAGCTATGTACCTACTGTCCTTTGACCATTTCTTTGCTTTCTGACATGAAAAGGTATTTCAGGCCTATCTTGTACCTTCTGTCTCCCCACCCTGGTATGAGCCATTTCTCCAAGGACCCCTGTTCCTTTAAGTGAGAAAAGCTTTAGGAACTCAGGTGTGGTTCTGAGGTGTGCCCACTGCTGTTGAGGTGTTGCTGCACCCAGACTCCCTCAGGGGACAGAGCTAGGGAATCGACGCACTCATCTGTCTGTCTGCTTGTCTTATCTGTCTGTCTGTCTCTCTATCTAATCTATCTCTATCTATCCATCTCTGTTGTACTGACTGCTAAACTACACCAATCCCTCTGATTTCAACTAGTATCTCCAATTTCTCCCCTTCCACAGCTATTAAGCATTTTTCTTGGAATGACTCCCGTTTCCCTTATTCTGTGCACTCACTTGATCAATTTCCCCGTAAATAACCAGCCTCCATCACCACTGCCACCCTGCCCCCAAAGAGATGTCCTCCTTACCCACCAAGTGCTCTGTAGACACCCGGATCAGAAACCTCCAGGAAGGAGCTTTCCAGATGGTTAAAGAAGTAAATAAATAGAACTACAAGAAATGTAACTTTATTCTCAAATAAGGTGATTGTCTACCTAGAAAATCTAAAATTATCAAACGTGGTAAGAATTCAGCAAGATGGTTTGTTATAAGATTAATATAGTGAAGTCCACTGTTTTTCTAAACACTAGCAACAATCTGTCCTAAGTTTATTTTAAAAGACACCATAAAAAGTACTACTTGAATCAGAGTAAAATCTTCAGGGTCCTTAAATTGAACAAGAGATGTTCAAGGCCTGTATAGGAAAACTATCCCATTTCTTTAAAATCTGTGATTGTAGGCTTGAACAGAGAATGTGCTGGTTTTCTTTTGCTGTGAATCTAATTGATGGAAGAACTGATTGAAAAATAACATGAAACTTACGTGCAAAAACACCTAAGTTACTTCCGTATGTTACTCCTGGGGCTTCCCGGCTGGCGCTAGTGGTAAAGAACTCGCCTGCTGATGCAGGGAATGTAAGAGACCTGGGTTTGATCCCTGGGTTGAGAAGATCCCCTGGAGGAGGAAAAGGCATCCGACTCCAGTATTCTTGCCTGGAGAATCTTGTGGACAGAGGAGCCTGGTGGGCTACAGTCCATGGGGTCGCAAAGAGCTGGACATCCCTGAGGCAACTTAGCATGCACGCACTTCGGTATACGTAGATTGGTAGCCAGGACGGCATGATGCTGGTGTGGGACAGGTGGACAGATGGACAGATGGAATGGAATGCAGAGCCCACAGACAGCCTTGCACATTCATAGACATTCCGTGCACAGCAGAAAATCATGGGGACAGGATAGGTTACCCAGGAAATGCTGGAAATTCTAGTCTATGTGGAAAAAGAGTGAAATTATGTCCTGGTCTCACACTTAACACAAAATACATCCCACCTGGATTAAGGCATTAGATATAAAAGGTAAACTTTAAACATTTAGAAGACAGTACAGAAAAGGAAATATTGATTAAATGAATACATTCATATCAAGAACATCTTTCTGTAAAAGATACCACGAAGTAGGCAGGGCACAACCAGAAGAAGGCATTTGAAACAGATAGAACTGACCAAGGACTTGTCTCTAGACCACTTAAACAGCCCCTACAAGATAGCAAGAAAAACACAAGTTAATTTTTAAAAAAGGGCTTGAACTGGCTTTTCACAGGAAAACAAACTCCCAGGCATAGCAGGAATGTGATGTCATGAACGATTAGTGGGCGCAGAGCGAGACCACCGCCATCATTTCACGGTCACTGCAAGGTCAAAATCGAGCAAGCCTAGCCAGCTGAATGATTAGAACTTTTATACATACTCAGAGGAAATTTAAATGGATGCCATCTCTTGGGAAAACCATTTCGCTTTATTTGTCTTAGTGGAATATGACAGACGTTATTCTCCTGCGTCCCTGGTGGCTCAGACAGTGAAGAATCTGCCTACGATGCTGGAGACCTGGGTTTGATCCCTGAGTCAGGAAGATCCTCTGGAGAGGGCCATGGCCATCCACTCCAGTGTTCTTTGGAGAATCCCACGGACAGAGGAGCTTGGTGGGCTACAGTCTGTGGGGTCGCAAAGAGTTGGACGTGATTGAACGACTACACAGTAACAGCAACAACATTCTCTTGCTAGGAACACACTCAAGAGAAACAGCCTGTCCACATGAGACAGGAGGTAAAGTGTCCAAAAGGGCAAAGGGAGTCCAGCAGAGAGCTGTACACGACACAGACACCCCCAGTAAAATTGCACACACCATGAAATATTATACAGCACCGAACCTAGTGAACTCCAGCCACAAACAACCTCGTGACCAAGTCTTAGAAGCACAGTGTTGAGAAGACTCCATGTGGCATCGTATTATTTACAAAATTCAAAACCACAGTTAAACGCTGTAGTGCGGGCATGTACACGTGGGCATTAGGATGACTTAAAAGTGAAATATGAGGCCCCAGGAGGTTGGCTCCGGGGAGACAGGGGCAAGGTGAGAAGGCCCATCTGGATGCAGTGGGCATGTAATTGAACTTACGTGCAGCCCTCCAGGCTCCTCTGTCCATGGAATTCGCCAGGCAAGAACACCAGAGTGGATGGCCATTCCCGTCTCCAGGGGATCTCCCCAGACCACAGGTCAAATCCACATCTCTTGCATCTCCTGCCTTGGCAGGCGGATTCTTAGCACTGAGACACCTGAAAAGGCCTGTATGATGGACACACATTTACAAGTATTCTTTAATTTTTTAATCTCTTTGGCCGTGTTGAGCCTCAGTTGCTGCATGCAGGGTCTTAGCTGTTCTGCGGCATGTGGGATCTGATTAGTAGTTCCTTGACCAGGGATCCAACCACATCTCCTGCATGGCAAGGCGAATTCTTAACCCCTGGCCCACCAGGGAAGCCCCAGGTATTCTTTTATATGTGAGCCACATGTCATATTAGAATCTAATGAAGAAAGATGGAAGGAGGAGAGGAGTGAAAGATGCAGGGTGTGGGCGGCTCCCCCCAGGAACTTGGCTGCCCAGGGGAGCAGAGAAGGGGGTGACATCGGAGGGCAGTGTGGTCAGCTTTCTTTTTTTCTATAAAGAAAGCTGAGCGCCGAAGAATTGATGCTGTTGAACTGTGGTGTTGGAGAAGACTCTTGAGAGTCCCTTGGACTGCACGGAGATCCAACCAGTCCATCCTAAAGGAGATCAGCCCTGGGATTTCTTTGGAAGGACTGATGCTAAAGCTGAAACTCCAGTACTTTGGCCACCTCATGGGAAGAGCTGACTCACTGGAAAAGACCCTGGTGCTGGGAGGGATTGGGGGCCGGAGGAGAAGGGGACGACTGAGGATGAGATGGCTGGATGGCATCACCGACTCTATGGACATGAGTTTGAGCAAGTCCCAGGAGTTGCTGATGGACAGGGAGGCCTGGCGTGCTGCAGTCCATGGAGTCAAAAAGAGTTGGTTACGACTGAGCGACTGACCTGCGCTGAAGTGGGGTCAGGATAAGGTCAGTTATTTATGTGGGGAAATTGTGAGGCCAGCCGGGGAGCGCCCAGCACCACAGGAGAGAGGACGGGAGCGGCAGTCACCTTGGCTTTGGGTGCGGGACAGGCGTGACCCCCGGACGAGGGCAGAGGGAGGCGGCGAGGGCGTGGGGGCCAGCCGGGCGATCTGTGTGCCCCCGGGGTCCTGGGCAGCATCTGTGAGCACCCTCCAGCCCCGCAGGCCCAGGGTCCTCCTGGGAGCAACAGCGGCCACCGAGGTCCTCTCCCGGGCCCCGGCCACAGGCCGCCCCCAGCCCCGGCAGCTGGACGGGGTCTGAGCGCAGGCCCAACCTGTCGCTGGAACCTCAGAGCCGAGCCCTGGCAGGCGAGTTTGGGCCTTTCATGTGGTCTGCTCCAAATCTCGTCTTTCACCAAAACGGCCAGGGTTTGGTTTCCTGCCTCTCTGATAATTGGTGGTTCTTATCAAAACGTTAGACCGATTCCTCGCTTAAAACAAAAGAAATGGGAAGGCAGGCGCCTTCGCTGCTCTTAAAAACCAAAGAAGGGGGCGTGGGGTGTGCGACACCCCCCACATCAAAGTGGCTGGTAGAGGCCACACCACCCAGCTCCTCCCCCCCGCCCCCCAGCATGTGGCTGAGTTATTCTCCTGAGAAACAGAATTGGAGCCACCCCGGGCAGCCGGGCCACACCTGCGGGTCCCAGCCGCTGCCCCGGATCCCACAGCAGTTGCCTAATCCGCGCCTGGGCCCCGCAACACCTGTCGCCAGGTGAGCCAGACTTGCCAGACCCGCCCTCCAACTTTGCTTATCCATCGCGGTTAGCGGGCATGAAGGCGTGTAGGGAGACAGGAGCCTCAGATACCCGCAGCCACGCCGAGCGGCACCCACTTCTGAAGCCTGGTGCCTGCTGAGGGCTGGGCGTCGGGCAGGGGTCTCAGCCACCGGCTCTGACCTCCTGGGGCCTCAGAATCCCCTGGAGGAGGCCTGGTTAGCACCAGTCCTGGGCCCTGCCCACATGCCATCTGGGGGCCTGGGAACCTGCACTTCTGACAGTTACCGGGTGATGCCGCTGCTGGTTTGGAGACCACACACAGCGAACTTTCCTCCCCATCTCCAGTTTGCTTTCTTTTAGCAACAAGCACCCAGAGCTGTTGTTGATCAATTTTTACTTTTTAAATTAAAAAGTTATTTGTTTATTTGGCAGCGTCTGGCCTTAGTTGAGGCACGCAAGATCTTTTGTGGAGAGCATGGATTCACTAGTTGAAGCGTGCGGGCTTAGTTGCTCTGAGACATGTGGGACCTTCGTTCCCTGACCAGGGATCAGACCCACGTCCCCTGCATTGCAAGGCAGGTTCTTAACTACTGGTTGCTGTTCAGTTGCTAAGTCGTGTCTGATTCTTGGCCACCCCGCGGACTGCAGCAGGCCAGGTTTCCCGGTCCTTCGCTATTTCCTGGAGTCTGCTCAGACTCATGTCCATCGAGTCGGTGATGCCATCCATCTCATCCTCTGTCGCCCCCTTCCCCTCCTGCTCTCAATCCTTCCCAGCATCAGGGAGGTCTCCGTGAATTTTTAAAAAGCAACATTTTGGGAGGGGGCCGTTACGGAGAGAACCTCGTCCTGGGTGGTCAGAATTGCCCAATCCGTTCTCTCTGGGCAGAGGGTTCAGGGAGATTCCAGCTCAACTGGACACGTGTCCTGGTTGGGAGGGTCCAGGCTGCCCATCCTTGGCTCAGGCCTGTGTGCAGACTGCACGACTGGCCATGGGCAGCTGGCTGGACTCTGAGGGTCCTGCCCAGTCTCGGGGGTGTGGTGGGGAGTGGGTGGGCAGCACCCCCACCAAGGGCCTCTGGGTGTGAAGCGGGGAGAGCGGGGCTCCAGCCTCACACCCCAGCTCCGCAGCCCTGGGATCCCCTCGCTGCCCCCCAGGGCTGCCCATGCCCACAGTGGGATGCTTCCACTCTCTCCTCCGCCCTCAGGGCCTGTGGTGTTGGTGTGCGGCTGATGCTCAGGCCGGCTCTGAGCCTCCTGGCAGCCCGTGGGAAAAGGGAAAAGGTTTCTGCCGGAGGAGGCAGCAGGCTTCTTGCTACTGAGCCAGGTCCCTCACCAGCCCGGGGGCAGGGGAGTGGCGTGCTGGGTGGGGCTGGGCTGGGTGGGGGAGCTGCCAGGTACCTGCTGACTCCCAGCCTCAGACCAGACCCGTCTCCTGGGAAGTGAGCCCCTACCCGCAGCAGTGCCCCAGCCTTGGTCTGGTCATCCGTGAGTTTCAGGGCTTGGGGTGGGGGCCCGAGGGGTGACGATGTGCAGTACAGCAGGCTTCTTGCTGCTGAGCCAGGTCCCTCACCAGCCCGGGGGCAGGGGAGTGGCGTGCTGGGCGGGGCTGGGCTGGGTGGGGGAGCTGCCAGGTACCTGCCGACTCCCAGCCTCAGACCAGACCCGTCTCCTGGGAAGTGAGCCCCTACCCACAGCAGTGCCCCAGCCTTGGTCTGGTCATCCGTGAGTTTCAGGGCTTGGGGTGGGGGCCCGAGGGGTGACGATGTGCAGTCGCCTCCCATCAGGTCTGGGAAGCAGCGCACACAGTGGGCGTCACCCTTGCATGTCCCTCAAGGGACCCTCCCAAGAGTCAGCAGCAGCGATCATTAGGAACAAGGAGGGCCGCCGTTTGGGGGCTTGCTCACTGCCGGCGCTTTTCTGAGCACGTGACGCAGCAGTGCGCTGGCTTGTTTAATCCTCAGGCGGCCTTGGCTGTGGCAACCCTGGTGGGGGGGCCCGAGGCCCAGAGAGGCTGAGTCTCTTGCTCCTGGTCACACAGGGGGTGACGGTGTTGCCTCGTTTCCTGGGCTTGTCTCCGTCTCCATCCCCCCATCCGTCGGCGTGCCTGCTAAGTCGCTTCAGTCGTGTCCGACTCTGTTCGACCCTGTGGACATGGCTTGTTTAATCCTCAGGCGGCCTTGGCTGTGGCAACCCTGGTGGGGGGCCCGAGGCCCAGAGAGGCTGAGTCTCTTGCTCCTGGTCACACAGTGGGTGACGGTGTTGCCTCGTTTCCTGGGCTTCTCTCCGTCTCCATCCCCCCATCCGTCGGCGTGCCTGCTAAGTCGCTTCAGTCGTGTCCGACTCTGTTCGACCCTGTGGACTGCAGCCCCCCAGCTCCTCTGTCCGTGGGGTTTTCCCAGCAGTAACACTGGAACGGGTAGCCAGGCCCTCCTCCAGGGGATCTTCCCGACCCAGGGATGGAACGCGCGTCTCTTGTGTCTACCAGCATTGGCAGGCGGGGTCTTTACCGTCCAAGCCACCTGGGAAGCCCACGCATCACGGGGAGGATTCAGAGAGCCGATGCTGCGGCGTCAGATGCAGTCTGCAGGACCGGCCGCGGCAGGCTCCGCACGTCACCGCAGGAGGCGGGAGGTGGCACGCAGGTGACAAGGCGAGCTCTGGGGCACGGGCTGGGGTGCTTGTGACTTTCTCCCGTCCTGGCCGCCATTCAGAGGAGCCCAAGGCAGCCGGAATCTCAGCCTGGGTGTGCGCCCCCCCTGGCCGCCTGCCGTGACCTTGACGCTGGGCTGGGCTTCCTGGCGCCCTGGTTCCTTCGCTGGGAAGGAGGTGGGCGGGTGGCTGGAGGAAGCCCTTGTGCCAACTCTGGTGCAGGACTAACTCTGCAGGTACCTGGCTGCACCTCTGAGCTCCTTGGAGGCGGGGCTTACTGTCCCTTGCAGCTGGGGAAACTGAGGTGCAGCCCATACCCACCCAGCGGTGGCAAGGCAGAGGGTGGGCCCAGGGCTGGCCCGGAGCCCAGGTCCCCTCAGCCCTCTGTCCTCACGGCTGCGGCCACGGGCTCCCGGCTTGTTGGCTCTGGGTTTTCAGCCCTTGGCTCAAGCCTAGAGACTGTGGCTCTCTGACTTCTCTCTTGTCCTCAGCTGTCGATGGGCCGCTTGGTGAGCGCCCGGTCACCCTGAGCTCGGGGCGGCTGAGGCAGGGAGGGGCTCGGGTGTGCCCCGCCCGGAAGGCCACCTGGTCTTACTTGGATGCTTCGGAGCCTCCCCTCCACCCCTGGGGACAGAGTCCAGGCTCCTGGGCTGGGTCACCGAGGCCAGGGGCTCCCCTCTCTGGAGGTTTCATCTGCCACCCCCTACCCCCGTGAGCTTTCACGAGCTCCTTTTCTCGCTTAGGAGAAAGACAGGGTCCAGTCCTGGACATGGGCGGGGTTGAGGGGCCCACCCAGGCCCACAAATTGAGCCTCTCCAAGATGTCACGGGACCCCCGTTTAGAGGGGATGGAAGGTAAGACTCTGGCTCTGAAGGTCAGGCTCCGAAGTCCTCCTGGGTGTCCCAGCACTCAAGGCGGGGGCGGGCACGGAGCACCTTGTGAGCGCGGGCAGGATGGCACGGGCTGGTGTGCCCTCCTCTCTCCTGCCCCATGGCATCACGGAGAGGGTGCTGCTTCCTGTGACAGGCGTCCTGCTTGTCCCCTGATATGACGCTCGCTGCCAGAGACCCTCGTCCTCCCCTGGTTCCTTTGGACAGATCTTCAAGCAGTTTCACCCTAGGGTCCCCGCGCATTCCCCCATCACCCACACCTGGCCCCGGAAAGCCTGAGGTGTTCCTGCCCCCCCCACCCCCTGACTAGAGGCTGGGGGTGCCTCCAGGCTGCCTACAGTCCTTGGTCGAGGGGTACAGCCCTCCAGTGACCCTGAGCCCCGGGACAGGAAGTGGTGTTGGCGGATGGGGGAGGGGTGTGAATCCTACTCTTCTCCCTCTGGGCACTTTCTAGTTTCAGGTGGACAAGGGAGCGTAAGACCCGGGGAGCTGGTTTATCCGACTCCTTTGTCAATCTTTTCTGAGTCCAAAGGGCTGTGACCATGGGATGCCCCAGCTCTCGGGTGCCGGTGGAAACGTCGTTTGTGGCGTCCCCTGCAGGTGTGTCTGCAGAGATGCAAACCTGGAAATTCTCGGGTCGGTGAGGCTGTCCTTGGGCTGGTCACAGAAACGGCTGAACACCTACCTTTCCCCGCTAATTCTGCCCCGGTTTTGGAAATGTAGGTGCAAACTGCTTCAAAATGAACCAGAAAGCTCTAGGTTTGATAGACGGTTCTGGTCTGTAGCTCTTGTGGTGCCAGGGCCCTTGGGCACCTGCTGAACCCATACCCTAAACAACACGGGGACTTTCCTGGTGGCCCAGTGGGTAAGACTCCACTCTCCAATATAAGGAGCACTAACCAGATCCCTGGTTGGTGAATTATGATCCCACGTGCTGCACGCACAGTCTTCAACAGGTCTCAGTGTGTGGTCCTGGGAGACACCTGGTGCAACTCCCAGTGAGACCATTTTTTAAAAAAAGATTCATTTATTTGACTGAGCCGGGTCTTGGTTGCATCGTGTGGGATCTTCCAGCTTTGTTTCGGCACGCGGGCTCCTTAATTGTGGCTTGTAAACTCTTAGTTGTGGCGTGTGGCACCTAGTTCCCTGACCTGGGATCAAACCTGGGCCCCCTGCGTTGGGAGCTCGGAGTCTTAGCCACTGGACACCCCGGTGAGACTCTTGTGTGTGTGTGGGTCTGTGAGGCAGAATGGGAGGTTTCTCGGGTCTCTCAGGTGGTCCCCAAGCTTGAGCGCTTCTTAGGATGCCTTGAGGGCTTATGGAACATGGCTCGCTGGGCCCCACCTGAGTTTCTGATTCGTCAGTCCCAGGGAGACCAGCCTGGGAACTTGCGTTTCTCACCAGTTTCTAGGAGCTCCTCTTGCTGCTGGCTCTGAGAACCGCTGGGGATGTTCTCTTCCCTGGCACCACTGCAGGGGAGTCAGTGATGACCCCCTAAAATCTGAGTCCGACTCCTGACCCCTGGGGCCTGTGTAGGTGAGCTTTTGTGGACATGGGGTCTTGGCAGGAGGGAGTATGCTAAGGATCTTTAGGTGAGGTCACCCTGGATTCAAGGTGCGCCCTGAACAGACAGGGGTGTCTGACAGCAAGAAGAGAGAAGGAGAGACACAGAGGAGGCTGAGGGGTGCTGCCGCTGAGCTCAGGGATGCCTGAAGCCCCTGGAAGCTGGAGCAAGAGGGAAGGGCCCTCCCCTAGAGCCTTTGTGGGGAGCTCGGCCCTGCCTGCACCTTGATTCTGGACTCTGCTCTCCAGACGGGAAGGGAATCAGTCTGTTGTTTCGAGCCAACAGTCCGTCCGTGGCACCTTGTCACAGCCGCCCGTGGACACTCATACAGCCCCTGACAGCCCGCACAGTGGCTGCAGATTTTGGTTTTCGTGAAGCTTGTGGAGACGTCCGATCACAAGTTCCAGGCAGCCCAGACCCGTCCACAGGAACCAGGGCTCAAAGGACAAAAGCACCAGATGGTGTTCTGCCCTGTTCCCTGCTGCCCGTAGTGAGGTGACCCAAAGCTGCTGCTGGGACACCTCTAGGCCCAAGCAGCCTGGGTCTGAGACTCTTCTAAGTTAGCCATCCCAACCTTTTTGGCACCAGGGACCAGTTTTGTGGAAGACAGTTTTTCCGCAGACTTAGGGCATGGGGATGGTTTGGGGATGATTCAGGGGCATTGCATTTTGGTCCATTTTATTTCTATTATGAGTACCTCAGCTCCAAATGGCACCCCACTCCATTATTCTTGCCTGGGGAATTCCATGGACAGAGGAGCCTGATGGGCTACAGTCCATGGGGTCACAAAGACTCGGACACAACTGAGCAACGAACGCACACACACGCACAGCCCTCAGATCACCAGGTGTTAGATCCCCGGGGTTGAGACCCCTGCTCTAAGTGGTGGCCTGGGGGGAGCCTGGGTGCAGAGGCCAGTGGGGAGAGGACGCACAGGGTGGGTGACTTGCGGGGCTTCCAGGTACTGGGAGCAACCTGAGCAGCCTGCCCTGGGCCCAAAGGCACGGGTCCGCGGGCCAGGCACGCTGTCGCACGGTGCAGGTAAGCATTGCAGCGCCCCGTGGGTGACCAGCCATCCTGGTGTGGTCCCTGAAGCCACGAGGGGCTGGGGGGCCTCCCAGGGGGCCCACTGATTGAGGGGGAGTTTTGCCGATCCACAGTAAAGCCCAGGAGACAGTCTGGACTAGAGGTCACACAGGCTGGGGCTTGACTCCAGCCCTGCAGGAGCCCACTTTGTGCCCAGGCCCCTTCCCACCTCTGGTCTCAGCTGCCTGGTGTGTGAGGTGGGCCTGGAGTGGGCACCGTGTCTGTCCACCGGAAGGCTGAGCTAGCTCAGGTGCCAGGAGATGCAGGTTCCTCCTGCTGCCCCCGCTGGCAGGGAGCTGGGGGCCCCACGGGTGATTTGCATACAGGTGAGGCCCTGTGTGTTTGGGGCAGGGCCAGGTAGAGGGCCAGGTAAGACACACCTGGAGAGGCGGCCAGGCATACACGCAGTACCAGAGCTGGCCAGCAGAGGGAAGCAGAGCCCCAGCAACAGGGGTCCCTGGAGGCCCGGCCAGGACCACCCCTGCCCACCCCAGCCCAGCTCCAGCCCCAAGCCCGGCTCAGCCCAAAGCAGGTTCCCTGCTCTCGACCTCCCTTCTCCCTCTCTACAAAGGGTCTCCTCTCACAGCCTTCCTGGCCCCAAGGCCTGTGCTGGGAACTTGCCGGGGTCACTATTTTAACTCGTCTGAGGCCCAGCGAGGTGGCAGGGATGTGTCGAGGCCAGCGCTGGGCGCACAGGAAGCACGTGCTGAACTGCAGGCCAGGGGAACTTGGCCTGAAAGTGGGGAGACGTGTGACCGTCCTCGGAGGGCTGGGACATGGCCCAGGCCGCTCTGAGGGCAGGGACTCCTCTGGGTAGGTCTGGAGTGACCTGGTGCCAGCCCCACTTGCCAGCCCCCGTGGAGGCACCTGGAACCCCGTTTCTCTGCGGGGGCGCCTCCGTCGTCTGCAGTGAGAGTCTTGGTGCTGGGGGCGGGGACAGTGCGGGTCCCTCCGTCATGGCTGGGAAGACCTCGCACTTCTAAGGATGCTCGATTCACACGGCCCTATTTCTCCAGGAACCTGGGCCTCAGGTGGGCTCCGCCGTGACCTTTGGCCTTGGGTGTGGCCCCCCCCATGGAGCCTTGAGTGTGTCTCGGGGCCTTTGCACATGCCATCGCTCCCCACCCTCCCCGACTCTGACTCTCTCTGTGGCATTTCTCGCCCTCTGGCTATCTTTGGGGGGCATCTGTTCGTTGCTTGCCTTCCTTACTGGAGTGTAAACTTCGTGAGGGCAAGGACGTTATCGTATCCACGGCCGAGGCCCCAGAACACTGCTCGGCGCAGAGCGGGTACTCCGTAAGTAAGCCTCTGTCGACGGATCGGACGGAGAATGGATGGATGGACGCCTGACCCTGTGCCCTGCGCCCGGGGCCGCCCAGTCCAGCTCCTGAGCTGTGGTGGGCGTGGGCGGTGAGGTGAGATGAGAGGATGACGCTCCCTCTTTGCACTGGCTGTTCCTCCTGGTGCCCCTCTGTTGCATGGGTGGTGCGGCCACCCAGCCCAGGCAGGGTCAGGCAAGGTCGGGGTCGCCGGGAGGCGAAGGGTCCCTGGCTGTGAACCAGAGCTGCGTGCCTGGTGCTTGGGCCTGGGGTCTGCGCATCTTCTTACTGGAGAGGCTAGCTGTTCCCTGGGTACGGTCACACCCGGTTGGCAGACGGATTCCAGTCTGACTACTCTGGGCCCGGAGGTGCCAGGCCACAGGCGGGTCAGAGACCTCGGTTGGGGAGGGCTGAGCGTCTCTGGCTCAACTCTTGTTCCTGCTGTGGAGCGGGGGAGGGGGCTCTGCGGGGCGGGTGCCTGGCTCAGTGGTACCCAGAGGGCACCCAGGATGCAGCCAGGACAACTGGCCACAAGGAAGCAAGGGGACCATCCCACCTCTTCTCCATGCAGGGCCAGCCCCCCAAGTCCGGGCGAGGTTCGGGGGCCAGTGACAGGGTCCAAGCTCATGTCTGTGGAGAAACTGAAATAAACCCCTGGGGGTTGGGCCTGCAGCAGGGCAGACGGGCGCTTGCTGGGGGCGTCTTTTTGCCCCCTTGTGCTTGTGTGTTCTCATTTCTGTCTTACAGAGGAAGAAACAGGGGCTGAGAACATTCCAGAACTACCCCTCCCCACCCCCAGCCTTAACACCCCCCCTCCTGTGCGTGCCTGGCCGGCTGCTGCCAGAGAGCAAAA
>SJYR01000093.1:944712-965872 GCA_006410655.1 Kobus ellipsiprymnus
TGGCCGGCTGCTTCCAGAAAGCAAAATATTGGCCACTTACTTTGGGGATTGTCCAGGGTTAAAGGTCACCCCAGTGAGACTGATTTTGGCTCAGGACGAGGCGGACATTGTCGCTGTCAGAAGAGTGTGAGGGTGTCGTCGGGCAATGGGCTTGGAGAAAACGGGCCTATTCCCTTACAGGCCCGAGGGGCTGGCAGCGGGTAGGGGACTGGCCGATTCTGGGGCCTCGAGGAAGGTTTCAGAGGACAGGGTGTTCTGGCTCTGGGAGCAGGCTCACTCATCAGAGGCCTTTGGCAGCGTTTTGAGATGTGAGGAATGTGTTTGGGGGTGCTTGGGCCTGGATGGATTTGCTTTCCACTGGGCACATAGCTCTGCCGCATAACCGAAGAGCAGAGACCTCGGGACCACGGGCCACCGGAGCTCTGCCCTGGCCCATGGGGGACCGCAGCCAGGGACGGCGGGGCTCCAGGCTGGACCCCAAGGAGGGCTGGAGGCTGGCGCAGGCTGGCGAAGACCCACTTCGGGCCTCTGGTGGGAGGAGCAGAGGTTCCTGGCTGCATCCTGGGTGACTTCTGGGCACCGCTGAGCCAGGCCTCCGCCCGGCAGAGCCCCCTCTCTCACTCCAGGGGCAGGAACAAGAGTTGAGCCGGAGACGGTCAGGCCCCTCCCCAAGGGTCTCTAGACCGCCTGTGTAGCCTGGCACCTCCGGGCTCAGAATAGCCAGACTTGAGTCCCTCCACCAACCAGGTGANCGCTGAGCCAGGCCTCCGCCCCGCAGAGCCCCCTCTCTCACTCCAGGGGCAGGAACAAGAGTTGAGCCGGAGACGGTCAGGCCCCTCCCCAAGGGTCTCTAGACCGCCTGTGTAGCCTGGCACCTCCGGGCTCAGAATAGCCAGACTTGAGTCCCTCCACCAACCAGGTGAGATGGGCCCAGCAGACAGTAAGCCTCCCAGTTAAGAGGATGAGGAGACCCCAGACCTGAGCACCAGACATGCAGCCCTGGCTGAGGGCCAGGGGCCTTCCCCTGCTGACCCTGCCGGACCCTGATCCTGCCTGGGCTGGGTGGTCACACCCCCCACCCCCAACGGGGGGACCTGGGACCCATGCTCCTCAGTGCTGAGTTCTGACACCTGCTCCTCTTTTTCCAGAACAAACCCCACCCACGTTCCCCGTCAAGGGTCATGTGCAGGGTGGGAGCTGACCTGCCTGGCCCCTCTGCCTGGAACACGGGACGCTGGGGTGCTGCACTAACTTCCTGCGGTGGGGGGAGCTGTAATAGAGAGCCACAAGAAGCCCGAAGTCCTAGCTCAAGGCTACACTCCCTCTGGATGTTCAGGGGGAGGATCCTTCCTGCCTCTTCCAGCTTCTCTCCCAACTCCCCCCGCAATCCTTGGCTCGTAGCCGCATCCTGCTAAACTCTGCCTCATCTTCACGTGGCCATCCGTCCGTCTGTGTCCTCTTTTCTTGTAAGGATGCTAGTCATCAGCTTCAGGACTCACCCGACCCAGGGACCCCATCTTATCCCTGTTTTCGGATACGGTCGTATTCTGAGAGCCGGGGGACGCGAATGAACCCCTCAGAGCTTCTGGTGGCCGCGTGCTGGTCACGAGACGCCACAGCCTGGGGAGGCTGCTGGAATCGGGGCAGGAGCTCGGTGTCCGGTGTGGGTTCAGCGCTGGCCCTGCCATTAGGTCGGTGCATCTCTGAGCTCCTTGGCCTCAGTGTCTTGGTCTGTATAGTGGGTCTGCTGTTTTCCTCCTCCATCAACGTCAGCCTTGACCCTCTGAAGGAAACAGAGAAGATGGAGATGAAGTCGTGTCAGACCAGGAACGGCATCCTCAGGAATGGCTGAGGGGCCCAGTCCTGCCGTGGGTGGCCGTGCAAACCCCGTCTTACCTGCAAGATGGGAGAACAGCCGTACCCTCTTGGCCAGACTGCAGGGACGGCAGAGCAGAGACCAGCAGGAGGAGCCCCGTCACCGGTGCCTGGCGCTTGTCCCCCCGGATCCCTGAATGTCTTGGTCCAACATGGGTTTTGTCGACATTACGAGTAGTGAGTGCCAACAGCCCGAACCTGGGCGTCTATGGTAGCGCTCAGCACCTCTGCAGAAGGGCTGTCCTGGACGGGTGGCTCGGGAGATGAGGGGAGGGAGAAAGGCAGGGTTTCTGGCATCAGCGACATCGCAGAGTCTTTCCTTGGACGTTGGGCTGTGGGGACGCTGGGCCGTGTGGTGCCCACACCCTTGGAGTAACCAGCAGGAGTCACCCCACTGCACGACGAGACGCAGGCGCCTGTCTGCACCCAGCCCCCTCGCTCAGAAACGGGGCTCCGTGGAGTGGAGCTCACGTGGTGTCGGGTTCCCGGACCCCTTCGCATTCACACGATTGTCTCCTTCTGGTGTCGACGCCGCGTCGGCTGGCAGAGCCTCCCTTCTCGCTGGCATCCAGCCCCTCACTCTGGGGCTCTGTCAAACAGTGGCGGGTGTTGGGACATCAGGCACCGTACTGATCCCTGCAGCCCCCCAGGCTGAGTCCTCTTGTGACCAGCACGCGGCCACCAGAAGCTCTGCGGGCTTCATTCGCGTCCCCTCGACTCTTAGAACATGACTGTATGTGAAGACAGGGGTAAGATGGGCTAGTGACCCCAATGGAGCAGCTCTAGGGGAGCTCTTGTTTGCGGGGACCCCCCTCTGTGGATCTTGTGGGACAGGGTGTTTCGTGGCCCCCCCGTGTGGTCATCTGGGTCAGACATCCCTGGCCTCACCCCGCCCCTGGTGCCCTGCAGTGCGCTCACCTGGCCTAGAGAAATGGGGATGAGCAAGAGGGGGGCTTTTGATCTCAAGAAGGCTGGCGCTCTTGCCAAGAGCCCCTGACGGCTCCGCCTGGCTCAGGCCCAAGCCAGCCTCGCGGAGGGCAGCCCCTTCCAGAGACATTTGGGAAACACCTTTGACAAATGGCTTTGTGTGGGGGGCCGGGAGGGCGGACCTCGCCCCAGGGCTCCTCCTTGGCTCCCCGCCTTGGGTCCCCGGACGCAGGACCATCTGGCGAGTTCGGACGTGCGCCAGGTTCCACATTCCTGCGTGGCAACCCCGAGACCAACCCCCCCCGGCCTGCAGCCCCTGCCCAGCCCTGCCAGCTGGGGAGTCCTCAGGGGGCTTCAGGGTCCTTTGGGTGGGAGGGGGCTGGGCTTCCCCAAGAGGTGGCAATTTGGAAACATGCTCGAGTAAAAAAGTCCGAAAGAAAGGCCCGGCCACCTGCTTTGGAGGCCTCGAGGCTCCACTTGGTGACTCGTGAGCTCTGGGCGTCCGAGCTGTGAATGGGGCCTTAATTTACTTGCGTCCCGTTCGGCCCAGCGAACAGTCATTGCCAAGGCCATCGCGAACGTTTCCTTGTGGCTGGCTTTAAGGAAGCGTTTGCGCAGGGAGCGCTTTCCCACAGCCCAGGACAATGTGGTGGCCTTGCCAAAGATCACTTCTGCCATCCTCGGCTTTCCTGTGGCTGGAGGTGGGCCTGGAGCCCGGCCAGGCCTGCGCTGCCAAGCCGCCTCCATTGATCATGATCAGGATGCGTTTGATTAATATTCGACGTGGAGAGAGAGGGGCCCGTGCCTGGCTGGCACTCGGAGGCCCCCACTCTGAGGGCAGGGCCCGGGAGCTGCCGGCTGGCGGGCAGCAGGAGTGACCGCTCCCTTGTGACCCAGCTGCCTGACCCTGCTCCCGGGCCTTTGAAGCGTTTCCAGGCCCGGCTTGGAACGCCCAGTGCAGAGCTGCGCATTTCCAGTCCATCCGGATCCACGAAGCCAAACCGAACTGGCCGATTCCCCAGGGCCCGCTGGCCCGGCCGCCCCGGGAGGCTTCTGTGGGAAGCCGCCTCTGGGCGATTCTCGGGGCCTGCTCCGGCCTCCCGCCCCACCCCCGCCCGGGGACTCAGGCCTCCTTCTCACCGCTGTCCAATTTGGGGCTGCTCGGAGGCCAGCTCCCCAGCCAGCCCTTGCCCACCGCGACAGAGACAGCGTCTGGCCATGGGGAGCCCGGCCCCAGAAAGGCAGAGGGGACAGGGGCCCGTGGTGACGGGGCTTTCAAGGATCACAGCCTGCAGGCAGCAGCAGGACCAGGACCCTATGGACAGTTGAAAGGGTGGGTTCAGGGGCAGGGGGGCCAGCTGGGGTTGGGCAGGGCTCCCGGGACCCCTGGAGGCCCACGCCCAGAGCATGAGCTCTCTGTTCCGTGAGCCGGTGGGCAACGTCTCTAGCGAGTGGGTGTCTAGGCAAGGTGAGCCCCACATGTCCTTGGAATTGGAGGACTTGAAGCAGGAATGGGCTTCAGGGGGCCTCTGCCTTGGAGCGCTGGAGTTGGGGAAGCCGAGACCCAGTGAGGGAGGGAGCATCCCAGGCCATGCTGCTCGGGAAGACCCTGCCCCCTATGCCCAGAGCTCATTCAGGGAGGGTCCTCGGGCCCCCCCACGGCATGTGCCCCAGGGCCTGGGACACTGTGTTTGTGCTGGGACTTCAAGGAAGGCTCTGCCATCGACGCTGCAAACGTGCGCTGGGCCTGGGCTGTGCTCAGCCCCACGTCAGCACCACGGAGACATTATTTTGCCAACAAAGGTCCGTCTTGTCAAAGCCATGGTTTTTCCAGGCGTCATGTACGGATGTGAGAGTTGGACTATAAAGAAGGCTGAGCATCGAAGAATTGATACTTTTGAACTGTGGCGTTGGATAAGACTCTTGAGAGTCCCTTGGATAGCAAGGAGATTCAACCAGTCAATCCTAAAGGAAATCAGTCCTGAATATTCCTTGGAAGGAGTGATGCTGAAGCTGAAGCTCCAATACTCTGGCTACCTGATGTGAAGAGCTGACTCATTTGAAAAGACCCTGATGCTGGGAAAGATTGAAGGCAGCAGGAGAAGAGGGCGACAGAGGATGAGATGGTTCGCTAGCATCACTTGACTCAGTGGACATGAGTTTGAGCAAATCCTGGGAGATAGTGGAGGACCGGGAAGCCTGGTGTGCTGCAGCCCATGGGGTCACAAAGAGTCAGACGCGACTGAGCGACTGAACAAAGATACGTCAGCACCATGCCCGCCTGGGACCTGCAGTGAACACGGCCGGCGTGGCCCCTGCCTGGATGCTCCTCTGGGCAGCTTTGTCTCCTCTACCTCAGGTCGCATCCGTGGGGTGGGCTTCCTGCGACCCCCACTCCTCAGCACTGCGGGACAGTCGGACCTGGTCATGTTCCCTCCGCCCCGACCCATGTACCTGTGAATGTGACACTATTCGGTTCTATAAGGGGTCTCTGCAGAAGTAGCCAAGTCAGGGGATCACAGGTGTCTTTATAAGAGGCAGATGAGGAGAGAGCAGAGATTGAGGAGGTCCTGCGAAGACGCGGCCTAAGCTGGACAGACGAGGCCACGGCCCAGGGGGCCCGGAGCCCCCAGAAGCTGGGAGAGGCAGGAAGGATGCCCCTCCAGCGCCTTTGGAGGGAGCCAGCCCCATCTACACCTTGATCTCATGCTCTGGCCTCCAGGCTGGGAGAGCATTGGTTTTCTGCTGTTTCGGCCTCGGATCGTGTTCCTTGTGGCTGCCACCCCAGGACGTGCCTGACACGGTCCCTCTAGCCCACTTTTCAGGCTGCAGCTTCATCTCACTTCTGAGAGAGGGGCGCCCTGCTGCCCTCCCAGCTCTGCACCTGCCTAGGAGCTCCGTCCCCACCCTCAAGCGGCTCTCTGATCACCCATGGATCCACGGGGACTCACATACTGATCACTGTTTGTTCTTGTTGTTCAGCTGCTAAGTTGTGTCTGACTCTTTTCGACCCCATGGGACTGCAGGACATCAGGCTTCCCGGTCCATCACCAACTCCCGGAGTTTGCTCAAATTCATGTCCATTGAGTTGGTGATGCCATCCAACCATCTCGTCCTCTGTCTTCCCCTTCTCCTGCCTTCATTCTTTCCCAGCATCAGGGTCTTTTCCAATGAGTCAGCTCTTTGCATCACATGGCCAGAATAATGGAACTTCAACAGCAGTCCTTCCAACGAATATTAAGGGTTGATTTCCTTTAGGATTGACTGGCTTGATCTCCTTGCTCTCCAAGGGACTCTCAACAGTCTTTTCCAACACCGTAATTTGAAAGCATAAATTCTTTGGCACTCAGCCTTCTTTGCGTTCCAACTCTCATATCCATACATGACTACTGGAAAAGCCACAGCTTTGACTAGATGGACCTTTATTGGTAAAGTAATGACTCTGCTTTTTAATATTCTGTCTAGGTTGGTCATAGCTTTTCTTCCAAGGAGCAAGTGTCTTTTAATTTCATGGCTGCAGTCACCACCTGTAGTGATTTTGGAGCCCCAGAAAATAAAATCTGCCACTGTTTCCATTGTTTCCCCATCTATTTGCCATGAAGTGATGGGACCAGATGCCACGATCTTAGTTTTCTGAATGTTGAGTTTTAAGCCAGCTTTTTCATTTTCTGCTTTCACCCACATCAAGAGGCTCTTTAGTTTCTCTTCGCTTTCTGCCATAAGGGTGGTGTCATCTGCATATCTGAGGTTATTGCTATTTCTCTTGGCAATCTTGATTCCAGCTTGTGCTTCATCCAGTCCAGCATTTTGTATGATGTACTCTGCATATAAGTTAAATAAGCAGGGTGACAATATACAGCCTTGATGTACCCTTTTCCCAATTTCGACCCAGCCTGTCGCTCTAAAACTGTTGCTTCTTGTCCTGCATACAGGTTCCTCAGGAAGCAGGTAAGGTGGTCTGGTATTCCCATCTCTTTAAGAAGATTCTACAGTTTGTTGTGATCCACACTGTCAAAAGCATATGCAGTTCATGAAGCAGAAGTAGGTGTTTTCCTGGAATTCCCTTGCTGTCTCTATGATCCAATGGATGTTGGCAATTTGATTTCTGCTTCCTCTGCCTTTTCTAAATCCAGGCCAAACTTGCCCATTACTCCAGGTATTTGTTGACTTCCTACTTTTGCATTCCAGTACCTCTGGAAGTTCTCAGTTCACATATTGCTGAAGCCTAGCTTGAAGGATTTTGAGCATTACCTTGCTAGCATGTGAAATGAGCTTTCTTTGGGTTTGAAATGCAAACTGACCTTTTCCAGTCCTGTGCCCACTGCTGAGTTTTCCAAATTTGCTGGCATATTGAGTGGAGCACTTTCACAGCATCATCTTTTAGGATTTGAAATAGCTCAGCTGGAATTCCATCAGCTCCACTAGCTTTGTTCGTAGTGATGCTTCCTAAGGCCCACTTGACTTCACACGCCAGGATATCTGGTTCTAGGTGAGTGACCACACCATCATGGTTGCCTGGGTCAGTAAGACCTTTTTCGTATAGTCCTTCTGTGTATAGTTGCCACCTCTTCTTTTTAATATCTTCTGCTTCTGTTAGGTCCATACTTTCTCTGTCCTTTATTGTGCCCACCTTTGCATTAAATGATCCTTTGTTATCTTTAGTTTTCTTGAAGAGGTCTCTAGTCTTTCCCATTCTGTTGCTTCCTTCTATTTCTTTGCATTGTTCACTTAAGAAGACTTTCTTATCTCTCCTTGCAACTCTGCTTTCAGATGGGTATATCTTTCCTTTCCTCCTTTGCCTTTCACTTATCTTCTTTTCTCAGCCATTTGCAAGGCCTCCTCAGACAACCATCTTGCCTTTTGTCTTTTCTTTTGCTTGGGGATGATTTTGGTCACAGCCTTCTGTACAACGTCACGAACCCCTGTCCATAGTTCTTCAGGCACTCCATCAGATCTAATCCCTTGAATCTATTTATCATCTCCACTCTATAATAATAAGGGATTTGATTTAGGTCATACCTGAATGGTCTAGTGGTTTTTCCTGCTTTCTTCAATTTAAGCCTGAGTTTTGCAATGAGGAGCTAATGATTTGAGCCACAGTCAACCCCCTGTCTTGTTCTTGCTGGCTGTATAGAGCTTCTCCATCTTCGGCTGCAAAGAATATAATCAATCTGATTTCGGTATTGGCCATCTGGTGATGTCCATGTGTAGAGTCTTCTCTCGTGTTGTTGGAAGAGGGTGTTTGCTAGGACCAGTGCGTTCTCTTGGCAAAACTCTGTTAGCCTTTGCTCTGCTTCATTTTGTACTCCAAGGCCAAACTTGCCCATTACTCCAGGTATCTGTCAACTTCCTGCTTTTGCATTCCAAACCTCTATGATGAAAAAGACATCTAATTTGGGGTGTTATTTCTAGAAGGTCTTGTAGGTCTTCATGGAACTACTCACCTTCAGTTTCTTCAGCATTAGTGTTTGGGGCAGAGACTTAGATTACTGTGATGTTGAATGGTTTGATTATTATTAAATTAATGAGTGAATGAATAACTACCTCACCCATCCATCCATCCATCCATCCATTTATCTACCCACTCTTCCATCCATCCAACTACCCATTCACCTATCCATCCACCCATCCATTATCCATCCATCCATCCATCCACCCATCCATTCATCCATTTATCCACCCACTGATCCATTCATCCACCCACCCATTCATCCATCCATCCATCCACTTGGACACCATTTACTGACGCTTCCAGTGGGTGCCAGGGCTGCGGATACAGCTGAGCAGAGGACAGACAGGCGTGCCCGCCTCTTCCAGTGTTCTGGCGAGGGCAGGTGGGTGGAGAGGAGCAGAGGAAGCGTTCAGTGTGTCTAGTGGTGGTGGGGATTCAGGCCAGGGGCGCTGCTGTTTTCAGTGTCAGCAAAGTCCTCTCTGATGAAGGGCCATCTCAGCAAAGGCCTGAAGGAGGCATGGGCGGGAACCAGGTGGAGATGCGTGGGGTGACGCAGAGCAAGCAGCCTGTGCAAAGGCCCCGAGGGGGGCTTGCTGGGTGTGTCCAGGCTCGCCCAGGGGGCTGAGTGGGGGACAGAGGCACCAGGGGAGGGAGGGATTGCAGGCTGGCACAGGGGCTTTGTGGGCAAGGGAGGCAGGGAGCCCATGCAGGGTTTGAGTGAAGGGGGGATATGGACCCATGCACACTTTTAATGCTCACACTGACAGTTGGCAGTCCATGAGCTGGGCAGTCAGAGGTGAGTGTCCATGGGGCTGCTCATGACCCTGGGCTCCAGGATTTTTCTGAGGTGTCAGAGCAACCCCTTTAATCAGGCACCGTGAACAACTGAAAGCAAAGCCGGGAGCCCCGTCTGTTTCCTTGTTCTCTTCAAGGTGGGATCAGGCTCAGCACCACCAGGGGCTGAGATGTAATGACGGGATCGCGGGAGTTGAGGGCTCTGCCATGTTTAAGGGCATCTCTGACCCAGCCTCCCTGAAGAGCAGCTCTCCGTTCAGAGTCTCAGACAATCAGTGAATTGACACGTGTGTTCCCAGTGTGTTGAACATCTCCTGTGTACCAGGCACTGCCCTGGCACATGCTACTAGACTTAATCCTCACCACTTCCCCATGGGATGCCCTTCTTATAGGTGAGGAAACAGAGGCTCAGAGAGGACCATCCACCTGTTCGTCCACCATCCATCCATCCATTCATCTATCCATCCGACTGTTCATTCAATCATTCACCCGTCTATCTATCCATCCTTCCCCCTGTATTCCACAGCAAACAATCTTCTAGACACTGAGGATACGGGACAGACCTGGTCCTTGCTCTCACCACTGAAGGGTAGCTAAAGACACGGAACACTTTATCACACAAATCGTAATTGCACTAGAATTCGGAGGCTCACCAGGTCGGAAGATGGAGATCCCGCTGAGTGGATAACCGTGGCCTCACCCCCTCCGGTGGTCAGGGTGGGCTTCCCTGAGGAAGGGGCCTGTAAGTGGGATGAGTCAGGGGAACCTGGTCAAGAGAGTGGAGCGTGCAACAGAGTGTGCAAAGCCTCTGGAGACAGAAGGCCTTGGGGCGGTGGGAGGGGGTGGGGAGCAGGAGTACTGGCCCGGCCGTGGATGGGGGTGCCACCTCCTGCATCTTCTGGCCATGCTCACTTCCTCTGGGGTCCGTCAGCCATGCTGGGTGGGGTGCCAGCGCCTCCAGGTCTGTTCCACAATCTTTGCTCTCTTGGTAGGCTACTCTGAAAGGGGACCTTAATGTCAAGATGGACACTTGCAGGCTTCAGATGCTGAAGCAGTTTCGTTCGGGCCAAGTCAGCTGAAGGAGCACGTGGGCCTAAGTTTAGGCTGAGGCAGGTTCACACGCTCACAGCTCCCCTGTCTGTTAATGGTACAAGCTGTTCGGACCTTTGGAACATTCCTCAGCTTTTATTGAAGGTAGGAAGAGTCATTTCTGGAATTAGCATTTAAATTGGCCAAGGTCAGCAGCTCTGTAGGAAGCCCTTTCCCCAGGTGTCCACCGCTGCAGAACCGGAGGCTGGAGGATGCCCCGCCATCCTGTCCAGGGACCTCATCCTGCCGCTTCCCTTCGAAGGGCGACGTGCGTTCTGTTTAAATGACTCCAGGCCGTCTCCCCGGACGACAGCCTGGGAAAAGATACGTGTTCCCGAGCGGTGGCTGCAGGGGAGGGGAGTCTCGGCTGGAGAGGGGAGGTGTGAGCCTGGGAATCTTCTCCAGATAAGTGGTCTGCCCCCAGGCCCTGGACTCACACCTCCACCGGCCGGCTTCTAGCGCAAGGTTGTCGAAAGGGGAGACCGAGCAACGTGCACTCCCAAGCTGTCGTGTCTAGTCCGGTCCAGGCCAGACATCTTACACGTTTTATGGCCCTGTTAGTCCTCAGTCTTTTGGAGAGGGGTGACCGGTTGATCATTAACTCTTTGCTACGTGTGGCATCCACATTCTGGCCCAAGATAGCTCAGGCCACCATGCTGATTCTGCCTACCCATTGGGCCGTGGTCGGCCAGGCCTGCCTTCTTGCAGCGGGTGGAGCAAATTCTCCTGATGCCAGGGGCCGGGGCCCTGGCCGTGCCCTCCCTGGCTCCCTCAGGCACTGGCATAAAAGTATAATTTTACTTTCTGGCAGTCCTCCCACCCCCTCATCTGCCCAAGCGTGCGAGTGTCCAGCCCCGGGGAGGCACACAGGCTCTGGTCTGGCGGTCTCCACTTCTGCTCATCATGTCCCGCACCAGGATGGGGCTGGCGTCTTCTTTGCAAGAGCTCAGCCTTGGGGCCTGGTCTGGGACACTACTCTGTCTTTCTTGAATTCTGTCTTAGATGTTCTTTCCCTACAAGAAATTCCTGCCAAAGGGCAAGCTTTGCTTGTGTTGAAAGTCTCCCAAATCGGCTTCTTGAATATCAAGAGTTGGGCAGCTTGCCGGGGGGCGGGTGGGAGTTAGGGGGTCACGCTCGTAATCAGACGCTCATTTCTTACAGCCACTGAACTTTCTAACAACCATCTGGAAACATCCTTTTCTTGTAGAGTCCAAAGGCATGGCCAGATGTTAAAACACGCGCCACAGTGAGCGAGGTCCAGGACCATGCCAGCTTGTCTGCCAGCCCTGCCTCCCACAGTGAGTGCCCCCGCTCAACCCCACTCTGCGTCCCCTCCTGGCCTTGGGACCCACCCCCGCTTCCTCTTTTGGGCACTGTGGGTTCCAGGGACACTTCTAAATGGTAGATGGCCTCCCTTACTCTGTGCTTAGAACTTTCTACGTTTCCACCGAATGAAAGTCTAAGAGAGGTCTCAGCTCCCGGCTTGAACCTAAATGGCAACTCCTTTTCCTGGCCTGCCCCCCGGGCAGCTGTGAAGACATCCCTGGACATGGCACCTCCCTCCCTGCTCTGCTCCCCCCGGGCCGAGCCAGACGCCCCATCCTGGGGCAGTTGGTCTTATGTCATGGCCCTTCACTGACCTCTTGGCCCTTCACTGGCAGACCTCCCTGCAGGACTGTGCTCACCAAGCTTTAGGCTCCTTCTGAGGATCTTCCTGTCATATGGGGGTCCCTGATGCCCTCCCATTTCTGTGAGTTTCAGGCCCAGAGTCGGCCCTGAGCACTGCTGTGGAGAAGGGGCAAGCGCATGCGTAAGAGGGAGCGTGCAGGGCCCCGTCCTCAGCTTCTCGATCTCCTTGCAGTCCGAGGGACTCAGGCTCACAGTGTAGACGGTGCAGATGGCACGCATACCAACTCCCATGGGAAGACCCGTTCAAAGGCAGTGGTGCCAGAGCTGAGGGCACACAGGCAGAGGCAGACTGGGGCGGCCGAGGGCAAAGGCAAGGGGGCAGCCGGATGCAGACTGTGTGACTGTGAGCAGGTTAGCTAACCTGTCTGTGCCCAGCTTTCTCCTTGTGGAAGCGGGAGATAACAGCATCCCTGGAGGGACTGGCAAGTCCCTGCCTCACTCAGTTAATGGGGAGTCAGTGAGGAGGCCTGGGTGGTGGAGGTGAAGGCCCAAGTCCAGAGCAAAAAGACAAACCTGGCCCCCGGCAGAGGCGTTAGACTGTTCAGTCGCTAAGTCATGTCTGACTCTTTGCGATCCTGCCGACGGCAGCGCGGCAGGCTCCTCTGTCCTCCATTATCTCTTGGAGCTTGCTCAAACTCATGTCCATCAAATCGGTGATGCCACCCAACCATCTAATTGTCTGTCATCCCGTTCGTCGCCTGCCTTCAGTCTTTCCCAGCATCAGGGTCTTTTCCAATGAGTCGGCTCTACGTATCAGGAGGCCAAAGTATTGGAGCTTCAGCTTCAGCATCAGTCCTTCCAAAGAATATTTGGGGTTGATTTCCTTTAGGAGAGACTGGTTTGATCTTGCTGTCCAAGCAACTCTCGAGTCTTCTCCAGCACCGCAGTTTGCAAGCACCAGTTCTTTCTAGCTCGGCCTTCTTTGTGGTCCAGCTCTTATATCCACTCATGACTACTGGAGAACCATGGCTTTGACTGTGCGGACCTCCGTCACAAGTGTTATGGGACAATGCTGTTCTGTTCCTGCTTGGCCCTCACATAGCCCTGGGAGGGCGATTGTGTCAGCCATGGGGTTCCCGCTGGGCTCTCCTCACTGCTTGCTGGGTGACCTGGGGTCATATCCTGGCCCCTCCGGGCCTCTATCCCCGCTTTTCCTGTACCGGGGCGGCTGCCTCTGAACTACTGGGGGGCTGCCTGGAAGCTGCCCTTGGTGATACAGCAGGATTTCTAGGGCGTCTTCTGGGACCTGGGGCTGGGTGGTCCCTGGGGCCATGCCCCTCAGTCACTTGGCAACCACAGCGTGTGGCTGTCACTCACAGCCTCCAGTTTCTCTGGAACCGATGGCCCCGATTTACAGAACACTCCCCACCTGGAAACGTGGTCTCCACCGAGAACCACCGGTACCGAGAGGGACACAAACCGTTTCCTTTTGTCGGCACCAAACTCTGGTTAAGAGACAGAAGACTGTGAACAGAAAGGCTTTCATCAGAGGGACCCCCAAACGGGATTGCCCCACGACGGATCCATGGGGCTGCCTTCCTGGCTTCCAGCCGCAAAACACTGCTTTGAGTTAGAAACGCATGTTAATTACGCACATCGAAATTCATACCTTGACAATTTCTTTTTTTCACATCTGCGCTCACAAGTGGAGTACTTCAGTGATTGAGAACATCTGCTAAAGGACAATTTTGCCAATATTCACATACTCTGCTGTCTCTGGGGGTGATCCACTTGGCGGATCCCCAGCCATGAGACCCTGCAAGAGTGTGGCCAAAAAAAAAGCAAAACCAAACAAAACCAAGTACTCTGTGCACGCCCTGGCCATAAGAAGTTCACCTCCAAGCTTTGCTGGAGAAAACCGGGACCAGCCTTGTTCCAGACAGACGGGACCGAGGGGCAGCTGGACAGGCGGCCACAACGTGGAGAAAATAGGAGTGCCCGTCACCTGTCTTTATCAAGCGCTTTTACCAGGAGGCTGAGCCAAGGGCGTTATCTGATTTAATTTAGAGGCTGCCAAACACCCCAGTCTGCCTCGCAGTCCCGGTTGATGCCGGTCGCCTGGCGTCATCAATGAATGGTCCCCCTGAAAAGCGAAAAGTCCAAAGGGTCCCAGTTTGGATGATAAAGACCACGTGACTTTGTGTGTTCAGGGTGTGTCCCACTTTGTGAAGGAACACTCTGAGGGTTGGCCGGTGGAGGAATCTGCCCAAGGTCATCAGCTGACTTCCCGGATTTCAAGTCTCAGAAATGTTCATTCAAGCCTTTTCTTTATGTCTGCATCTCCACTGCTGCCCTGCAAATATCAGTTCATCAGTATCATCTTTCTAGATTCCATATATATGCGTTAATATGCTGTATTTGTTTTTCTCTTTCTGACTGACTTCACTCTGTGTAACAAGTTCTAGGTTCATCCACCTCATTAGAAGCATATTCAATGCCATATGTGAAATAAATAGGCAACGGAAGTCTGCTGTATGACGCAGGGGACTCAACCTGGGGCTCTGTGACAGCCTAGAGGGGTGGGATGTGGTGGGAGATGGGAGGGAGGTTCAAGAGGGAGGGGGCGTATGTACACCTATGGCCGATTCACGTTGACGTATGGCAGAAGTCAAACCAATCTTGTAAAGCAATTCTTCTTCAATTAAAAATAAATGCAGGATGCTTGGGACTGGTGCAAGGAGAGGACCCAGAGAGATGGTATGGGGTGGGAGGTGGGAGGGGATTCATGTTTGGGAACGCATGTACACTCGTGGTGAATTCATGTCAATGTTTGGCAAAACCAATACAGTAATGTAAAGTAAATTAAAGTTAAAATAAAAATTTAAAAAAAAATGAATAAATAAAAAGTCTCAGAGGTGGGCTCTGAAGCTGGGTGGGGCCAGCCCTCTAGCCTTCCCTGTAACCGTGGCCAGCAAGTCCTTCCCACAACGAGGGGGTCTCTGAGGGCCCTGCTGTGGGAAGACCCCAGGGCGGGGTCCCCCACCGAAGCCCCACCTGCCCGGGAGCCCATCCAGCAGCCAGCAGCCGGGGTCCCAGGAAGAATTCTGCAGAGAGTGAGCTTTTTCCCCTTGAAGGAATAAAAAGCACACACACACACATTCCTGCGAATCAGAGGTGTGCCAAGCGGAGAGGGCGGGCAGGGTCCCTTGACCGGCTGGCCGCCAGCAGCTCTGGCACGTGACAGCGCCGGGAGCCGCTGGCACCAACTCAGGCCGGGCGTTTGCAGTGGGCGGCGGTGCCAGGGGCACGAGGGTGGCCTTTCACCAGCTTGGCACCTCGACCACGTGACGGCCCTGCTTCGGGGCAGGCCGGCGCGGCCAAGGCCTGGTGCCCGCGCACTTGCGTCTCTGGCTGAGAAGGCTGGGGAGGCGGCATCAGAGAGGAGTTCAAGTGCTGTGTCAAGTTCAGGAGATAGGCTCACGGGCCCTGTCACGGCTCCCGCCGCTCCACAGGGAAAGGCCTTGCACAGTCTCACACGCCGGGCCGTTTCCAGCGGCCCCATAGCTGCCCCTCGGGGGAGGCGCGCTCCCTGCTTCCGTCTGGGATGCAGCTACCTCTTGGGGTAGCACGGGGCTCCACCCTGGGGCTGCCTTCTAGAGTCCTGGCCTTGATGACCCGGCTTCCGGGCCCTGGAGCTGCTGTGTGCTTTGTTCTTTCAGAAACAGTGAAAGAAGAGCAGTGAGCCTTCATATATGTGTATATGCCAAAGATGGGAGATGTGCGACTGCCCTGGGGCAGCCATACATACCAAGTGAGCACAAACTGGATGGCTTAAAATAACAGAAACCGCTTCTCCGCCCAAAGTCAGAAATCAAGGTGTGCCAGTGTTGTACTCATTTCGGAGGCCCTGGAGGAAGCTCCTTCCTGCCTCTTCAGCTCCTGATGGCTGCAGATGTTCCAGGGCTTTCAGCTGCATCCCTCAGATCCCTCCCACCATCGTCACATGGCCTTCCTCCTTCCCATGTCTTTGCCTCTGTCTCTCGTATGGACCCCTGCCAGGATGGTCTCATCTCAAGACCCTTAACTCTGCTGGGCCCACAGGGGTCTCGCCCATTTCACACCCAGCAGCCCTCTGCAGTAGCTGTTATTCCAATTTTACAGCTGGAGAGGCTGAGGTCTTAGGAAGCTCATAGGAGGTCAGGCCACCCAGCCTTGGAACTAAGATTCCAAAGCACAGAGCAAGACCTCATAGGGCCTGGCTTTGAGCCTTTGGGACTTGGTTCCAGGTCGTGGGAGGGTGAGGAGGCCAGCCTGGAGCCACTGAACCAGCTCGTTCATTCATTCAATTGCTCAACCACAGACCCGTCCATTCCTTCCTTCATTCACACACCTCCAACCTGCCAGGCACCGCTTCTTGCGCTGGGGATGGCGTGGACAGGACAGACCGAGTTCTGTCCTTGTGGCTACATTCTCGCAGGACAGGGGACCCGTCCATTAGCAAAGCCCTCCCAAGGACACTCAGTGAGGAAGCAGGACGGGAGGACGGCAGCCTATCTGGAGGGTCTGGGGGTCCCCCAGGGGCAATGTGTCCCCCTGTGGACTGGCTTTGCATCCCGGCAGCCACTTGTTAGCCCTGTGACCTTGAGCAGAGGGCCAGAGCTCTGCAGGCCTCAGTTTCCTCATCTGTACAGCGGGGACGCTAGCTCCTGGCTCAGGGCCAGTGTGAGGATGGATTGGCCCTCATGGGGCCCCGGCCTTGGCCTGACTTTCTCCTTGTCGCTGTTGTTCCGTTGCTAAGTCATGTCCGACTCTTCGCGACCTCATGGATTATAGCCCGCCAGGCTCCCCTGTCCACGGGATTCTCCAGGCACAGTTACTACAGTGGGTTGCCACGCCCTTCTCCAGGGGAATCTTCCCGACTCAGGGATCGAACCCACATCTCCTGCACGGCAGGCAGTTTCTTTACCCCTGAGCCCCTTTCTCCTTAGGGTGACACTAATTGGCTTCCAGCTGAGGGAGACCAGGAAGTGGCCTGGCGTGTCCCTGTCACTCTCCCAGGTCCTACCAACGCCTGGCCCATGGGCAGGGGTGAGAAAGGCCACGGCTGGGCGGAAACAGGCTGGGTGCACAGGCCAGGACCCCAAGGCCGGCCAGGAGGGGGCCTCGGGGGCCAGCAGGAACCCTCAAGTCCCCTCTGCTTCAGGGCCCTCGGTCGAGTGGCCTCACCCTCCTACCCACTAGGGGCAAGAGTGTGAGTGGGAGTCCCCTACTGGCGGGGCTACCAGGCCATCCTGGGGTCCTCTGAAGGCCAAAGTCTGGGTACCTGGCTGGCGCGGGGAG
Organism: Kobus ellipsiprymnus; assembly: GCA_006410655.1. Taxonomy (NCBI): domain Eukaryota; kingdom Metazoa; phylum Chordata; class Mammalia; order Artiodactyla; family Bovidae; genus Kobus; species Kobus ellipsiprymnus. The sequence continues at coordinate 961,820 of SJYR01000093.1, forward strand.
GTGGGCAGCTGGCACGAGTCCCCTTCTGGCCACGCTGGGACCACGGACAGGGGTTTGCCTTGCGTGCCCTGTGTAGGCTGCTCTAACCGACTTCCCACAGGCAGTAGTTTCTCTCAGTCCCAGAGGCTGGAAGCTCCAGGTGGGGGCGGGGGCCTGGTCTTCCTGAGGCCCCCTCCTGGGCGAGCAGACGGCCGTCTCCTCCCGGTGTCCTCACAGGGTCATCGCTCTGTGTGTCTGTGTCCTGACCTCTTATCAGGACCCTGGTCCTGTGGGATTAGGGCCCACCCTAGTGACCCTGTTTGATCTTCATTACCTCTTTAAAAGCCCCTCCAAATGCAGTCACTTTCTGAGATCCTGGGGGTTGGGATCCTAACACACACATATGGAAAGGGACGCAACTCAGCTCAGAACCTGCCTTTTGGAGGGAAGTTGTCAGGATGCAGAAAGGGAGATTCTTGCCCTGGAGATTGGTCTGGGAGGCCTCCCCCAGCCGCTTGCAGGGTGCGGGGCTTGGGGGGTGAGGTGCGTGTGGCCCCTGTGGCCCCGCCCAGGATCACGTGTGCTGGCATGAACCCGAGGCCCTCTGGGGCTGCGGGTTCCGTTTGGGGATGTAGAGGGGACAAGTTAACAGCAGACGGTTTCTTGAGTGGTACCCCCCCGTGGACTCGCTGGAGCCCCTGCCACCTGCTGGGGACGCCTGTGCCGCCCCGCAGGGGTCGGACACCGGAGGGGGCGGCACCAGCTGAGGCTGCGGGCGGCTCGGCGGCGGGTGGGGCCTGGGAGCCAGGACTCCAGGTTCAGTCCCGCGCGGCCGCTCCCTGGCTCTGCAAGAACGTCCCTTTGCCTTGGTTTCCTCATCTGTCCAGTGAGTCACAGTGGAGGGTCGGATGGGGTGATGCCTCGAGTCTCAGGACGTGCCCTGCCCTCAGGGGCTGGGCAGGGGAAGAGGGACAGTCCTTGGCTGTCCTGGAGCAATGTTCAGACACACGGTCCAGTGTGGACTTGGGCACCTTCAGCTCACCGGCCTGCCCGTGGCCTTCACCTCCCCCTCCTCCTCCCGGCAGCCTCCAGGTGGCCTCCCTGCGAGCACAGGTGAAAAGTGAAACTCAAGGTTCAGACCGCAGGTGCTCAGGTGGCGTGTCAGTGTGCAAGTGTGTGTGTGAGCATGAATGACAAGGTGTGTGGCACATACGTGTGCATGCACGGTCATGCGTGTGCATGTGTGTAAGTTTGTAGAGACCTGTGGTGCATGTGTAAGCCCCCGTGTGTCTCTTTTTAAACAAATATGTGTTTGGCCGCGTCGGGTCTCAGCCGCATCCTGTAGGATCTTCCGTTGCCGTGCGCAGCCTCCCCAGTTGTGGAGCTTGGCCCCAGTGGTTGCGGTGTGCAAGCTTAGTTGTCTCAGGGCACCTGGGATCCTGGTTTCCTGACCAGGGATTGAACTCCCGTCCTCTGCATTGCAAGGTGGACTCTTGACCCCTGGACGGCCAGGAAGGATCCACGTGTGTGTCTCTTCACGTGCAGGCATGTGGGCGTGTGTTGCTGGAAGCATGTTCTGTGAATCACAACGACCCGTGGTGCATGTCACATCTTCTGCTGCCACAGTGGTCGCTTCCAGAGACTCGTGTGTGGCAGGTGCGGGTCAGCTCTGCTTCACAACCCTGCAGGGCAGACGCCATCCCCACTTTACAGATGGGGACACCGAGGCTGGCGGAGGCGAAGGGCCCTACCTGGGATTCACCCCCTGACTCCAGAGTCCGCAGACACTCTAGCTCGGTGCCTCCTCCCCTCTGGAAAGTGGGTTTCTGGTTCAGCTCCCCCCACCCCCTCCACGGAGGAGACTCGCCCCTCTTTGCAGATTCACGCTCCCACACCCTCCACTGGTCCTGTGGGGCTTGGGGGCTCCTTGGTGGCTTGGTGGTCGGGTGGGTCCACATGCCTGCCAGGCCCCACCTGCAAGCTCCGGCTGTTTTGCCTCCTCCTGCCGTGGGCCTTGGGCAAGCTGCCCAGTTTCCATATCCATCACCTAGATCTGAAATCTGGTGACTCTAGCAAAACCTCTACCTGGTGCCAGGTGCCCAGAGATCTTATCTCACTTGATCATGGGCTCAAGGAGGTAGGGATTATTGTCCCATTTTCCAAATGGGGATGTTGAGGCTCGGACAGGTGAGTGGCTGCCCTTGGTCACAGAGTCAGGTCGTGAAGCGGGTTTCTCTGACCCCACGTCTGGTGGGGCTTGTCTCATGGCCTCTTCGTAGCCCAGGCCGCCCGGGAAGTTGCTGTGCTGAGCAATGAGCAGAGTTCAGCTTGCGCACGAGAGCGGCCAAGCCGGCAGAGTACTTGGCTGGGAGAGAGAGTGCTGTGCTGGGAGCCCCGCGTGACCTTGTGGAGCGCCTTCCCCTCCTGGTGAGCGCCCGTCCTCCTCTGTGGCAGCTCAGCCCGCGTCTGGCTGGGCCTGGGCGATGACACCCGAGGGCTGGTTCCGGGCTGCTGTTTACCCAGGTTCTGCATGGAGGGTTTGACCTCAGGCCCGCTCCCCACCCTCCGGCCTGCTGAGCCCGCCTCCCCCGGCCCCGGCTGACTCATGGCTCTGCTATGTGTCCTGCAAACATTCTGGAGCCCTCGCCCTGCAGCAGGGCTCTCTGAGCTGGCAGATGACCGGGCAGTGCTCTCTACCCCAAGTGGGAGGCGTTTGGGTCCCCTGAGAAGCATCCGTCCCTCTTCCCGCGTCTTTCCATGACAACAGCATGCTCCTGTGTCTGTGACCCCAAAGATGCTACTGATGGAGACTTCCCTGGTGGTCCAGCGCCTACGACTCCACGCTCCCAATGCAAGGGGCCCGGGTTCGATCCCTGGTCGGGGAACTAGATTCCACATGCTGCAGCTAAGAGTTTGCATGTGGCGACTGAAGATCCTTTGCGACCCTTGAACTGTACCCTCCAGGCTCTTCTGTCCATGGGATTCTCCAGGCAAGAATACTGGAGGGAGTTGCCATGCCCTTCTCCAGGGGATCTTTCCGATGCAGGGATCAAACCCGTGTCTCTTACATCTCCTTCATTTGCAGGCAGGTTACTTATCACTATCGCCACCTGGGAAGCCCCCAGAACAGGGTTCAATCCTTGGGTCAAGAAGATTCCCTGGAGAATGAATTGCCAACCCGCTCCACGGGCTATAGTCCATGGGGTCGTAGAGTCGGACTTGACAGAAGCGACTTAACATGCACACGTGCACACATCCAAAATACTGTTTTAGCACATCATCAATATCAAAATCATTAGCAAAATATCTTGCATTCTTTTGCACACCCTTAGTTCTCCAAAACCCTGTGTTATTTTTATAGACAGCACTTCTTGGTTCGGATGTTCCATGTTCAATGTCCTGCCAAAGTAGCTGAGTCTAAAAAAAATCCGTGTTACATTGTTTGGGTTTTTAAATTTAAATTTACTGAAGTGAAATAAAATTTAAACAACATTTTGAAGTCTCACTGGCCACATGCCGAGTCCAGGGCCATGTGCAGCCAGAGGCTGCCGTATGGTGGCCCCGGTTTGGACATCACCTGGTCCTCCCCCCACTTATCCAGGTCCCCTTCCCTGGTGGCCTGGGTGGCCCCTGGCTCGCCCGAGACGCTTGTCTGTTGGAGGACTGGGTCCTGGGGACATTCGAGGGGTGTTAAACTGGGATCTTGGGAGGCAGGCGGGGAGGGAACTTCACCCGTTGGAGCCTGATCTCCCTGCCCCCCACCCCACCCCCGCTGTGGCTGGGGGTCTGTGTCCTTGAGCATGTCACCCCCCCCTCTCGGGCTCCCCTCAAGCCCTGCTTCTCCGTCACTGGCGCCTACAAGTTAGGGACTGCAGCTGCTCTCGGAGGCCCACATGCAGCTCAGTGCAGTTCAGTCGCTCAGTCGTGTCCGACTCTTTGCGACCCCATGAATTGCAGCACGCCAGGCCTCCCTGTCCATCACCAACTCCTGGAGTTCACTCAGACTCACATCCATCGAGTCAGTGATGCCATCCAGCCATCTCATCCTCTGTCGTCCCCTTCTCCTCCTGCCCC
>SJYR01000093.1:966183-1062847 GCA_006410655.1 Kobus ellipsiprymnus
AGTCTTCTCCAACACCACAGTTCAAAAGCATCAATTCTTCGGTGCTCAGCCTTCTTCACAGTCCAACTCTCACATCCATACATGACCACAGGAAAAACCATAGCCTTGACTAGACGGACCTTAGTCGGCAAAGTAATGTCTCTGCTTTTTACTATGCTATCTAGGTTGGTCATAACTTTTCCTCCGAGGAGTAAGGGTCTTTTAATTTCATGGCTGCAATCACCATCTGAAGTGATTTTGGAGCCCCCCAAAATAAAGTCTGACACTGTTTCCACTTCCTGCTGCTGCTGCTAAGTCGTTTCAGTCGTGCCTGACTCTGTGCAACCCCATAGATGGCCTCCTACCAGGCTCCTCTGTCCCTGGGATTCTCCAGGCAAGAACACTGGAGTGGGTTGCCATTTCCTTCTCCAATGCACGAAGGTGAAAAGTGAAAGTGAAGTCGCTCAGTCGTGTCCGACTCTTAGCGACCCCATGGACTGCAGCCCACCAGGCTCCTCTGTCCATGGGATTTTCCAGGCAAGAGTACTAGAGTGGGGTGCCATTGCCTTTTCCGGTTTCCACTTACAGGTGGTGCTTAATAGTGGCCTAGTGCCTGAACAAGGCAGGTGCTGGTCTTGCCGCCCGAGCTGCCCGCCACTGCCTTTTCTTTTTCCCATCACAGGTGCTCAGTGGCCTTCCTCGGGGACCCCTGAATCCCACTCATGGGTGACTCTGACCAGACCCCAGGGCCGGCCTCTCCCCATGCCCAGATCCACTCCCATCATCCTGACGGCTCCCCTGGGAGGCAGGGGCCATGTAACACCACATTGGAGGTGAGCAGACCAGGGCACAGAGAGGTGAAGCCACCTGCCCAGAGTTGCAGAGCTTGCAAGGAGCAGAGACGGGACTTGGCCCAAGCGGAGCCAGCTCCCACCCTCCAGGAAACGCTCGCTGAGCCGGCGTCTTCTCCGACAGCCAGGGTCCTGGTTCCAGTCCTGGCTCTGCAGTCTCCTGGTTCTGGCCTCGGATTCCCCTACTGCACTGTGGGTGGGTCAGACCTTCTGACAGTCAAGTTTCTTCCAGCCTGCAGGGTCTCTGCCTCACTTCTTACTTTACGTTTTGTGAGTTGATTCGGCTTTGGTGATGGACCCGAGGGCAGGCCAGACCAGGTGGCCGGGAAAACCTATCCCCGCAGCCCGGCCCCTGTGGGGGGCGAGGCCCTGCTCACGGCCTGCTGAGGGCCGGGCCAAGAGGCTCGCCTGGCTGGATCCCGCGGCCAGGAGGAGCCTGCTCTGCCTCTTGGCACCGTGGCCGCGCAGCTGTCGGGGCTGGCCGTGTGCGGTCACCGGGCTGGCGCGGGTGGCCGGGTGGGGTGGAGGGGTGTGTGTGTGCCGAGGGGCCCCATCACTGCCAGCAGCTCTCGCGGGTCCTGCCAAGTGGCGGTGGAGCCGGGCCCAGGTGCCAGTGTGCTTGGTAACCGGATTGCTATTTGAAAAATTGAAGCAGTGTCAAGACAGTCTCACCTCCGCGCTCCTATCGGGAGGCTGGAGCCGGCCGGGTGGCGGCCTGTTTGTGCAGGGCGGCCAGTGGGAAGGCGTCCGGGGACGGAGCAGATTATCCAGAGAATATTACCTGGCCAGCGCCTGGGCGGAGGCAGAGGCAAGCAGAACAGAGGGCTCGGGCTGGGCCTGATGCCGCACAGCTGCTGACACCAGGCGCTGGCCAAGGGCTTGCCCGGGCCCTACTGTGTGCCGGGAGCTGGGGGAGGCAGCAGGTACGAGGCTGATGTCTCCAGGGGGCCCAGGGCCCGGACGCAGGAAACCATTCCCACTTCTTTTAAAATCAGAGTTTTAAAAAACATGAGCTGTTAGGTTGAAGAAAATGTTTAAATATATGTACTGGGTTGTACAGCATTTTTGCAAAATTCGTGTCTGCCTGGAACTTCATAATGAGATGTTATGTGGAAACGGGGGTCTCTGTAGAGGTGATGAGTGAAGACCCGCTTCTGCTGGAGTAGGGTGGGCCCGGATCCAGTGACCGGTGTCCTTACAAGAGGAGAAAACACACAGACACACAGTGAGGCAGACTGGAGGCGTGCAGCTGTAGTGGGGGCTGCCTGGCCCCCCCCAGAAACTGAAGAGACAGGAAGGGTCCTCCCCTCCCCCTGCCCCAGAGACTTCAGAGGCTGTGAGGCCCTGTGGACACCTTGATGTTGGACTTCTGGCTTCCACGCTGTGGGGGAATAAGTCTCTGGTTTGCAGTGGCTCATTGCAGCAGCCTTGGAAAAGTAACGAGTGCCAGTGGTAAAGAATCCATCTGCCAGTGCACGAGGCGCAAGAGACACGGGTTTGATCCTTGGGTCTGGAAGATCCCCTGGAGGAGGAAACGGCAACCCACTCTAGTATTCTTGCCTGGGAAATCCCGTGGACAGAGGAACCTGGTGGCTACAGTCCATGGGATCGCGCAGAGTCAGACATGACCAAGCCCTGAACACTGGGAAAGTAACAGTGTATAACATTAATTTGCTCTTAGTCCAACAAAGTTGTAAACAGAAATTGTTCTTATTATTTTTTAAGGAAAGAAGGAACCCTTGAAAGCAAAATTGTCCCTGAGGCCCTTGAAAGTCTTAATTCAAGGTCGCAAGACTTGCCCTTCTTCTGGGAACTGAGGGCTGTGAACTGTGAATTGGGAACTCGGTGGCAATGGGGCGCCTGGATCACAGGGGCGGGCATGGAGCGGGAGTGAGGTTGCGGGGCGCGGGTGGGACCCCAGAGGGAGCACCTTGGTTTCCGCCCGGCTTGGCTGGCTCCCGACTGTGTGGCCTCGAGGAGGGGCGTGGCCTCCCTGCCCACATTAGCACCTTATCTGTTAGCACCTGCTTCAGAGTCCGAGTAAGGTGCCGTCTGAGCCCCGTCACCATGGCCTGGGGTCTTCCTTCTGCAGAAGCATGGGTTTCAGAGTCCGGAGTGGCGGGGCCTGTGGCCTTGTCCACTGCCCGGTCCTGGGAGAGGAGCCAGGAGGGCGTTCCATCCGGGCCGAGAAAGAGCCGCTCTCCCTCCAAGCGTGTTCTGCCGCTGAGCTCGGGGCCCCTTTCTTTGCAGGTTTTCCTCTTCGTGGTCAGTTCAGTATCACTCGGGCCCGGGAGGCCAGCCCTTGCTTCTCTCACCCAGATGGCCCTTCCTCCAGGGTGCCGTGTGTCCACATCTGACGTCCCCCAACCTGCCAGCCGTGGGGACTCGAGCAAACAGACGCCAGTTGGACCCCAGAATGTGCTGGACGAGGCCCCAGGACCGTCCCAGCCGCCAGGGTGGTTCGGAAAGGTCCCCACACCAGGACCACTTGGCGTCTTGGGACACGGGCTGCCTGGCCATCAGGGAGAGACACCGGCCAAAGAGTCACCGGCATCCGGGCAGCGAGCCCCAGGGACAGGGGCGCTGGCCGCCCCCGTCCCACATCCCTGTGCTTTGCACGCATCATCACCATGAAGCCACTCGGAGAGACTCGGGTGTGGACAGGATTTCAATTCTCACCTCACAGGGAGGGAGGCCCAGATGGGTGGCTGCATCAGGTGGTGCGGCCAGGGTGGGAAGGCCAGGCAGAGGGCACTCAGAGGGAGCGAGGACGGATGTCTGGACCTGCTGGATGGCAGAGCCTGCAGGGGCCCCGGGGCTCAGGGCTGCATTCCTGCCTCTAGGTGGGGCGTTCTGCACGTGCTATCCCCACGGCTAGGAATCCGGAGCTGAATGTTCATGGGCCGGCTGCTCAGGGCCAGGGCTTCCTGATGCCTGGAGGAGCGCGGATCAGGTTGGGTTGCCTGCTGCGAACTGCGGTGTGGACTCTCTGATGCTCCAGGTTGGAAACACAGTGCCTTCTCCCCTCCCCCGCGACTCTCCTGAATCCCTCCTGGATGGACCTGGGATGCTGTCCTGAGTCCCCTCCCTCCCTTCTTTAAACCTTAGCCCCCTTGGGACAGGGGCAATGCTGACTTCCGTCACTTCTGGGGCCCGATAGACAGTTCTCAGGAGGAAATGGGCAGCCATGTGCTCTGGTCTAGGACAGGGTCTTGTGGTCAGGTGAAGCCATGAGCTTCCTGAGGGCAGGGTCTTGCTCGGTGTGGTGTCTCATATCCCTCAATCCTCCTTTGTGCTCACGTCTAGGGGCCTTTTCTGTTCTCATGGTTGTTGGAGGAGGAGTGAGTGTTCATCGATCAGTGAGACTGGGTTGCCTTCTCACTCGTCTCCTCTCCTTGTGAGCCTGGGCAGGTCAGTTCCTGGCAGCCTCCTTCTGGAAGGCAGCTGAAGCTGGCAGCAGGCTCAGCTGCTCCTGTGGTCGGCCTGACGATGGCCTTGGAGGTCTAGGGTGTGGGGGCTGAATCTCAACTCCATGGCATCCATGCTGGGGGATGCCAGGTGACTTCACTTCTCCAGGCCTCAGTTTGCTCACCTGTAAAATGGAGAGCACACAGGACCCACTGGAAACCTGGGCAGAGGGGACACTGCAGTTCAGTTGTAGTATCTGTTACACAGGACATGCTTGTCCCTTCTTTCCACTTCATTAATTTCAGTGAGAGGGTGATGACTCCTGGAGGGGATGTCGTTGGGCTAGAATTACCATGCAGGAAGTTTTGACAGTTTGGCACCTTTTGATAAAAGTATTCAGGATACTCAACGACCACTGCAATCAAGGCATAGAGCCGTCCCATCGCCCCTAGAGGTCCTTCTTGCTCGTCCTTTGCAGGCAACGCCTCCCCCACCCCAGCCCCCGGAAAGCACAGATCTGGTTTTGTCCCTATGGTTTTGCCTTTTCCAAGGTGCTTAAGTGGAATCGTGCAGCATGCAGCCTCTCGTGTCTGGCTTTATCACTTAGCCTAACACATCTGAGATTCACCCAGGCTGACATGTGTGTTTGCAGCCAGTTCCTTCTTATTGCTGAGCATTATGTGATTAGAGCATGAACACTGAGTTGTATGAACAGACAACAATTTGCTTCACCATCCACCAGCTAATGGACTTTTGAGTTGCTTCCATTTGTGGCTACTATGTGTAAAGCTAAAAGATTTGGATCCAGGGTTTGTGTGGACATGCTTTCGTTTCTCTTGGATGCATACTAGAGTGGGATTGCTGGAATGCACGTTAAGTGCTGTTGTTCAGCTGCTGAGTTGGGTCTGACTCTTGCAACTCCATGGACTATAGCATGCTAGGCTTCTCTGTCCTCCACTGTCTCCCAGAGTTTGCTCAGACTCCTATTTATTGAGGTGGAGATGCTATCTAACCATCTCATCTTGTACCACCCCTTTCTTTTGCCTTGAATCTTTCCCAGCATCAGGATCTTTTGCAATGAATTGGCTCTTCGAATCAGGTGGCCAAAGTATTGGAGCTTCGTCTTTAGCACCAGTTCTTCCAATGAATATTCAGGGTTGACTTCCTTTAGGATGGACTGGTTTGATTCCTTGCGGTCCTGCTTTTCTGGTGAAGAGTTTGTTCAAATTTTGCTCAGTAAAAAATTTAGGCTGTTTTGTCTCATCATTGAGCTGTAATATTCTTTCTGCATGCTGGACATGGACCTTTATAAGACATGTGTTTTTCAAATATTTCCTCCCAGACTGTGGCTTTTTACGTTTTATTAACAGTGTCTTCGGAAGATCAGAAATTTTTGTTTCTATGAAGTCCAGTGTATAATTTTTAAATGACCTTTTTTTTTTGCATCTTAAGAATTTTTTGCCTAACCTAAAGTCACAAAGAGTTTCCGTTTTCTTCTAGATGTTGTATAGCCGTAGGTTCTACGTTTAGGACTAGGGCCTGTTTTGACTTTGCCTAAGCTGAGCTTTGTCTTTGGTGCCTCCCAGTGCCTGCCTCACATGGCCACCTAGCAGCTGGTCTCGCCTGTCCTGCTTTCCTTTTCCATGCGGGCGGGGGTTGGCAGAGGCTGTTCGGCCACCTTGATCACTGGTTCAAAAGCCCTTGGGCCACCCTGGGGCTGGCAGTGCTGCTGCCAGCCTCTGCCAAGCCTGTTTATCTTCTGGACTGGGGGATGGCCTCTTCCGGGGGGCCCAAGGCCAGAATCCTGCTCACTGCTCAGAAGACGTCACGGCTGGGACTCACCCTTCCTTTACAGCCTGGGGCAGTTGCTGCCTCCGGACCCCAGAGTCGCTCCACCCTCCTCCCCATGATACCTGGGGCACCTTTCTCATCAGTGCGCAGAGCTCAGCCACCTCTTTGTCATACTCCACCAACGCCATTCACCGTCAGGGGTTACTGGCCCCATTTCTCAGATGGAGAAACCACTGCTCAGAAGACGTCATGGCTGGGACTCATCCTTCCTTTACAGCCTGGGGCAGTTGCTGCCTCCGCGGACCCCAGAGTCGCTCCACCCTCCTCCCCATGATACCTGGGGCACCTTTCTCATCAGTGCGCCGAGCTCAGCCACCTCTTTGTCATACTCCACCAACGCCATTCACCGTCAGGGGTTACTGGCCCCATTTCTCAGATGGAGAAAGTGAGTTTAAGGGGACTGCGTTATGTGTCTGGGCTGGAGAGCGGCAGAGCTGGGAGCTGAACCTGATCCACGATGCTTCTCCAGGTCCATCCTCTCCCTGAGGGCAGTTGTGAACTCCTCCACGCAGGCACCTGGGAATGATTTATCCAAGGAGGGTTGGCACACTTTTATTTTCCAGGGTGAGTGTGCTGTCTCCCCAGTGGGGTATGCTCCTCCTGCCCAAGAATTTCTTATATTTTGTGTCTCTTCCCACAAAATGTGGCCTCGTATATCCAGAAGAAGTTCACACAGAAATGCCTATGTGTGAGTCAGACTTTGAAATATGGCATCGCCTCCCCACAAAGGTCCTCACGGGGGTTGGTAGCCTGGCCAGGCGGCGGATGGATTTGGCGATCACACCATCCTTGTGCACAGTGTCTGGTATGCAGCAGGCGTTCAGTAAATCTTTGTAGCATGAAGGAATGAACTTAGAGCCATCTACCCAGTGCGTATCGTCAATTATAACAAAACCCAGTGGATGATGACCATCCGAGTGAAGGCTCAGTGTCTAAGACCAGCTGAGACTTAAGTGGCGTGTTTTCTGGGCTATCCGGGTTCGTGGGCTGGGATCTAGGAGGGACATGGCAAGAGCTATTGAGGCTGGGCCTAGAACCTGGGAACCCATTGCCCACAGAAACGTCTTGGAACCCAGGTTGGCTGGGCCAACCTGTCCCCTCCGTGGAAATGGCCACAGGATGACTGGGGGCTGGCTGGCTCAGCGCCCTGGCCAAGGCTATCTGCAGTTGGGAGGTTTTGTTGCTGATAAAGATGGGATCTCTCTGGGATGGGGCCTGGTGGAGCTCGAGACTTCTGTCCACTGCAGGCTCTTGGTGGTGACAAGCGGCCTCCAGCAGGAGCTGGCCTGGGGCAGGCCTCCATCTCGAGGATGGGGCTCAGGCAGGCTGGGACCTGGGGCCCTGCGCTGTGGTGCTTGCTCCCGGACAAGCATCTCCTTGAGCAATAAAGCTCAGGCTAACTATAGGAGACTTAAAATAGCAGTGTGCGTGCCTGTGCATGGACAACGAGACACAAAAAGACCAAAAACGGGGCTTCCCTGGAGGCTCAGTGGTAAAGAACCCACCTGCCAGTGCAGGAGACAAGTGTTCGATCCCTGGTCCAGGAGGTTCCCCCATGCTGCGGAGCGACTAAGCCTGTGTGTCACAGCTATTGCGCCTGTGCTACTCTGGAGCCTGGGAGTTGCAGCTGCTGAAGCCTGTGCACCCCAGAGCCTCTGCTCCACAGCAAGGGAGGCCCACACACTGCAAGGAAGAGTAGCCCCCGCTTGTTGCAACCGAGAGAAGCCCCTGGGCAGCAACAAAGACCCAGCACAGCCAAAAATAAATAAAGACGAAAACCCAGTTGCCACTTCCAAAGAGCCAAGAGCAAAAGCAGGCATTTGGGAGCAAAAACAGGGTACTGAGCATGCCCCCTGCACACGGAACCACCAAAGGGTGGGCAGACCACCTAAGCCACTGTGCCCCACCTGGCTGGACCCCTGGACCCACCCCTACCCTCGCCCCATGTAAAGAACCAGTTAGTCCCCCCCAGCCCCAGGGGAGGGAGCCAGGGAACCTGTTACTCGTTCTCGCTACCTCCTGCAGTGGCAGGGTCCCCGATAAACCTTTGCCTGAATTTCTTGTCTGGCCTCCGATCAACTTCTATTGGTGAAGGAGGCCAAGAACCCGGGTCAGTAACAGGAGACGAGAGCTGGGAGCAGACACCCCCGTGTCTGACGTTCTCGGTGATCTCTCTGCAGGAAAAGCACGTGCATCTCCCGTTGCGCGTTCTCCTCGGTTGGGATCACATGAAGGACCAGGGTTGGTGTTCCTGAATTTACACTGGGGTGCTTCTCACCTGTGTGTCCCTGTTGTTCCCCTCCCTGCCCCCAACACGGTCAGTGACCCGTGTCAAGGCTGGAGTTGTTCTAACTCCCTGAGTAAGGGGAGCTCGATCCTGGAAGGGGGGACATTGGTCTTGGGGCACCCAACTCCCCATTGCAGACCCTGCTGTCAGCTGGGAGGGCCAGGGAGGGGTGGGCGGCAGTGACAGGGGAGGACAGCCAAGTAAATGTCGGCTGGGTGCAGCCTCGGTGTGACTTGGCCAAGGAGACGCCCGTGAACCCAGGGCCAGCAGAGCTAAGGCAATGCTCAGGGTACTTGCTTGGACAGCAAGGAGATCAAACCAGTCCATCCTAAAGGAAATCAACCCTGAATATTCATGGGAAGGACGGATGCTGAAGCTGAAACTTGGCCACCAATGGGAAGAGCTGAAGCTTGGCCCCCTGATGGGAAGAGCCGACTCTTTGGAAAAGACCCTGATGCTGGGAAACATTGAGGGCAGGAGAAGAAGGGGGCGACAGAGGATGAGGTGGTTGGATGGCATTACCGACTCAATGGACATGAGTTTGAGCAAGCTCCGGGAGACAGTGGGGGACAGGGAAGCCTGATGTGCTGCAGTCCACGAGGCTGCAAAGAGTCGGACACGACTTAGTGACTGAAGAGCAACAACAACTCGGTGTGACCCCCAAAAGCGTCCCGAGAGCACCAAGTGTCCCTTGGTGGGCAAGTCACTTCGGTGAGACCCACTGCTTCAAATTGGCCCCACTTCACAGAGGAGGAAACTGAGGCTCGAGAGCAGCCAATGGCTGCCTCAAGGGCGACCTGGGGTCACTGCTCTGCCCACCTGCTGTCGGCCCGCAGCTTTGAGGGTGCGAGGTGGTCCAGACTCTTCTGGCCCCTGCGGCCTCCTCTGCATGCTTCCTCAGGCCCAGCGCCCAGGTGGGCCGTGAGCGCTGGGAGATTTGGGGCTGATGCTGTCGTGGGAAGAGACGCCCAGGGCCAGGTCGGAACCCAGGTGTGTGCTCGCCAGGAAGTATCACAGGAGAGATGGGCCGCCCTGCAGCGGGTTATCTTAATCCCTGGTTTCCTTTGCTTCTCCTCCTGGCTCTCCTCCTGCTTCTGAAACAAGTCTTAGAGATCACCGCCCCCGCCCAAACACACACACACACACACACACACGTGCGCACACACACACACACACATCATACAAAGGGGTTTTCACGCCTGGAAGCGCCCTGGGCTTCGTAGACTTTGTGTTGTGACCGAAGGGGCTCATTTCCTGACAGAGGGAAGCCATCCTTTGGCCCTTATGCAACAGCGGCTTGGCTGGGGAGTCTGCATTGTCCGGCGCCCCCAGCCACGGACCGGCATCTTAATGCGCCGATTTACCTGGAAACACGAGACGCCCCATCCAGGCTTAGCCCCACTGACGACATCTGAGTTCAGATTATGTGGTGAGAGATGTCGGAAATAACTGGGGGTTTGTGGGTGGTGGTGGTGGGAGGAGTGAAACCCCACTTGGCTGGCATCTCAACAGCAGTGGCTAGATTCCCAAACTATGGGGTTGGCCAAAAAGTTCACTTGGATTTTTTCTGTCGCATCTTGCAGAAAACCCCGAACAAACTTCTGGCCAACGCAGTAGGACGACCGTGACTTGTCTTGTGAAGCGTCTGTCCGTATCTGCCACTGTATCTGTGTGACGGTCCTCCTGTGGCATTGCCCACAGCCTCGCTACTTTCTGGGAAAAGGAACAACACGTGACAGTGTGTGACTGGCCCCTGGGGTCCCACAGGACAGTGCTCGTGGTGTCCAAGCTCCTGGGCGGCACCAGGAGGGGGCTTCTTCTGGGCACTGATTGAGCTCTCTGGAAGCAGCTGCTCTGAGCTCTGCCAAGGTCAGATGGGACAGGATGGCCCTTTTGCAGGATGATTGAAGAGGAAACTTAAAAGCAACATCAGCTTCTCCTTTGAAGAAGTGGGCACAGAGGGGTTTGGAGAAAGAATGCAGAGACTCCTTGGGTGGGGCCAGCCAGGCTCCTAAGCGCTGTGCGCGCATGCTCAGTCTTGTCTCTTTGAGACCCCACGGAGTGTAGCCTGCCGGGCTTCTCTGTCCATGGTATTTCCCAGGCAGGAATGATGCAGTGGGTTGCTATGTCTTCCTCCAGGGGAAACTCCCTATTCAAGGATCGAACTTCTGTCTCCTGCCTCTCCTTCACTGCAGGAGAATTCTTCACCCACTGAGTCTTCAGGGAAGCCTAAGTTCTGTAGTTTGTTAAAAATACCAGCCCCACAGGACTCACAGCGTCATTTGCGAGACGCCAGTCATGGCTGGCTGTTGATCCCCTCTCTGGTCTCCCTTCTCCCTTTCTGAGGAAACTGCAGAGGTAGATCTGATGGAAATGTGCCCAGCCAGAACTCCTGACCTCCTGGCTGCTTTGGAATCCACGCCATGTGACACCATTCTTGCCAAAGGGGTGTAAGCAGAAGTCAGCTAGAGATTTCCCGGTCAGCTTTTGCTTTTCTGGTCTTGGCATCATTGCCCCCCCGCCCCCACCTCGAACGCTTTTCTTCTTCCTGGACTCTGGGTTAAAGGCTGGAGGTGCAGCAGCCATTTTTGTCCATGAAGATGAGACTTCAACCTCAGGAGGCTGGAGTCACAGGCATTTGGATATTGATGGCATACTGTCCCAGCCCTTGTTGGGGGAGAAAACTAAACTCCACGGGTTAAGCCTCTGCTGGGAGTCTCAAACTCCTTCCCACTGGTGCATACATTTCCCTCTGGTGTCTATAGTTCAGTTCAGCTCAGTCGCTCAGTCGTGTCCGACTCTTTGTGATGCCATGGACTGCAGCACGCCAGGCCTCCCTGTCCATCGCCAACTCCCAGAGTTCACTCAGACTCATGTCTGTTGAGTCAGTGATGCCATCCAACCATCTCATCCTCTGTCATCCCCTTCTCCTCCTGCCGTCAATCTTTCCCAGCATCAGGGTCTTTTCCAATGAGTCAGTTCTTCATATCAAGTGGCCAAAGTATTGGAGTTTCAGCTTCAACATCAGTCCTTCCAATGAGTATTCAGGATTGATTTCCTTTAGGATGGACTGATTGGATCTCCTTGCAGTCCAGGGGACTCTCAAGAGTCTTCTCCAACACCACAGTTCAAAAGCATCAATTCTTCGGTGCTCAGCTTTCTTTATAGTCCAACTCTCACGTCCATACATGACCACTGGGAAAACCATAGCTTTGACTAGATGGACCTTTGTTGTCAAAGTAATGTCTCTGCTTTTTAATATGCTGTCTAGGTTTCCTTGGTGGCTCAGATGGTAAAGCATCTGTCTGCAATGCAGGAGACCCAGGTTTGATCCCTGGGTTGGGAAGGTCCTCTGGAGAAGGAAATGGCAGCCCACTCCAGTATTCTTGCCTGGAAAATCCCATGGATGGCGGAGCCTGGTGGGCTACCGTCCTTGGGGTCGCAAAGAGTCGGACATGACTGAGCGACTTCACTTTCATTTTCAGGTTGGTCTTAACTTTCCTTCCAAGGAGCAAGCTTCTTTTGATTTCATGGCTGCAGTCACCATCTACAGCGATTTTGGAGCCCCCCAAAAGATAAAGTCAGCCACTGTTTCCACTGTTTCCCCATCTATTTGTCATGAAGTGATGGGACCAGATGCCATGATCTTAGTTTTCTGAANCTGTTTCCACTGTTTCCCCATCTATTTGTCATGAAGTGATGGGACCAGATGCCATGATCTTAGTTTTCTGAATGCTGAATTTTAAGCCAACTTTTTCTATCTCCTCTTTCACCCTCATCAAGAGGCTCTTTAGTTCCTCTTTGCTTTCTGCCAGAACGGTGGTACCATCTGCATTTCTGGGATGTTATTGATATTTCTCCTGGCAGTTTTGATTCTAGCTTGTGCTTCATCCAGTCCAGCACTTCACATGATGTCCTCTGCAGGTAAGTTAAATAAGCAGCGTGACAATATTCAGCCTTGATGCACTCCTTTCCCAATTTGGAACCAGTACCTAACGTGTATTTCCCCCTAAGGCACCTTGCAGGCTCCCTGTGCTTAGCATCTCAGCACCAGGTCAGGGGAGGGGGTGGCGTGGCATTGTGAACAGCAGGGTAATCAGCAAAAAACACAGAAATGGGCCACTAAGTAGACCTCGGAAAGTGAAAGTGAAAGTCGAGTCCGACTCTTTGCGACCCCATGGACTATACAGTCCATGGAATTCTCTAGGCCAGAATACTGGAGTGGGTAGCCTTTTCCTTCTTCAGAGGATCTTCCCAACCCAGGAATCGAACCAGGGTCTCCTGCATTGCAGGTGGATTCTTTGCCAACTCGGCTATGAGGGATGCTAGTTTACAGTATGGGAGAGGGAACCAGGGGCAGATGGTGGCTTTGCTAGCCCTCGGCTGGGAACCTGTGTGCCTCAGGTAACTCAGATGCTTTATCGCTCTGCACACGTGTGCACATTTCATGAAAGTATTGGTCTTGTTGCACATTGAGTTTGGGGATACAGGGACATTTCAGCACGTAGGTGAATTTGCAAACATGAAATCTGTGGATAACGAAAATGAGCTGTACTTATCAAACGGGACCTCAGCAGCAAAGAGGAAAAAGAAGGAGCTGCTTGGAGACTGACCTTGGATAGAGAGGTCAGTGGAGACTCCTCGAGAAAGAGGAATTACAGCCAGAGTCTGAAGGTGGGGAGGAGTCAGCCTGTGAAAGCGGTGCAGGGTTCAACAGTGTCTTTTCTCAAGGTCAAGTTCAGGGTAGACACGGCTTCATTTAGCATAACCTTGGGGCGGAGGGATTTACCTCTGTCTTTTCTTTTGAGCTGCCATGTGGCAGTTCTTTTCTCTCCTTGTAGCTTCTTTTAGGCTGTTTCTTTTTCTTGTCATTTTATTCTCTCTTCCTCGACCACTTTGAAACTTATAGATTCCATTTCTATTCATTTAACAGTGACCCTGGAGACTTTTACCAGGTGTATTGAGCTTTGACGTGTCTAATCAACTTTTATACTCCTTCCACATGGAACAAGAGTTCAGAATACGTCACTCCCCTCTGACTTCCATGTGATGGTGTCATGTATTTTATTTCTAATTTTAACTTCCCCAAGTTAGACCTGACGTTTCTTGTTTTATGCAGTCAAAGTTTGTTCAGATTTACCCAGATATTCCCCATACACTTTGCTCATGATTTTTTTTTTTTTTCATTTTGAATCTTCCTTCAGCGGTTATTCCCCTTTGGCCTGAAATGTGTCTTCTGGGATCACTTTTACTGGCAGTGTATTTGTGGCAAGCATCTACATTTTTTACTTGTCTAAAAATAAGTTGATCAACTTCTTGCGTGGTTTGCACTTTGTGTGTGAAGATAGCCCTGCCCCAAGGCTATGAAAATGTTACTCTACAAGGTCCTCTGAAACTTTGACAGATTTGCTTCTCATATTGAATAGCAAATCCACCTGGAGCTGATTTTTGTGTGAGGTGTGAGGTAGGGGTCTGTGTCAACCGTTAGTGTTCTCCAACTTAACATTTGTTGTTGTTCAGGTGCTAAAGTGGTGTCTGACTCTTTTTGACCCCGTGAACTGCAGCACGCCAGGCTTCCCTGTCCTTCACTATCTCCCGGAGTTTGCTCAAACTCATGTCCAGTGAGTCGGTGATGCCATCCAACCATCTCATCCTCTGTTGCCCCTTTCTCCTCCCGCCCTCAGTCTTTCCCAGCATGAGTCTTTTCCAATAAGTCAGCTCTTCGCATCAGGTGACCAAAGTATCAGAGCTTCAGCTTTAGCATCAGTCCTTCCAGTGAATATTCAGGGTTTATTTCTTTTAGGATTGACTGGTTTGATCTCCTTGCTGACTCCTCTCAAGCGTCTTCTCTAGCACCACAGTTCAAAAGCATCAGTTCTTCTGTGCTCAGCCTTCTTTATGGTACAGCTTGTGCGTCTGTACATGACCACTGGAAAAAGCATAGCTTTGACTACACAGACCTTCATTGGCAAAGGGACGTCTCTGCTTTTTAAACACAGTCTAGGTTTGTCATAGCTTTTCTTCCAACATTTAGTGGTCTAACTATTTCAGGTCCATGGTGGGGGTGCAAGTCCCCATGGAGATGTGTATCAAATATTTACACTATGTAACAAATCACCACCAACATGGCTTAAAGCCACACCTACTTATAAACTCCTAGTTCTTTTAGGCAGAGGTCCAGGTGGGTTTTGATGTGTCTTTTGCTCAGGTTCTCATAAGAGATCAGAGCTATGGTCTCACCTGGAGGCTCTGGGGTGGAAGCCACTTCCAAGCTCACGTGGTTGTTGACAGAATTCAGTTCTTTGCAGTTACAAGGCCGCGTCCCCCACCTTTTCTCACTGGCCGTCAGCAAGGGGTCACTGCCTGTCTTGGCTCCTAGAGGTGGCCCTCAGGTCCTAGTCATGTCTCCCCTCTCCTACTGCCCACAGGGTGGCGGCTCCTCTACTCAAAGCTGGCAAGAGCACCTCACTCGTCTCTGCTGCCACAGCCTTGCACGGCATAACCTGCCCCTTTGTGGGAGTGACCATTTCATCACGTCTGTGTTGGCCACAAACACGGACATGCGTGGAAGGGGGCATCTCTCCCATCACACGTCACTTCCTGGGAGAAGCTCTAGGAGCCGAATGTGACATGTCTCGTGATCCTCCATCTGCCTCCCTCCTTGGGGAATACTTCTTTTCCAGTCTTTATGCATTTAACTTACTTTTTCTTGCTTCACTCTCCCTTAGGGCCTTTAGTACACCGGATCAATTTGACTGCAATACTTTTAGAACTTACGTTCCTCAAAACACCATAAAAGGCACAAAAAGACAAATCGCAAACTGAGAGGAGAGACTGCAATGCATAGAAATGGCAACGGATTAGTATGAAGAAAAGGTCAGGTTTAAAAAAAAATATTTTATTTAGGTATTTTTGGCTTTGCTGGTCCTTAGTTGATGCCCAGGCTTGTCTCTAGTTGCAGCAAGTGGGGACCGCTCTCTAGTGGCAGTGTTGGACCGTCTTCCTTGGTGACTACTTCTGTAGTGGAGCACAGGCTCTCAGCTGGTGAAGAATCCCGCCTGTAATGCAGGAGAACCGGGTTCGATCCCTGGGTTGGGAAGAGCCCCTGGAGAAAGGAAAGGCTACCTACTCCAGTATTTTGGGCTTCCCTTGTGGCTCAGCTGGTAAAGAATCCCGCCTGTAATGCAGGAGACCCAGATTCGATCCCTGGGTTGGGAAGATCCCCTGGAGAAGGGAAAGGCTACCCACTCCAGCATTCTGGCCAGAGAATTCCACGGACTGTACAGTCCACGGTGTCGCAAAGAGTCGGACATAACTGAGCGACTTTCACTCACTCTTAGGCTCTAGTTACAGCACGTGAGCTCCAGAGCACAGGCTCAGTGGTTGGGGTGCACAGGCTTAGATGCCCCCTGGCACATGGGATCTTCGTGGACCAGGGATCGAGCCCACATTCCCCGAATTGGCAGGTGATCCTTTCCCACTGAGCCACCAGGGAAGCTCCAAAAGGTAAGTTTTAAGATAGGGTTTAAAATAGGGTTTATTACGATTTAGGTATGGCAAGGTCAACCGATCAGGAGATGACTGCTGTTGGAAGTCGTGGAAGGATGCCATTGGAAGGATGGTTTGTCACTCACAGGTCTCAAGAGAAGGTAGCTACCACCCAGGGAAGGACCACTCCTGGTCAGGAGGGGAGGACACGGTCACGAATCTTTATTGTGGGTTCCCCTGGAAGGAGTAGGTGAGACGAGGAAGCAGGCGGGGGGTGGGCAGGTGGGATGATTTCAGGTGGCTCTGGGGCACAGGGCCTGTCCTCTGTTGCCTGTCCTGGGGTGATCAGTGCAGGGGATGGTAGCCTTGAGTCTGGGAGCCCAGTGAGGAAGGTGGTCAGGTTTTAGGCTCTGGATGGTTGGCTTGTATTTGAGAAGCATGTTCACGGGTGATTCATTTGCCCCCTGTAGGCACTGCTGGCCCTGGGAGTGGCAGTCCGCCTAGGGTCAGGAATTCCCAGATGCCGAAGCATCAGCACACAGAAAACAAAAGGAGTGGTTAATATAATCACGCTCTGGCTCAGTTGTGTCTGACTCTGCGACCCTGTAGACTGTAGCCCACCAGGCTTCTCTGTGCATGGGATTCTCCAGGCAAGAATACTGGAGCGGGTTGCCATTCCCTCTTCCAGAGGATCTTCCCGACCCAGAGATAGAACCCATGTCTCCTTCGTCTCCTGCCTTGCAGGCGACTCTTTACTGGTGAGCCACTGGGGAAGCCTGGTTAATACAACAAAGAGCACCTAAAAAATCATGGAGAGAGACAAACAGCCCTGGAGGAAATCTAACACGAGAACTAGAAACAAAGGTGCAGATTAAAACCACAATGTGGCACCAAAAAAAAAAAAAAAAATCCCCTCCAGTAAGATGCCATTTCTTATCCATCAGTTGGGCAAACATTAGAAAGTGGCTGCTGGAGGTGGAACTTGGTGCCACCACTTTGGAAAACAAGTCGGCATTTTTATCATGAAGTTAAAGATATGTGTTCCCTTTAGCCAAGCACGTGCATTTGCAGATACATTCCCCAAAGGAAGCTCTAGCACACGTCTTTATTTAAATGCTTTTGGGTGAATACGTAACTTTAAGTGTCATTTTGTTAGGGGAAGCACACTGATTGAAACCGCCCACCCTGGCCAGGCACCAAAGTAACCATTTGCATGAGTTGTTTTATCACAGGAGATCCTGATAAGGAATACGGAACTAATAAGCCACCATCAACCGGAAGAGTTCAGGAAAGGTCAAAAGGAGACTCTGCATGTCCGTCCACTTCCCAGAATCCCTCTCACTAGCATCCATCTTGGCTGAGCGATGCGTGCGGCACCAGGAAAGACTCTGAATTAGAATGATTGGCCAAAGACCACCTGGAAACGAATCCCATCACCATAAAGCCCGGCGTTGCGAG
The DNA here is from genome assembly GCA_006410655.1 of Kobus ellipsiprymnus. Classification (NCBI taxonomy): domain Eukaryota; kingdom Metazoa; phylum Chordata; class Mammalia; order Artiodactyla; family Bovidae; genus Kobus; species Kobus ellipsiprymnus. The sequence continues at coordinate 983,506 of SJYR01000093.1, forward strand.
CCACACGGCAGAGCAGTTCTCCTGGGTTCCCTTCCCCTACTCCTCTTCGCCCAGGTGCCCTTTCCCATAAAATCTCTTGCTTTGTCAGCACATGCCTCTCCTCGGACAATTCATTTCCCGGTGTTAGACAAGAGCCCAGTTTCGGGCCCCAGAAGGGGTCCCCCTTCCTGCAACAATTTTACTCCAGCAACCTAGAGACGTGACCCCGGGGACATACCTGAGCCAGCCCATGGCCTGTTGAAACATCTGGGCTAGCCCATGGCTAGGGATACACCTGGGCCAGTCCACAGCCAGGGGATACACTTGAGTCTATGGCCTGATAAAACACTGTGGCTAGCCCATGGCCTAATGATACACCTGGGCCCACAGCCAGGGGACATAACTGAGCCAGCCTGAGCTGGCTTCTGTCCCTGATAACTGACATGTCACCCACTGGTGACAATGGAGACTCAGGAAGTGTGTGGACAGGAGCCCTTGGGTGGTTGTGTGAGTGTGATGTTTCTGAGAGGACAGGTGATTCTCCCCAAGGCCACATCTTGGAGGCAGTGGGGCTCTTTCTTATGGCTCAATTCAATCTCGAGAGCCCATGAGTGTCCCCAAGTCCCCAGCCTGCCACCCCCCCAGCACAAAGCCTATTTCTGAGAGTCACACACTCATGTCAAAAAAATCATTTTGCACAGCAGACTTCCCCAATCCTTGTTCTCCACAATTTCCTTTTTTTTTTCCCCTTTAAATTTAGAAATTGAGAGACAGAAAATCTAGGCTGGGTCACGCTTGGGAAAATGCTGAAATTTTTTTTTTCTCTTCTGCTCAGTACATTTCTTTTATCTTAAAAAAAAATTAATACTATTAGGTCATCTCCCTCCCCCCCACCTTTTTTATTTCTGGGAAAAATCTTCATTTTGTGTATTTCTCAAGCATCTTGACATTCCGTCTGAGACTAGCAGCCGGATCACTTCCTCCCAGTCCCTCTCAAAATTCCTGCTGGTTTTATCTCTTGCAAATGCCTTAGTGTTGCAAAGCAAATCCCCCCTCACTCTGTCTTTCTGCTCGCCTCTCTGTGAAAAAGAAAGGGCCCCCGGCTCTCAGTGAGGTCCTTGGGCAGCCCAGATGCCTCCCCCAGCGCCTTCAAAGGTGCCTCCTCTGGGCCCACCAACCTCTGCCTATTAACTCTTTCAAAGTGTATTTGTCAGCATGTGAAAGCTGTCTGGGTTCACTGATAAAAAAGGTATTGTTTTTTAGGGCTGTTTTGTATTAACAGGTTGCATCGGGGACAGTCTGCATTTACAAAGGGCTGTAGGTCCCTTTCACCTACTTGCTGCTGTAAAAGATGAAAGGATTGGGTTGGAGACCCCCCTGCCGCCCCTGCACCCTTGCCAGAACATGCTTCATGGAAGAGGTGGGCAGCTTGGAGGTTACTTCTCCCCCAACCCTAAAGAGTTAACATGCAATGGTTAAAACTCCTCTCTTTGGCCCCTGGTCCCTTATTCTAATGTATGAACTCTCATTCAGACAGGAGCAAGCTGCATGTGCGTCTGGGGCTCGGCGACAGCTTGCCTCCTCTGGGTGACAGGATGGTCCCTGCCGAAATGTTTGTAAAAGCACAAGGTTATAAACACCCCGGGCTCACCGAGACGTAATCGCTTCTTTTGCAGGCAGGTCTCTGCGGCCCCCACGATCCAAGAGGGGTTCACTTTGTCTCGTTCCGGCCGGGGGACTCTGGGCCCGAGGTGAGAAAAGTGAACCAAGGTTATTAAGCATTCTGACAAGGTAGGCTGAATAAATTGTGTTTTCTTTGTGAGCCTTAATCCGGTGTTGTATTGGCTTCTCGGACATGGCTAATTTATTTGGAATTTCATTCTGTTCCTGACAGCATCCTTGACTAGCTGTTTGATCACCCCCGAGCAAAGTTACATACCAGCTTTCAACTGCTGGCGGGGCCCCGGTGTGATTTTTCTCAAGTGCGTTCTCCTGGGCTCCGCTTTATGTTTGCAAGAGGACATTTCCAATGGCGGGGGCCGTCCCTTGTTAGAGAGAAACCCGGGCTGGCTCAGGGCTCTCCCTCAATGAGGAAGCTTTCCACTCTTCCCCACTCGTCCCTCTCTTTGGGATTCTAATCTGCCTTTGTGGAGCAGGCAGAAAGAAAATTAATTTTCTCCCCGTCTGCGAGGAGCAAGAGTGGCAGTGGAGACCTGGTTTGAAATGCAAGTTGTGTTGATTTCAGCGGCTGCACACGCTGGGTCTTCGGATGCAGTATTCTCAGGGGGAGAAGTGGATCAACCACAAACCTTCTTGGGGAGCTCGCTCTAGGGTCTCCTTCAAGCTTAGGGGCCTCTGGCATTTCCCCTCCATCTGGACAGAAACAGGAGTTGACATCCACTCTAACTCACACATGCATGCAATGTTTGCTTTTTATTTTTTGGTAATAATAAGGGTGTCTTGCTTTTGCCAGAAGCAAAAATGAATCACGATATTCAGTAAGACTCCAATACTTTGGAGAAGCTCACTCTCAGCCCTGTTGTAGCTGGTGGTTTGACCATTTGGGCAGAATCTGGTCTAATAAAACTTGGGTCTGCTTTAATTGGGCTTCTTGATGTCGGCCCATGAAGATGTTCTCCCTGAGGGCCTTCTAGGTGCAGGAACTGTGCTTAGCCCTGGGGACTCTGGTGGGAGCTCACATTCTGGGAAGACATATAGGATTTCAGAGGATGGTAGGTGTGTGATGGTAACACACAGAACTAGCCAAGCACCAGGGGCTCAGCTTTGCTCACCGGGCCCTGCATTTGAGTCAGGGGAGTCCTCTGGGTCTTTATGACATTTGAGCAGCATGTTCATCTCCTGCGGAGGTTTCTGACCCCCGGTCTGACTTGCAGACCATGAGGGAGGGGCTATTGTCCCCTTTGATGGAGGAGGAAGCTGAGGCCAGAGCAATGTTGAGACACCCTGATGGAGACACAGCTTGTTTAGGGTGAGCGGGATGCTTGGGGCTTGTTCCAGGGTCGTGACCTCCAGGGACAGCAGATCTGGCTGGGGACACAGCTGTGTGTCTCCTTTGACCATCTAAAGTCCCCAGTGCCTACATTGGGTAGACCTTCCCCAGGAGAAGGCCGGCTGCATCCCGCCCAGGGGAGGGGGACTATTTGCTTCCTGCCGGGACCTCGCCTGTGGACCGGGGTCATCTGCTGGGTATTGTTAAGGGGCTGATGAGAGAGGACTTGCTGGGTGCTGCTTCAGAGCTTGGACACTGCGTCCAGGAAGAGTCCCTGGCCCTTTGCTGTCCTGAAGGTAACCTGGGTCCCCTACTCTGTCCTCAGCGACCCAGGTGGACCCTCCAATGGCTGGGCCCTGGAGTCGGGGCAAACTCTAGCTCCCGTGGCCAGGATGCTCACTGAGGCCCGGGTCGTGTTTGGGAGGCAGTGCAGGCACCCTGGGGACCCAGAGGAAGGAGGGGGTGGGTGGGAGGCAGGAGAGAAAAGTCAAGGGGAGCTTCAACTTAAGGGACAGTCCTGAAGTCACTGTGACCTCGGGGGGCTATGTGAGGGCTATGTGACCTTTGTGCCCTGACCCCCAGCAGAGGAGCTCGCCTTTCATCCCTCCCGGGGTCAGTCCCTGGTGAAGGGTGGCCTGGGAGGGTGTAAATCCCTGGGCGCTGGGGTGGCTCCTGTAATCTGGAATGTCCCTGGAGAAGGGTCGGGAACAGAGGGATGTGGGAGGGTCCTGGGGGCCAGGGAGGAGCCCACCCTCACTGCTCGTGCGAGGGTCACTTGGGGTGTTTCCTCCCTGAGTTGGGGCCCCTGCGCCCACCCCATGGGACACTGCAGGTGCAGGCCACTTGCTGTCACCTTATTACCTCCCCCTGTGTGTGAGGGTCACCTTGTCCGTCCTAGGTCCCCCGCAGCTGCGTCAGGTAGACCTCACCCGGGACAAGACCATTCTGGGCCGGCTGGACCCCGTCCAGGGAAGAAGACTGTTCACTTTCTCTCCTGAAGGGCTTGCTGACCTTGGCCTCCTCAACTCCAGAGGCCCGGGGACGTCTGAACAGGAAGGAGAGGACTCCGTGACCCTGGAGAGTCTCCGGGCGTGGAGGTCACGTGACCCAGGCGATGTTGACTTTGCGTGCCGACTGTGCGCTCGCAAACAGAGACGTTTATCCGAGGCTAAGGCCACCTTGTCCCCACTGCCGGGTCAGGGCCTGTGGGGTGGGAGGCTGAGGACAGGCCACCCTCGCCCAGTGTGCGCCTCTGTCTCTGGCCACCCAGGACACCCACCAGGAGACGCCGACCTCCCAGAGAAGTGAGAAGCTGAGAAATTAGCCTCTCCTCTCTCTCCACGCTCAGGCACTTCCCCTGGGAGCCTCACCCCACGTGCAGGTGGGTCCCCGCGGTCGGGGGGAGGGTGGTGCTTGTGAAGGCCCCGGGGACACTCTGCAATGTGCTGGGAGCCCTTACCCAGTCTCCACACCCCGGGGGGTGCTCTGCTTGGTTAATGACTCCACATCAGGCTCCTACGATCTAAATTCCCACATGGGTTTGAAGAGGTCGTTGAACAAAGCTCTGCGCAGGGCAGATGGGCCCAGGGCTGAACATTACCTGAGAGTCTACTCTGCAGACGCGCAGGCCACCTGGCCAGGCCACTGGCTGGTGGCTCTCTCTGTGGATGGAGGTGGAAATGTGCCCTGGCTTCCCACCCAGGGCACAGTCAGGCATGGAGCACTTTCGACAGAGCCTTTGTAGGTCATAGTGAGGGCTGGGCTCTGGGGTGAGGGGTGAGGGTGCAAGCGGGGAGCTCACCATGGGTCTGGCCCACAGCTGGATCACCCAGGAGTGACCACATCAGCTCTTCCACTGCCCATCTTACCCTGGCTCCCTGTCAAGGTCTCTGCATTTACTCCTTAGCTGGAACCTTCCAGAAAGCCTGGCCGGACTCATATTCTCACTTTGTAGATGGAGCACAAATTCAAGAATGGAGGGTCCTCAGCTTTCTCCCTGGCTTGAGTCCCTGGGGGTGGGCCATTTCCTGCAGAGAGCACAGCTGGACTCCCTGGATCTGGCATTTGGGGGCCAGGGCACCTCCTGACCTCCAGCTTGCACCCCTTTGTGTTATGGGAGCAGGGGATCGGGGTTGGAAGAGGCCAGGCTGTCTCTTGGTCCACGAGAAACCTGGCTGTGGAAGGCCAGCCACAGACTCGGGGATGGCAGAGTCTGCGGAGGTGTGCGTGTGCTGGTGTGTGCATGTCCTGGTGTGTGTGTGTGCGTGTGTGTTAAGGGCACAGGCATGTGTGTGGGTACCTGTATTCTCATGTGTGTGAACGTGTGTTACAGGTGCAGGCGTGTATGTGTATACCTGTATTCTCATCTGTGTGTGTGTGTGTGTGTGTGTGTGCACACGCACGCACGTGCGCACGCAGCAGGCAGAGAAAGGCGGGAGGAGGATGCGGTCACTCCATGGTGTGGTGGAGACATCTGTGCCCAGGGCCTCTTCAGGGAGAAGAGCGCAGCCAGTGACTGCACGCCCAGGCCCCTTGCTGGTCCTGCGTGGACACTGTCCCTTGGGCCTCCCCATGGCCCTTCCAGGCAGCACTGTCCCTTTGCACCCGGAGGGCGAGCACCGTGCTCGGTCACTCCATGGCTGCGGTGGGCCCTGGACGGGGGCCCTGCAGGGTGTGAGGGGAGGGCCGCAGGCCGACCGTCCGGCCCGGGCTGTGGGCGGCGTCCCAGGCCCTTGGTGGGCCGCTGGGGGGTGATCCGGGACCGGCCGGGCCTTCCTGGGTGATTAGGCGGGTTCCCCTCCGGCCGCCCGCGCTGCCCGTCCCCGCTGGCGGCCGTGCGCTAATTGAGCTCGCCGGGTCGCCGGTGGGCGCGGGGCGTCGGGTCTCACCTCCGCGCCCCTCTGCTCCCCTTTCATCCGCACAGCTCCCGCCGGCCCTCCCGCCGGGCCGCCCGCCCCCCCGCCCCGGGCGCTGCCGCCGCCGCGGGCCGGGCCCCTGGGGCGGCAGGTCTCACCTCCGCGCCCCTCTGCTCCCCTTTCATCCGCCCAGCTCCCGCCGGGCCGCCCGCCCCCCCGCCCGGCCTGCTGCCGCCGCCGCGGCCCGGGCCGCTGGACAGCGCCGGCCTCCAGAAGTGATAGCTAATTGGGCAGAGAAAGGGCCCGATTGTCTGGCGGGGCCGGAAGAGCGGGCGTGGGCGGCTGACAGCGCCCGGAGGAGGCGGCCGGCTTCGCCCAGCAGCTGCCGCCGAGACGTTTGGAGATTACGTCAGCGCCGGCCCGCGCCTCCCGCCCGCGGACAATGCGGCCCTTGTCGGCCCCGAGCGCCGCCCGCGCGCGCTGAAGGGCGCGGGGCCTCTTCTCCAAGGAGGCCGCTCGCCGTCCCCGAGCTGTCCCCTCCCGCCGGGAGGCCCCTGCGCTGGGGCGCGGAGGGAGCGGGCTCGGTGCCTTCAGGAGGAGACCCCCGCGCCGGACGGCTGGCGGGGGGCGTGGGGTCGCTCCTCTGGTGGGGGCAGTGGCGGCTGCCCTGGCCATGGCCTCCTGGGTTGGGGGCAGCACGGGCCCCGACCCGCTCCTGGTCCTGCTGGTCATCATCTTGTTAGCACGCTTCCTTCTGTGGTCCTGCCTGGGCACCTACATCGATTACAGACTGGGCCGGCGGCAGCCGCGCAAACCCAAGGCGGACTAGGGCCTCCGCCGGCCTGTGGCAGGAGCTCCAGGCACCTCGGGGCCCTCCCTCCGGGAGGGTGTGTCCCAGAGAGGATCTGTCCTGGGTCGGGGTCGGGATGGGGCCGGGTGCAGAGCTCGGAGAGCACCCCCGCAGCCCACCTGCCGAGCAGAGATGGCCCAGCCCCACCAGGACTGTCCTGGCCACCGCCCGCATCCCACATCACTGGGTGGAGGGCCCCCTGCCTGTCTATCCACCAGGTTGTGGGGTCCCCTGTCAGAGTGAGTGATCCTGGTGGTGGGTCTCACTTTTAGACTTTCTCTACTTGCAATTCTTTATAAATCTGTTTGCAGGAGGAGGCGCCGGGGTGAGCCAGGGGGGCTGGTCTGGGGGGAGGACGGTGGCACAAGGACAGATGTGAGCACATCACGGGCCAGCCCTACCTCCTAAAGCCACCCTGGACTCCGCCTCCGGCAGGGAGGACAGTAACTACAGATTGTGCCTTGGTTTCCCCAGAGCAGAGTCCTGGGAGGGCCTCAAGACAGACTTGTGACTATGAGTCCAAGTCCAGCTCCAGTTGACGGTGGACAAACTCACTTTCCTCATCTCTTAAATGGACGCACTAGTCCCTGTTCCCCGCCGCCCCCCCCCCCCAAGGTTATTACCAGTAGGGTCAGGTGAGGGGTGGGCTGAGCCATCACTGCCCCCCCCCGCCACTGTCCCCCTCCCCCTGCAGTCTGTAACCTGCAGGACACGGAGGATGGCTTAGTGAAGCCACGGGACCCAAGGCCCTCTGCTCCTCTGTGCTTTCAAGGATGGGGCTGAGACATCCCTGAGAAGACGGACAGGCAGGGAAACTACTGGAGCCCAAGAAGCCACTGCCCTCTGTGCCTTCATCCCGCCACACCCTGAACTAAAGGGGCAGCACGAGGTGGCTCCGTGCTTCTCGATCTGGCGGCAGAGTCGATCACTCCGGACCTTTTGGCAATGCCAGTGGCTGGGTCCCCCAGCCTGAGAAGCATCGGCCGATTCGAGATGTTCCTGGCAGGCTGGAGCCTGGTGGCACTGTGAATTCCCAAAGGGTTTGGCTCAGCTCGACTCTTCAGCGGCTGTTAGAGGTCTGGAGTCACTGAGCTGGGTGAGCGGACGCTTGGGCCCTGGTCGCTGGGAGCCATCCGCCTTGCGGCATCCCGGCAGAAGGGACCATGGCGTGGCCCGTCCAGGTTGTGCACGTGGCTGTCCTCCGGGCAGTCATATAGCCAGCGGCCAAGCAGGACGCTGCTTCTTTGTAAGGACACTTGGTCATGGGGTGTCTGAGGGCTCTGATCACCGGGTTAGGGGAGGGATGTTCTGGTTCTCTTTAGGGAAACTTATCTAATTTTCTTTAAAATGATCATGTGTGATTTTGCTGATCTTTCTAAGGAAGGGGAATCACATTAGTTGTCGTGAGCGTATACTAGTGGAGGGAAGTTTGCCTGGTATTGCCAGGTTTTAAAACAGAAAGTCCCATGGCCTGAGAAACCCCTCCATCCTGGGCAAAGCAGTCCCTTGGATGGAGGGAGAACTCAGATGTTCACATGACACACTCAAGTCTGCCCCACTGTTGAGTGTGTGTGACCTGCGTGTAGCCTGCATGTGACCTGCGTGTCCACATGGGCATGCAGATCTGAGGTCTACTCTTTAGTCCATGGCGCTTCCCTGGTGGCTCAGTGGTAAAGAACCCACCTGCCAATTCAGGAGATTTGAGATGTGGGTTCGATCCCTGGGTCGGGAAGATCCCCTGGAGGAGGAAATGGCAACCCACTCCAGTATTCTTGCCTGGAGAATTCCATGGACAGAGGAGCCTGTTGGGCTAAAGTCCACAGGGTCGCAAAGAATCGGATACAACTTAGTGACTAAACAACGATAACAACAGCAGTTTTTGTCCATGAGCTAGTACTCCAGGGTTCACGCTAGAGCTGGGGAGGGACTCACTCGTCTTCTGGGCTTGTCCAGTGGAGTGAAGGAACCACGGGAGAAGACAGGATTCTGCCAACATTGTCTGAGCCACTTTCCAGTTTCATGGACCCATAGATTTCTCATTCTTTTCCTTAAACCAGTTTACATTGGTTTCTGTTACTTGCAACTGACAAAACTAGTCATCAGAATTTTGTCAAAATTACTCGTCAGAGTACAAGTCTTGTGTATCCACACATTGACAATTTACGGCCTCCTGACATGGGCCTGACTCAGTGTAGGCACTTGAAACATGTGGCTGGGTGAATAAGAGGCTGTGCCCTGGTCACACATAGGCAATGGTTACATTCAGTGCAAGGAACAGATACAACAAGAGAAGCTTTTGTTTTTTTTCTTTCCATTTTTCTTTTACATGGAGCAAAATGTCTGGCATTTGGCAATCCTAGGTTATAGTATGGCAGCTCCATGATCTCATCAAGAACCTACACCCTTCTGTATTTCTACTCTGCCATCCTTAGGATGTAGCTTTGGTCTTCACGGTTACAAGAAGGCTGCCGCCACTCCAGGCATCTTGAGTGAGTTCCAGTCAGGAAGAGAAAGAAAGGGGTGATAGAGAGGGAAAGGTATCTCTATCAGAGAGGCAAAGCTTCCTAGAAACCCTTAGTTTCACGCCATAAACTAGAATTATGTCCCATGGCATCTCTAGATGCTGAAAAATTGTTTCTTGGCCATTCTTTGTAATTGCAGCCCTTATCCAGAGCACACTACTTGGGGGTCTTTGTGTGTCTTTAGTGGCATCTTTATGTGCTAGTTTTGCCCTTATCTGCCTTTGAGAAATATCAGCCGTGCTCAGCTGTTCTTGGCAGCTTCACCCGGGAGTCAGAGGGTGGAGCTTCTCATGGTTCCTTGGGGGCTCTTAAGAGTTTGGTCCAGTAAGAAGTCCAAGGATGAAAGAAAAGTCCCTTGGATGGAGGGAGAACTCAGATGTTCACATGACACACTCAAGTCTGCCCCACTGTTGAGTGTGTGTGACCTGCGTGTAGCCTGCATGTGACCTGCGTGTCCACATGGGCATGCAGATCTGAGGTCTACTCTTTAGTCCATGGCGCTTCCCTGGTGGCTCAGTGGTAAAGAACCCACCTGCCAATTCAGGAGATTTGAGATGTGGGTTCGATCCCTGGGTCGGGAAGATCCCCTGGAGGAGGAAATGGCAACCCACTCCAGTATTCTTGCCTGGAGAATTCCATGGACAGAGGAGCCTGTTGGGCTAAAGTCCACAGGGTCGCAAAGAATCGGATACAACTTAGTGACTAAACAACGACAACAACAGCAGTTTTTGTCCATGAGCTAGTACTCCAGGGTTCACGCTAGAGCTGGGGAGGGACTCACTCGTCTTCTGGGCTTGTCCAGTGGAGTGAAGGAACCACGGGAGAAGACAGGATTCTGCCAACATTGTCTGAGCCACTTTCCAGTTTCATGGACCCATAGATTTCTCATTCTTTTCCTTAAACCAGTTTACATTGGTTTCTGTTACTTGCAACTGACAAAACTAGTCATCAGAATTTTGTCAAAATTACTCGTCAGAGTACAAGTCTTGTGTATCCACACATTGACAATTTACGGCCTCCTGACATGGGCCTGACTCAGTGTAGGCACTTGAAACATGTGGCTGGGTGAATAAGAGGCTGTGCCCTGGTCACACATAGGCAATGGTTACATTCAGTGCAAGGAACAGATACAACAAGAGAAGCTTTTGTTTTTTTTCTTTCCATTTTTCTTTTACATGGAGCAAAATGTCTGGCATTTGGCAATCCTAGGTTATAGTATGGCAGCTCCATGATCTCATCAAGAACCTACACCCTTCTGTATTTCTACTCTGCCATCCTTAGGATGTAGCTTTGGTCTTCACGGTTACAAGAAGGCTGCCGCCACTCCAGGCATCTTGAGTGAGTTCCAGTCAGGAAGAGAAAGAAAGGGGTGATAGAGAGGGAAAGGTATCTCTATCAGAGAGGCAAAGCTTCCTAGAAACCCTTAGTTTCACGCCATAAACTAGAATTATGTCCCATGGCATCTCTAGATGCTGAAAAATTGTTTCTTGGCCATTCTTTGTAATTGCAGCCCTTATCCAGAGCACACTACTTGGGGGTCTTTGTGTGTCTTTAGTGGCATCTTTATGTGCTAGTTTTGCCCTTATCTGCCTTTGAGAAATATCAGCCGTGCTCAGCTGTTCTTGGCAGCTTCACCCGGGAGTCAGAGGGTGGAGCTTCTCATGGTTCCTTGGGGGCTCTTAAGAGTTTGGTCCAGTAAGAAGTCCAAGGATGAAAGAAACTTATTCCTTCTTAGAGATGCGTGGGGATGCTTCTTTAGTCACACTTGGTAGCAACAGGCAGACTGCAGCACAGGGAAGGTAGGCAGTGAATAGCTGATGGCTGAGTGAATGGCAGTGACGGGCAGCAGGTGGATAAATGGAGGGGTAGAGCCAGCCCTTAACTCGGAAAGTATCACCGGGGCTCATAATCGCACAGCGTGGGAGGCACCACGAATACCATGTTAAAGGTAAAGTAGAACTTGCCCTTCAGGCAGCGTGCAGTCTGGGAGCCAAGAAATGGGCAGCTAGACTAGAAGCGGGACTTAGACCTGCACCAGGCACACGAGGCTCTTAACCACCAAGGCTGTGGCCAGTGTAAATGGAAATGTCCTGTAAGTGTGAAACACACCAGATTTTGAAGGCTGGGTGCAGAAACTAATGTAAAATCTAATTAACAATGGTTTTCTATTGATTCTGTATTGAAACGATAATACTTTGGACACCTTGGGTTAAATAAAACGTTAAGGTTAATCTCACCTGTTTCTCTGAAAGCACCTTAGTGTGGCTACTGGAAAATTTAAAATTATATATGTAACTTGCACTATTTTTTTATACTGCGTGGACTGCAGCAGACCTTTATAATGCAGTGAGATTGTTATGGTGGGTGAGTGGATGGTGTGTCATGGGAACACAGAAGGGCGCTCCCTGGAGGAGGGGTCTTAAGTGATAATGTAAATACGTCAAACTAGAACCTGTGAGATGCAGCTAAAGCAATCCTTGGAGGAAAAGCTATAGCCACAAATGCCTTTATTAATACGCGTGAAGTGAAGTGAAGTCAAAGTCTCTCAGTCATGTCTGACTCTTTGCGACCCCATGAACTGTATAGTCCATGAAATTCTCCAGGCCAGAATACTGGAGTGGGTAGCCTTTCCCTTCTCCAGGGGATCTTCCCAACCCCCAGATCGAACCCAGGTCTCCCGCACTGCAGGCAGATTCTTTACCAGCTGAGTCACAAGGGAAGCCCAAGAATACTGGGGTGGGTAGCCTATCTCTTCTCCAGTGGATCTTCCCGACCCATGAATCAAACTGGGATCTCCTGCATTGCAGGTGGGTTCTTTACCAGCTGAGCCATCAGGAAAGCATGAAAGAATAAAAATTGATGAATTAAGCGTATGACTCAATACATTTAAGAGAACAGTAGAAAAAGCTAAGAAAAACAGAAGCAGAAATGAAGAGAAGAAACTGATGCATTACCAACGATAGAACAAACAAATGTGTCCAAGTCCTGTATTTCCTTTTTTTTTTTTTTTAAAGAAAACTACTTCTTCTACATGCTTTCTCTTCCCCGTGTGTTTTCTGGCTGTGGCAGGTCTTGGTGCTGCGCACGGGCTTTCTCTAGCTGCTGTGAGCCGGGGCTGCTCTTTGCCACGGGGCGTGGGCTTCTCACTGTGGTGGTCTCTCTCATTGCGGAGCGTGGCTCTGGGCACCCGGCTTCACAGTTGTAGCACGTGGGCTCAGCAGTTGTGGACCAGGGGCTTAGATGCTCACTGGCATAGGGGATCTTCCCAGACCAGGGACTGTACCAGTGCCCCTTGCATCGCAAGGCAGATTCTTAACCCCTGAATCCCCAGGGAAGCCCTTCTTCTTCTTGTTTTTGTGTTAAAACTCACATGCCATCAAATTTACCATCTTACCCATTTTAAAGTGTTTGTCTCACTTGTGTTTTTGAGGGGAAGAAAACAGTAAAAGGGACACGATTAACCAACCCAAGCCAGAAAAAAGGAGAAGAAAACACACAAAGTTAAAAAGTCTTTGGGGAAACAACTACAGAGACGTGGAAAACTCAGTTCCCAGCAAACAGGTTCTGGTGTATGCGAAGGATTTTGGGAATTTGAAAATATAAGGAACACATTTTATATAAAAAAAATGACCCCCAAAGAGATGTAAAAATCTGTACAAATGGATTACCCTTGGAGAAATAAGTTGCCCAAGTCTACCCTCCTTAAAAAAGAGAATAAAGGCCCAGAATGTTTCAGAGGAAGACCTCTCACAATACCCCAGAAGAACAGATATACAATACTACTTAAACTGCCCTGTGCCTAAGAGAAGGACAGCTCCCAGTTCTTTTTTATGTCGTTGTTGGTCAGTTGCTGAGTCATGTCCGACTCTGCCGAGTTTTATGTAGTAAACATTTATTGAGCAAACTCCGGGAGGTAGTGAAGGACAGGGAAGCCTGGCGTGCTGCGATCCTTGGGGTCACAGAGAGTTGGACATGACTGAGCGACTGAACGACAATTTGTTGATACCAAAATCCACCAAAAGTAGCACAGAAAGAGAAAACGCAGACCAGTTTCACTTAGAAATACCGATTTAAAAAAACCAAACCATTAAATTAAGCATTACATTAGAGGGATAAAACATGGGGACCAAGTGGACTGGGTTCCAGAAATATAAGGATGGCTGAACATCAGGAAGTCAGTTAACATAATTTATGATATAAACAACTCCAACGAGAAAAACTTTTGATAACTTCCTTTGATATATTGCCAAAGATATTTGAATAACATTCACTTCCAATCTCCAACTCTGAATCAGACAGAAATAGATAATAGACCAATATGTTTTTAACCTGAAAAAATAGTTCTCTCTGAATAGGAAAATACAATATTATGATTAACAAAGGATAAGATGGTTGGATGGCATCACCGACTCAGTGGACATGATTTTGGGTAAATTCCAGGAGTTGGTGATGGACAGGGAGGCCTGGGGTGATGCAGTCCATGGGGCCACAAAGAGTCGGACACAACTGAGTGACTGAACTGAACTGATGACTAACAGGGAAATACCACAGCCCCAAAAAGTACATACTACGGTATCCATTATACAGATGGGAACACTGAGGCACAGAGAGGTTCAGTAATCAATCAAGATGTTCACAATTGTCCGAATTTGTTCTGGAGGCATAGCTGGCACAATTAGAAGGATGAAGAAACGAGAGGTGTGAACACTGGGGAAGAGACAACGCATTGTTATTTAGTGAGATGGAGGACTTTCCTGGAAAAAACGAAGGAAAATCCATGAAAACGATTGACAACAGAATCTAGTAAGGGGAGTGGGTCCGAACCAGTATGTGGAAAACCAGCAGTTTATCAGGAGCTGTGATGGCATGAAAGACCCCATTTATAAGAGCCACATAGAGAAAACCTACTTAGGGGCCAGCTTCATGATGACATGTTAGCTGCCGTGGGTGGCCGAGTTATTTCCTTTTGTCGGTTTTATAGTCACTGTGGGTAGGATTCATCGGTGAGATTCATTGGGGGCATGATGCCCGAGGCTGACTGTTTGGAAGGAGGTGGCCGGGGGCAGAGGAAGGTCAGACCTGACCCTTGAGGACAGACAAACCCTACCATACCTGTCTCTCTCGCTACCTTGATGCCCAGTGACCTGCAGGGGAAGCTGGCATCTTTGCCACCTTGCTGCCCATGCTCGTGGCCTGGGACGTAGAGGTGCCATGGCTACCACGGCACCTGGGGCTGCAGCGGACCTTCACGCATGAAAGATGATGGTACCTCCAGAGATACGGGTTCGATCCCTGGGTCAGGAAGACCCCCTGGGGGAGGGCATGGCAACCCTCTCCAGTATTCTTGCCTGGAGAATCCCCATGGACAGAGGAGCCTGGCTGGCTACGGTCCATGAGGCTGCAAAGAGTCAGACACGCCCGAAGCGACTGGGCACCCGTGCACGCATAGCCGATTAACAATGTGGTGACGGTTTTAGGTGAATGTGGGCGGCCCCGTGTCACCACTCTGCGTGTGGGGAGAACCGGACAGGGCTCCGAGACCTCAGGAAACACCTCGTCCATCCCTTCCTCCTTCCCGAAGGTGCCTCCCTCGGCCCAGTGAGTGTGTCCCGGGCATCCGGAGACTGCTGCTCTGGGGGAGCAGGGGGAGGCAGTGACTGCCTCGCTGCTCAGCCAGGCTCAGCCTCCGGGTCGGGGCACACAGCAGCAGCCCAGCTCTTGCCCCCCTTGCCCGCTGGGCTGGGCCTCCCCTGAGAGCAGTCCGCAGAGCCCCGGGGGTGGAGATGAGTCACTGGGTCTAAAAATAAAAAGAGTTAAGTCATGAAACGGCGCCTTTCCTTTTTAAGCCAGATGTGCTGCTGAGGGATTCCCAGCAGCCCTCGGCCTCGTCCCGCCGCCGGGGGGCTGTCTCACTCGCTCACACGCACCCGCAGCTTTCCGCACCTGTGCAGCCTCAGAGCAAGAGCGGGGTGGATGGAGAGGCGGTCCTGCCTCAGTGGGGAAAGCAGACGAGGTGAGAGTAATGCCCACGTCAGGCAGATGGCCACAAAGACTATAACCACGGGGCGGAGTGTCGTGAATATGCACACAGGGGTGCGCGTGTGCTAAGTCACTTCAGTCGTGTCCATCTCTTTGCAACCCCATCCCCTATACTCTGTCCGTGGGATTTTCCAGGCGAGAATACTGGAGTGGGTTGCCGTTTCCTCCTCCAGGGAATCTTCCCAGTCCAGGGATCAAACCTGTGTCTCTTCCATCTCCTGCACTGGCAGGTGGATTCTATATACATGGGAAGGGGAGCTGATTTTCTCTCAGGGTCTGGGGAAGGCTTCCTGGAGGCGGTGTCTCTGGAAATCAGACTTCTGAGAGATGGGGAAGGGACAGAAGCTTGGGCAGAGGTCAGGGGGTCTGGACCATCGAAGTGATATGAGAGGAGGAGTCAGGGGTCTGAGACGTAACAGGGACAGAACTGGGGCAACTTTCTTCACCCCCAGGGGTTCAGGGAGATGGTCACCAGGGGAGCAGGCATCATGGGGACAAGTCACAGGGAATTACGGGCTTGTTATCACGAGCTTCATCATGAGCCTCCCCGGTGGCTCAGATGGCAAAGAATCTGCCTGCAATGGGGAAGACCCAGGTTCAATCCCTGGGTCAGGAAGATCCCCTGGAGAAGAAAATGGCAACCCACACCAGTAGTCTTGCCTGGAGAATCCCATGGACAGAGGAGCCTCGTGGGTCACAGTCCACGGGGTCGCAAAGAGTCAGACGCGACTGAGTGGCTAATAAACACTCCTCATTACAGGGGCGGAGGCGGGGGCGCGGCTTCTGCAAAGAGCTGAGCCCGCGCACAGAGCTTGCCCACGTCATGTTGCAGGAAGGCGAGGAGCTTCCCCGGGGCTGTGTCTTGGCGAGTCGGATGGGACTTTTCTGGTTGTCACAAGAATGTGGCTGAAGCTGATAAGATGATAAAAGCCCCTCATTCTTGAGGGGTGCGAGGCTCCTGGTCCCCTCCGACTGAAAGTGCAGAATGTCCCAAGCTGTCAACCCCATCCCATCCACCTCCAGCCTAAATGGGGTGCCTGGGGGTCATCAGTGAGTGGTTGCCATGGCATCCAGGTGACTCTGTCTCTCCTGGCCAGGCCAAGGTTGGGAGGGCTCCATAAAACTACTCAGAACATGGGGTGCCTGCAGGGGGGTGGAGGGTGGGGAGAAAGCTTTCTGCTGAGGGGAATCCTGGCTGCAGTTGCTGCCGGCTCAGAACCAGGGGGGAGGGAGAGGCCTTGGGGAGCTCAGCTGAGATTCCTGGCCGTGGGGGGTCAGGCACGACCTGCTGGTACCTGCTTCCCTCCTGTGAATCCAGGCAGCTGGAGACTGGCTGTAGCGCCCCCCAGGGCAGAATGAGGAGGGAGACAGTGGGATAAGCTGCACGGACGCCCTTAGGCATGGTGAGTACTGCAGAGACTCCGGATTTCCCCACAGGGTCAGGTCACTGCCTCCATCGTCCTTACTGCCAGGATGCAGAGGCCTAGCTGAGCAGGGTCAGTCCCCAGCTCTCCCTGGGGTGGTGTGCTGTGGTGGACACCCTGTGGTGGACTGGGCTGTGGTCATTAGGATGCGCAAAGAAGAGATGCAGGCCAATGCCAGCTGCACCCTTGAAAAGGAAGCGATTCCCCTGGTGTGGATGGGCAACGCGAAGGAAGGAACCCAGCTCCTCTGGCATGGGCTTCAACCACCCTCAAACTCCGGGGCTGTCAGAAGAGGGACGAGCTTCTATCCAGTGTGTGCTGTTGCATTTTGGGGCTCACTCTTACAGCAGCTCTGCCCGGGCCCTGCCTAATACAGCAGGGATGACTCCTCCCCGGTGGACCGAGGTAAACTGAAGAAGGCAGTGGGGGGAGGGCTGGAGCCATCCTATGGGCAGTCGGCCGGGGAGACGACCCCCCCAGGAGTTAGTCTTTGCGGTGGAGATTCGGGAGCAAGAGATGAGGAGGCCTGGCTGGGAGGCACAAGAGTCCTGGCAGCACCGTGCATTTGACTCCTGGTCCCCTCCGACTGAAAGTGCAGAATGTCCCAAGCTGTCAACCCCATCCCATCCACCTCCAGCCTAAATGGGGTGCCTGGGGGTCATCAGTGAGTGGTTGCCATGGCATCCAGGTGACTCTGTCTCTCCTGGCCAGGCCAAGGTTGGGAGGGCTCCATAAAACTACTCAGAACATGGGGTGCCTGCAGGGGGGTGGAGGGTGGGGAGAAAGCTTTCTGCTGAGGGGAATCCTGGCTGCAGTTGCTGCCGGCTCAGAACCAGGGGGGAGGGAGAGGCCTTGGGGAGCTCAGCTGAGATTCCTGGCCGTGGGGGGTCAGGCACGACCTGCTGGTACCTGCTTCCCTCCTGTGAATCCAGGCAGCTGGAGACTGGCTGTAGCGCCCCCCAGGGCAGAATGAGGAGGGAGACAGTGGGATAAGCTGCACGGACGCCCTTAGGCATGGTGAGTACTGCAGAGACTCCGGATTTCCCCACAGGGTCAGGTCACTGCCTCCATCGTCCTTACTGCCAGGATGCAGAGGCCTAGCTGAGCAGGGTCAGTCCCCAGCTCTCCCTGGGGTGGTGTGCTGTGGTGGACACCCTGTGGTGGACTGGGCTGTGGTCATTAGGATGCGCAAAGAAGAGATGCAGGCCAATGCCAGCTGCACCCTTGAAAAGGAAGCGATTCCCCTGGTGTGGATGGGCAACGCGAAGGAAGGAACCCAGCTCCTCTGGCATGGGCTTCAACCACCCTCAAACTCCGGGGCTGTCAGAAGAGGGACGAGCTTCTATCCAGTGTGTGCTGTTGCATTTTGGGGCTCACTCTTACAGCAGCTCTGCCCGGGCCCTGCCTAATACAGCAGGGATGACTCCTCCCCGGTGGACCGAGGTAAACTGAAGAAGGCAGTGGGGGGAGGGCTGGAGCCATCCTATGGGCAGTCGGCCGGGGAGACGACCCCCCCAGGAGTTAGTCTTTGCGGTGGAGATTCGGGAGCAAGAGATGAGGAGGCCTGGCTGGGAGGCACAAGAGTCCTGGCAGCACCGTGCATTTGAGTCCCCAGAGCTCCCACAGAGGTTCCAGATGAGGGCCAGCTCTTGCTCTTGCCACGTGGGCTGGATTATAATCACTCCTACCAGGTGGACGTGTTTCCTCTGCCCGATCCCTCCTCCCAGACCCTGAAGCCTAGAGACGGGGCAGCTGAAAGGAGAGAAAAGGGACAGACTGAGGTTCCTCCCACTGCCTGGGCCATGAGGTGGCGCTCATTTGGGGGCAGACAAGGTGAAAGAGTGTTGAACTAGACTTGAGAACACGAAGCTGGTTTGGACTTGACCAGACTCACTGCTACTCACTCCCAAAATGAGTCTTAATAACAGAATGAATCTTAATTATGTTCTCATGTAAGAAAATGAGTAGCCAGCCCTGGGGATCATACTCAAAACATCAGGAATGGATGATGAAGGGGGGCTCTACTGGGGATGGGTGAGGAGGGTACGGATGGAGGAAGACAAAGCTATTGTCAGTTCTGGGGCTCTTTGTTACACAGCTTGGTCCATATCCTAACTCGTACACCATTTCAGCAAACCTATTATTAATACCTTCCAACTCCTCATTCACAGAATAGACCCCCGCTGCCTGTCCTACAGCACAGAGAGTCAGGAAGCACCAGGACACACAGACATCCTTCATCCTGCCCTTTTCTCTAAGGTGTGCCTTCTCTTCACTTCCCTGGAAGCCAGGACCCATGATGATGCCCCATTTTCATCCTCCTAAGAAACATGTGCTGCCTGTCAGGAGAACCAGCCCCTTGGATGCCAGCTGTTCTCATCATGGGACAGAAATCAGCAGAAGAATCAGAGTGAAAAATCCACCCTCTCCCACCCACTGCTCACCACTGATAGCAGATAAAGATGGTCTTGGCAGAAACATGTGCTAGGATCACTGGATTTTGTGTGTGAGTGTGTAGCCTCACATCTGGGACTCTGTTTGGCAAAGGCTTGTGCTTTGGGAGCTTGAAGCTGGCCGAGGTGGGCTGGCCCATCCCTGGAACAGCTGTGGGCAGGGGGCGGGTGGGGAGTTTTCCCAGAGCCCCGAGGTCTTGGGGTCAAGCGCCCTTCGATTGTGGGGATGGGCAGGCAGACAGACGGCCCAAGCACAGCCGATGGCGGGTTCTGTGCGATGTGCGTGGGAGCCTGGCTGTCTTCACCCACGTTGCTGGGCCCCCAAGGTATCCGGTGAGCACTGACCACGGCGTGTGCACAGCTGTCTGACTGCGGTCTCACCCACCCTGAGCACGTGCCTGAAGGCCCTCTCCTTCCAGCGGAGTGGCCAGGAGCCAGCGCAGAGGGAAGGAGAGCACTTCAGTGCACCCTCAGCTCCCGGCCCTCTGCAGGAAGAGCACGCAATGGAAGAGCCACAGCACGGATGAAAGTCAGGGTCATGGGAAGACGGGCGATCCTAAATGAGCAAGGTGAGCCCCGGGACGAGGAGACGGTAGGAACAGGCTGCTTCCGCAGTTGCTGTGGCCGAGGATCCAAATTCCTGGCAGCCAAAGGGAGACTCTGCCTGCAATGCGGAGACCCAGGTTCCATCCCTGGGTCAGAAAGATCCCCCGGAGAAGGGAATGGCAACCCACTCCAGTATTCTTGCCTAGAGAATCCCATGGACAGAGGAGCCTGGTGGGCTGCAGTCCATGGGGGTCACGAAGAGCTGGACATGACTGACTGACTAACACTTTCACACTTTCAAAGGGAGCAGGGGAAGGAAGAAAGGTTTAGAGTCTGCTTGGCCCTTGAAGAAAATACACCACTTCTCGGGGACAGTAAATATTCCCTAACACTTATTTATTAAAAAAAAAAAAAAAGCTTGCCCCAAGGATTTTGCCTAAATATCACTGGGAGATCTGATGATCATATTGTACTAGTCAGGGTTTTCCAGAGGAAAAGAACAGACCAGGTGTTCAAATATATAAAAAGAGATTTATTATGAGGGATTGGCTCACACGATTACAGAGGCTGGCAAAGACAAAGTTTCCAAGCTGGAGACTGAGAAGGCCTGATGTTCAGTGAGCGTCTGCAAACGATCTGCTGTAGAACCAGGGAGAGTGGACGCTGCAGACGGTGTCTGAAGGCCAGCTGCTGGGGGAGGCTGCCTTGCTCAGGGGAGGCTGAGCTTTGGTTGCTAGTCAGGCCTTCAGCTGATTGGACGAGGCCCACCACACGGGGTGTGTGCAACCCACAACTCAGTCTGTCAACTCATCTGTTAGGCCCACCGGCCTCTCCCTTATCTGGCCATCCACTCCTTCACCAGGGCCTCCATTGGCGGAGCCCACCCAGACCCTTGGGGGCAAAGGACTATGGGAAATGTAGTCCTGTTGCTATGGCGCCCAGACAGGGCTGCAGGGGATCCAAATGTCTTCTCCTGCCCGCCCTCCCTACCCCACCAGCATCCAATCCCCTTTCTTTCCTGCCTTTATTTTCCGCTGAAGAACTTGGTACCAGCTGATGCTGCTTAATACCAGCTGATGCTTGGTACCCGCTGATGTCCAACCAGCTGAGCTGGACACGACTGAGTGACTGAACTGAACTGAACTGATGCTGCGTTATGTATTAATTGTCTTCTCTGGACCGGATTTTTATTTAATGGGTTGTCCAGAGTGCGAGCCCAGGAGGACGGGGATTGACCTGCCTTGGTCACTGACTGGCTCACTTGAGGATGGTGCCTGGCGTCTGACAGGTGTCCAAATCCCCATCTCTGGGTCGACTGACTCTTCTGAGTCTTCTCTCCTCTGGCTACAGCCCCGTCCCTTCAGCCTCCTACCCCCGGGTGCTGGCTTCTGGCTGGTGGCTGTGCCATACACTCTCCTAGTCCAGCTGGCTGGGCGAGGCTGGACCCCTGGCAGGGTCTGTGTCGAGGACTTCTGCCCTAGTCTCGCAGCTTCTGAAAGCAGACACAGCTTCATCTTGGGTGCTGGACAAACCCCCGTGGGTCGTCAGGCCCTTTAGTTGCAGCTACTACTGAATGACCCGTATGGGTGAGTGCTTCTGAAGTGGGTACCATTCTGTTTTTTGACCTTGGTTACAGGAGTATTTGCTTTATAATTCTTTGTGAAGTTGCACGTTTATATTTTGTGTGTGTGTGCGCGTTGTGTGTGTGTGTGCGCTAAGTCGCTTCAATCGTGTCCAGCTCTTTGCAAGCCCATGGACTGTAGCCCCTCCAGGCTCCTCTATCCGTGGGATTCTCCAGGCAAGAATCCTGGAGTGGGGTGCCACGCCCTCCTCCAGGGGATCTTCCTGACCCAGGGATAGAACCTGTGTCTTTTATGTCTCCTGCTTTAGCAGGAGGGTTCTTTACCAGTAGCGCCACCTGGGTTATTTCACAGTAACAGGTTTAGAAAATAAGTGCATTTTAACATATTTTACATAAGTAGTCCATGTTTGTTACAGAAACATAATAAAGCATTCAAAAAGATGATAAAAAGAATGGCAAGGGCAGACCAGTGACCTTCCTAACAACATTCTGTCTGTCCTTTCATGTATTTTTCACAAACCTCCCCTGGACAGGTTACCAGTCCTGGGCCTCAAAGCAGCTTTCCCCCCTACCGCCCGCCACCCCGCTCCCCGGCCCACCAGGTGGCATGTGAGCATCCAGGCTGCAGGCACAAGTGGTCTGACTGTGGTGGGCCTAGCCCCTTACCCTTGGCACGCTGTCCTCTGGGCACTCTAGGTGGCCACATGCCACTTCGTTGTGGTTATTCAGTTGCTCAGTTCACCCCACAAGCAACTGGGGTGCTCATTCAGTTGCTCTTTTTCACTCCATGGACTGCAGCACACCAGGCTTCCCTGCCCTTCGCTATCTCCCAGAGGTTGCTCAAACTCACGTCCATTGAGTCAGTGATGCCATCCTACCATCTCATCCTCTGTCGTCCCCTTCTCCTCTTGCCTTCAATCTTTCCCAGCGTCAGGGTTCTTTGCATCAAGTGGCCAAAGTATTGGAGCTTCAGCTTCAGCATCAGCCCTTCCAATGAATATTCAGGACTGATTTCCTTTAGGATGGACTGGTTTGATCTCCTTGCAGTCCAAGGGGCTCTCAAGAGTCTTCTCCAACACCACAGTTCAAAAGCGCCAATTCTTTGGCGCTCAGCCTTCCTTTTGGGCAAATGCCACTGCAGAGAGTCAAAGCTGGGAGTGGGAGTGGCCACAGGATGGATGACGAATCCTGGGGACACTTGTACTCAGCCTTGAAGCCTGGAGCTGATGGAAGGAGGTGCTTTCCGAGGGGAGGCAGGGCTTTAGGCCTTGTGTGTTAGAGGAGGGAGGCGAGAATGGGTTTGGAGAGCTGAGCTGTCAGAAGGGGCTGCCCAGTGGCTGGATCCTGCCTGCTTAGTAGAGAAACGAGCTCTTGCTTGCAACGAAACATCTGTCTGGAGAGCTGGGGACATACATGTTTTTACGCACGCCATATATAATATGGGAGAGGCTGGCCCCACGTTCCCTACGTGTTTATTGCAAAACATTCTTATCCGAAGAATAACAGGAAAAATATCACCCCCACCCCCACCACCCCAACAAACCAGCTGTAAACTTTTCATTCTCCCCCTGGGCCACATGCCTGTGCAGACAGGATAGGGGACCACCCATCAGAGACCAGGCTTGTTTGCTCATTGACTTGCTTAGCAAAAGTGTACTAAGTACCTACTTACGTTTTGTCAGAAATGGCGCACCTATAAAACTTTCTTAGATTTTTCTCTCCGGTTTTATCACTCGTGTAAATGTTCCTTATTAATCGGGGCATGTTAACTGCTGTAACCACTGACCCCAGTTGCAGTGATTTAATCCAAACAACGTGTATTTCTTGTTTATGACATTGCAGTGCAGGCTGGGCTGGGACCCTGCTCCATGTGGCCGTGTGGGCACCCAGGCCCCTCCCTCCCCGAGATTCCACCAGCCCCCCAGAGTCTGGGCGGGCTCCTTTCGATGCCCTGTGTTGGGCTGGCAGAGGATGAAGAGAGGAAAGGAGTAGGAAACTTTTCTGGCCAGGCCTGGAGATGCTGTACACCATTTCCACCACTTTCTGTTGGGTGTATGTGAGCTTACCTGCAAGGGAGGCTGGGCAACGTGGCCTAGGTGGGCCCCCAGGAGGAAGAAGGACCAGATGTAGTGAACGTCTGCCCGGTATCTGCGGCACCCCTCATTAACAGATTGTTTAGGTCTGAAACAGACCAAGGTGGAAGGAAAAGGCGGTATTGTCACCAACAGTTGGAGGCTCCCAGGAAAATATACAGGATGACACCAAGCTGAAGGGGACCCCTGGGTCAGAGCCTGCTTACTGGCCCGAGTTTGCCCAGATCCTTTCTGACCTTAGGGTGGACAGAGACGCAGGTGAGTGGGCTTGGGCACAGGGCTCCCTGCGGCTGGGATGTCTGGCGGGACCTCACTGGGCATCAGTGGAAGGATTACCAGAGAGGGCGGGCTGCTTTGTACCACCCCACCTGCTCCTCCGCTCGCTGTGGCCAGCTCCCTGCTCCCGGGGACAGGGCAGGGCTGAGCACTTCTGGGGGCAGAACATGAGTTCTGGATTGCTGGAGGATGCAGAGCCACGGGAAGAGCAGGCGTGGCACCAGATCTGGTCAAGAGGAGCCGGTGGGCGGGGTTTCCACTCTAGCACCTTGCCTCTGGTGAAAGTGGCCCCGTGGCAGCAGGAATCTTGAGTCGCGTGGCTGTCGCCTGGAGGGGCAGTCCTCTGAGTGCATCGCTGCCATCCTGGGCTGTGCTTTCACCGTGTGCCTGGGACCTCCTTCACCCCTCCCCTGTGGTGGAAGAACTGCTCGCATCTCCAGTCTCCTTCTTGGCTTACTTCCTCACACTGGGGTGGAACAGCTTCAGTAGCTTCCTGACAAAGCATGGCTCGTAGGCAATTGCTTTTCTGAGAAACTGCTTGTCTGGGGTGCTTTTTACTTCATCCTTACACTTGAGCGATACATTGGCTGGCCATAGAATTCTAGATAGGAAATAATTTTCCTTTAGAATTTTGAAGGCGTTGCTCCACTGTGTTCTTGCATCCAAGAAATTCTGTTGAGAATTTAGAAGCTACTCTGAGAACCGATCTTTTGCAGGTAACTGGTTCCCCCCCACCACACCAAGCTTGTAGAAATGTCTCTTTGTCCCAAATGTACCAAAGTTTCTCAACGCTGTGTCATGGCGCAGGTCCGCATTTATTTTCTAAGTTGGCTACTTCATGGGACTCTTCAATCTGGAAACAAAGCTCCTCAGTGCTGGGAACCGTTCCGGATGACCTCATTGATTGCATCTTCTGTTCTTGCTCTCGGATGCCTTTGCGGTGCCTCGTGTTTGCATGCTGGGTCTTCAGTGTCTTCATCCCTCTTATCCTCGCTCTTCTTCTCTTCTGCCCTCTCCTCTTTTTTATTTTACTTTCTGGGATATGTTCTCTACTTTATTTTCTAATTCTCTTATTGAGTCTGTCACTTCTTCTGTGATTTTTAAGTTTGGGGAATTTTTCCTTTTTGTCTTCTGAATGTTCCTTTTTGATAGCACCCTGTTCTTGTTCTTGGGTGTGATGTCCTTTCTCTCTGAGGCTACTGAGCACAGCTTCTTGCTGTTGACACAGTTGTGAAAGCTTTGTGTCCCTCGGACAGCCTCTGTTTCCTCTGAGTTGCATTTTTCTGTTGGTTGCTTTGGTTCCTATTAGCTCTGTAAGAGGCTGTTCGCAGATGGCTGATAGCCTTTGGCTGTCAACTCGCGACCAGGCTGAGGCGGCACACAGCTCACTGGAAGCTCAAGAGTTGTTGTGACTGTTGGTATGTTCAGTTGTTCAGTCATGTCAGACTCTGTGATCCCATGGGCTGCAGCGCACCAGGCGTCCCTTTCCTTCACTGTCTCCTGGAGTTTGCTCAAACTCATGTCCGCTGAGTCAGCGATGCCATCCAACCATCTCATCCTCTGTTGTCCCCTTCTCCTCTTGCCTTCAGTCTTTCCCAGCATCAGGGTTTCTTTTCCAGTTGGTCAGCTCTTCACATCAGGTGGTCAAAGTCTTCTCCAACACGACAGTTCAAAAGCATTCACCATTCGAAGTTCAAGCGTGGAGCTCGACTCCTCTTGTAGCCACGCTGCTTCACTGCAGAATGATCTGGGCTGGGTTTTGAATTCTCCTGACGTCAGAATTCTTAGACTTTCCTTTTGGGTGGGATCAGGTCTCAAAGGAGGGCAGGGTCTGATTGCTGGTCTTCTGGGGACCTAGTTGGTGAAGGAGAGAGG
Organism: Kobus ellipsiprymnus; assembly: GCA_006410655.1. NCBI lineage: Eukaryota > Metazoa > Chordata > Mammalia > Artiodactyla > Bovidae > Kobus > Kobus ellipsiprymnus. Next base: position 1,009,010 of record SJYR01000093.1, read on the forward strand.
ATGCAAAACATCATTCAACCTGCCTTCCTGGTTTTGGCAAGGCACCCAGGCCCTCGGCTGGGCTGGTACCTCTTATGTCTTAACTTGCCCAGAAAATAAGCTTCTTCTTTCAAGATGGGGGTGGTCCTCCCAGTGGTGGGAGTTGGAAAGGAATCTAGATCCCTTTGCATCTCAAAAATCTTTCAGCTAGTCTTCTTCCTCATGGCAGCCTCTTTATCCCAATTCCGGGGAGGGGAATTCGGGAGGATGCTGCTTTGTAAATAAGCTCTTCCCACACCTCTTCACTTTCCCAGGGGCCTCCCATGGAACTCTTCCTTTTAAAGTCATTCTGCTAAGTCAGTGTTCACCAGCTTGTTTTTTTGTCCTCCGTCTAAAATAAAGTTGCTGTAGTGCCACGCTCCACATCTTTGTGGGTTTACGTCTTTAAAAACCTCTCCTGTAGCACCGGTCAGGTGTGAGGAAGGAGCAGATTAGACGCCAGTCGGTCAGCTGCCCTCAGGGCCCCCTCCTGCTTCCCCTCTTTAACCTTGCCTCCTGGTCTCACTGCCTGGCCCTCATGACAGCGACTTTCATGCAGGCATGACCAAGGAGACTTTTCTTTCCAAAAGCCTGTTGCACAAAATGTTGGCTGAGAATGAAAGGTATTCTGGGGTCAAATACTTTGGGATGTTTGGGGATTTGCAAGGGTAACTACTCAATCCCCAGGCCTAGGTGCAAAGACCAACAGCCCGCCAGGCCTGGGTGCTTCTCGAGCGACTCTGGTCTTACCTTCCCCAGTCTCTCTCTTTTTTTTGGCTACATCACATGGCATGTAGGATCTTACTTCCCCAACCAGGGGCTGAACCTGGGTCCCTGCAGTGGAAGTGCCAAGTCTTAATTTGGGCCGTCTCGGAAGTCCCTGGCCTTATCTCTACTTCCAGAAGAATGGTGATAAGGATGCTATTTAAGCCCCAAGGCTGACCATTCCAAGAGCCCTAGGGCTGGGTTAGATGCTCTCTCCAAACCCTGTGAGCTTCCACGGCCCCTGTGGTTCCCCAGTCAAATCCCTCTTGTGCAATTGCTTGCTTGCATTTTCCTCCAGCCTGGGAGCTGCCTGGGCTGGAATGGAGTTGTATTAACTTAAAATCCTGTTGCATAGCACGGGTCTGGGGCAGAAGAGGCACGCCAACTTCTGTTGGAAGAAAAGATGGAAGGAAGGAAGGGAGGACCTGAGGAGGGAGGAGGCGGTGGTCCTCCACCACCTGTGCGCACAGACACACGAGCCCGTGGGAGCTGGTGCCCGGCGCCACTGTGTGTAAACAGAGCCTGGCCCTCTGGCATGGCCTGTCTCCCCACACGGGCCCTCACCTCCCCGTGGAAACCTAAGATCCAGGCTGGGACGAGGCTTGGCAGATGTCTGTGAAAAGGGCCGTCTGCCTTCGCCGATAAGACTCCGCTAGACAAAGGGCTGGCCTGGGCCGGGAATTCCCACCGGGTGCCAGGTCAGGAGGCTCCGACCAGCCCGGGCCACGACTCCCCTGACTCTCAGAGCCGTCCCTGGGGGCCTGGGCTCCCCTCTCATCCAAACCCGTGGCCATTTTGGGACTTCTCAGAAAGGAAGATTTTTCTCCCTGGGTCCTGAGTTGGGGGTGTGGGTACCATTGGCTCAGCTGAACCGTCTCTCCCTGGACCACTGGGGTCTGAGGAGCTGAGGACTGGGGGGCTTGATGCGGGGTGGGGGTACAGCACTGATGGGTGAGTGGTGAGGAGTCACCCTACGGGAGTGGCCTGGCCTCCCGGCCCCAGTGCAATGGCTTCTGTGCCCGTGCTGACAAGTGGCCCTGTGAAGCCAAGGAGGCCAGCGAGGGTGTCTAAGACCACATGGTCTTGGGGTGAGGGCCCCTTGTGGCCGTGGGTGTAAGCCCAGCACCCTTCTTGATTACTGCGCATGCTCTGAAGGAAGGGCGTTCCGGGGACCCCCAGGGGCCAAGGCACCCTAAGGAGAGCCCATGCCTGCACCCCTCCTTGCTCTTAGAATCGGTGCCCCCAGAGATGGAGAAGGGCGATGCTAAGAGGGTGAGTGCCGTGGGCCAGCCTGTCTGACCCTCACTGGTGCAGCGCTGTCACCCCGTCACCCCCTTTCTGCGAGTGAGAACCCCTGGTTCACAGGAGAAGCGTTTTGCCAGGAGCCAGGCGTCTGCAGTGTGGAGCTGGGTCTGCCTGGTGCCGAGGTCCTGGCTTCCTCCCGACGTCTGAACCCGTGCAGAGTCCCTTCCAGGGGAGGCAGGGGAGGCAGGGGAGGCAGGGAAGGCAGAAGGATTCCAGGGGGTTTGGCCCTGTTTTCTTCTCGCTTCCCTGCCAGGCCTCTGGTTAGACCAATAGTCATGGCCGGCCAGCCCCGCTAGCTCCCCGCAGCTGCCACCGTTAGCGCGGCTGCATCTGCACGTCCGGCTCGGGCTGGCATATCTCGGGGGCCCCTGACTCACGGCCTCCCTGGCCCGACTCCTTCCGCTTCCCTTCCTCTGCCAGCATCTCTGAAAGCTCGGCTTCGTCTCTGGAACAGATTCACACGTTACTCAGAGACGTGCATCCTTTCTTCCGCTGGTGGGATTTTCACCCAGCTGTTTCTCCCCAGTTCTCCCCTGACCCGCATAAGGACCACACAGCCTCATGCTCAGAGGCGGAAGCACAGGCCAGGTTGGGAGAAGGAGAGTATACTCCTAGTGTCCTCACTTTCATGGCTGTCACCATCTGATCTCAAAAAGTGAGGGTGAAAGGGGAGGTCAGGGCCCCCCCTACCATCTCTGCATCCATCAGCTATTGCCCTGATGATGCTGCATAACAAACTTCTCTCGGACTCAGTGGCACAGACCTATCAGACGTCATCTTTCGCTTGAGTGGTTGGCGGGGTGGCTGGGATCCAAGAGGCAGCGCTGTGGATTGGCTGCTCCAGGGACCAGCAGGCTCCCCCGGGCACGGCCTTTTCACAGTACTGGTGGAAGAGCAGTGGACAAATGCAGTCTCAGAAGCAAATTTCAAACTTTTGTTTTCATCCACCAGCTAACGTACTTTTGTTCACAGTGACTCAGTAGGCCAGGACCACGTTACTGGGGGTGGGGGGGGGATATCCTTTCTCTGGGTCCCGTGGTGAGGGGCGTGGGGCCAGGGCAGAGTGAAGAGTGGATAACATGTTGTCTACTGTGGCCCCTTGCTAAGGGCTTCCAGTTGAACTCTACCCTGATTGAAGGGTGCTGGTCAGTGTGGGTGGGGTTCCACCTAGAAATGGTGAATTTGGTTTCCAGGCCCATTTGGTTACTTACAAGCAATGGGACCCTGGGCAAAGCTTGATTGAGCCCCCATTTCCTCCTGTGTAAAATGGGAGATGATATTAGTGTGCACCCAAGCTTGTGGTGAGAACCGGGTGAACTGGACAGGCCACAGCACAGTCAGCTACAGGGCAGCCATCATGAGTGTCATGGGAAAATCTGGGCTTCAGCACACAGAGGGGCCAATGGTCACTGGTCAGTTCTGGAAGCTTCCCTGTGACCAAACAGAGCCTCTATCTTCCAGCGTGTTGACCTCACACAGAGCTGGGGAAGAAGGGCCTGGTTACTGGGAGGCTTAAGGGACTCCAGAGGGCTTCCCTCGTGGCTCAGTGGTACAGAATCTACCTGCCAATACAGGAGAGGTGGGTTCAATCCCTGGGTTGGGAAGATCTCCTGGAGAAGGATGGCAACCCACCCCAGTTTTCTTGCCTGGGAAATCCCATGGACAGAGGAGCTTGGTGGGCTACAGTCCACAGGGTTGCAGAGAGTCTGACATGACTTAATGACTAAACAATGACAAGGGACTCTAGAACTTCTGTTGTTTTCAAGATGTGTTCTTGTTTTGACCTAGTGGGGGCTGGGATGAGTGGACAAGCCCACTCAAGTCTCTGCTCCAGAGTCTCTGTGTCTTTGGGAGGAGCCCTCAGTGCCTTGGACTTCCCTGGTGGCTCAGATGGTAAGGCGTCTGCCTACAATGTGGAAGACCCGGGTTCAATCCCTGGGTTGGGAAGATCTTCTGGAGAAGGAAATGGCAACCCACTCCAGTCTTCTTGCCTGGAAAATCCCTTGGATGGAGGAGCCTGGTAGGCTACAGTTCACTGGGTCACAAAGAGTTGGATACGATCGAACAACTTCACTTTCTTTCTTTCTCAGTGCCTTAGAGAGGGATGGAAGCTCTTGGACCTTCATCACAAAACACACAGACATGCCATCTTATGGGTGTAATGTTGAGCAGCTCACAGGCTCCCTGGAGGCCATGTATACAGGAGAGATGAACCCTGTCTAAGAGCACGTTAGGGGACAGGAGTCACTTGAAGGGCTCCCGTCCATCAGGGAAGGCTGGGGAGTTTGAGGATTGGGGTGTGTGTAATGCCAGTGATGGATTATAACCCAGTCCTCAAAATGTGAGTCCATGAGTCCATGCCGATAATGAATATGTATTAACAGGCAAGTAGACAGACAGGTAAACAACAGAAAAGAGAAAGCTCTTTGCAGTGGAATGTCAACTAACAAATGTTGATGGATTTAGGCTAAGAAAAATTGCAGTTTTGCAACCACAGCATGGATAATATAGATGGCACACAGAGAAAGATTCTGCCTGCCAGGGCAGGAGGCACAGGAGACCGGGGTTCCATCCCCGAGTTGGGAAGTTCGCCCGGAAGAGGAAATGGCAACCCACTCTTGTATTCTTGCCTGGAAAATTCCATGGACAGAGGAGCCTGGCGGGTTACAGTCCATGGCGTCACAAAGGGTCGGATGAAACCGGGCGACTGCGCACATACACACACACAGTCACATATCGTACTCAAGATGGATGTGAGGATGGCATGGCGGAAGTTTAATGAGGAACGAATCATTTGCGTTGTCTTCAAATGTCTTCCCATTGATGATTTATCACATCCAAAGGAACAAATGGGGAAGAAAGTAAAGTCAACATCACCCATATGGAGACCACGAGACAGTACATGCCCCCGGATGCCACGTTCTAAGCAGGACGCAGCCTCCATTCCACACGTTCCCTCCAAAACCTGAGGAAATGACAGACAGACACCAACAGAGGAGCGACCCATCCTCTTCAAAATGCTAACCTCACGGAGACAAAGAACAGAGGCGTTGTCCAGAATAAGGGAAACTTAAAAAGATGTGACGCTAAACATAGTGATGGACCTTATTTGGAAACAAAATGGTTTGAAGAACAATATGGGGATGATTGGAAAGATCGGAAAGATCACGCATGATTGTTTCAATGGTAAATTTTCTGAATTTAACAATTGTACCGTGGAATACCTCATTAAAAATTCTATTCATCCTTAAAAAATATTTGTACTGTGGTTATGAGCACCAAAGAATTGATGCTTTTGAACTGTGGTGTTGGAGAAAACTCTTGAGAGTCCCTTGGACTGCAAGGAGATCCAATTAGTCCATTCTAAAAGAGATCAGTCCTGGGTATTCTTTGGAAGGAATGATGTTGAAGCTGAAACTCCAATACTTTGGCCACCTCATGCGAAGAGTTGACTCATTGGAAAAGACTCTGATGCTGGTGGGATTGGGGGCAGGAGGAGAAGGGGATGACAGAGGATGAGATGGCTGGATGGCATCACTGCCTGAATGGACGTGAGTCTGAGTGAACTCCGGGAGTTGGTGATGGACAGGGAGGCCTGGCGTGCTGTGATTCATGGGGTCGCAAAGAGTCGGACAGGACTGAGCCACTGAACTGCACTGAACTGAACTATGTAAGAAAATGTGCTCTCTGTTAAAAGATACACTGGCTTCCCATGGCTCATTGGTAAAGTACCCACCTGCAATGCAGGAGACCTGGGTTCAATCCCTGGATCAGGAAGATGCCCTGGAGAAGGAAACGGTAACCCACCCCAGTATTCTTGCCTGGAAAAATCCCACGGACAGAGGAGCCTGTGTGTGTAGGGGGGTGGCTACAGTCCATGGAATCACAAAAAAGTTGGACACGACTTAGCAACTAAACAACAGCAACACTTGGACTGAACTGTGGCCTCTGAAACGCATCTGTTGTACTGCCAGGTGTAGTGTGGTGGTACCTGGAATGAGGAAGTGAATCGGATAAGACGAGGTCCTGAGAGTGGGGCCCTGATCCAACGGAGTTAGTGCCCTTATGAGAAGAGACACCAATCCTCTTGAGGCAGCATCCGGGGGTCTGGATGGCTGGGTCAGAGTTGGGGCCCTTTTCCTTCCCCTTTGTCCTCTCAGGGGTCACCCCATCAGCAGGGCAGGCCCTGGGCTTGACCGAGCCATGTTCCTCATCCCCTTGGCCTGACTCCTCTCTCGGTACTCAGGTTTCTGCTTATCTGTCCCTCCTTCCTCTGCCACATCCCACATCTGCCCCTGCTCCATCAGAGAGGAGCCTGGCTCTCTCCAGGTCCTGATGCTCAGCCCAAAGGGTTTCTGTATAAACCACCAGCCTGCACACTCAGTCTTTGCTCTGCTCACCATGTTGGGGAAAGTCACCATCACAGAAGGAAGCAACGCGCTGAAAGCATCTGGGGTCTTTTTCTTGTTATTTTCTGGCTCTGCTGGGTCTTCACTGAGGGGCACAGGCTTTCCCTGGCTGTGGTGCTCAGACTTCTCTTGTGGCTGGCCACACACTGGTTTAGTTGCCTTGCAGCGTGTGGGATCTTAGCGCCTCAACCAAGGATCGAACCCACTCTGCCTGCTTTGGAAGGAGGATTCTTAACAACTGAACCAGCAAGGAAGTCCCACTGGGTCTTTATCCTTTCTTCACGAGACCCTATTACACAGACACTCCCAGCGCGGCAGGCGCCAACATGGAATGGCCAAAACCCTCAGCTTGTGTTTCTTTGAAAGTGAAAGTCGCTCAGTCTTGTCCAACTTTTTGCGACCCCATGGACTACACAGTCCATAGAATTCTCCAGGCCAGAATACTGGAGTGGGTAGCTTTTCCATTTTCCAGGGGCTCTTCCCAACCCAGGGATTGAATCCAGGTCTCCTGCATTGCAGACAGATTCTTTACCAGCTGAGCCACCAGGGAAGCCCAAGAATACTGGTGTGGGTAGCCATTCCCTTCTCCAGGGTATCTTCCCAACCCAGGGATCGAACTCAGGTCTCCTGCATTGCAAGTGAATTCTTTACCAGCTGAACCACAGGGGAAGCCTCTTAAACGTCATTAAAATGCCACCCAACAATTCATTCTGTTTAGCAGCACGGCCACTGCTCTGACAGTTTCCTTGACCCAACTGAGATGTCAAAGTTCAAACCACGGGGCTCCTAGTTTCTGTAGGCTGATTTTCTTAAAACCTTCAACAAGTGGGCCCCACCATCTCAACAGCCTCCGTGAGCCAGGAGGGAGCTATGGTCTGGCCGTGCAGACGTCTTCCGAGAGCATCTCACCACCCAGACCGACAGCTGGTCTCCGATTGCATTATCGGTGGGTTCATTACCTATTACCGTCGGGGCCAGGGACACATCATGTCATTCGTGATGTCCTGCAACATCTCAGTCTTTGTTAGTTCATGACTTCATTGCAAATCTCCGCATTTTTGCAGGAATCAGCTGGTGAATGTGTATGGTGCAATCTGTCCTTCCTTTTATCTTTCCCTCCGGTACCCGGGATCTCCCCCAATTGCCTTTATTCATAGACAGAGCAGATCATTTCCCCCTTTTAACACTGAACAGTGTTTGCTAAGAAATGAAATATTTTCGACTCTGAATTTCAGCTATTTTCCATTTTCCTCAACCTAATTGAATGAGCAGATGCTTTATCTGCCTTGGCTCATGGCGAAATGGACGCTCACTCCCAAATTGCCGCAACGCCAAATGCATTTTGCTTCTTTAATGTTTTCTGATAGTTTCCAGAGCTTCTTTGGCCATGGCAAGCTCCGTGGGTTGCAGACGACCCTCCCTGATAACTGGATTTCTGTTCCCGGGATGATGAGCTGCAGGGACAGGAAGGGATGTCCTTTCTTCACAAAGTCATCTTTCAACCATCAGAGATGAAAGAAAAGTCTTCTCGAGGACAAAATCCGCCTTGAACTTTTTGCCCTTGGAGGGGAAATGGTCCACTACTTTTGCTTAAATTTCAAATCGAGCTGGATTCTAATCGAAACGGTATCATTCTCTGAATCTGTGTTGACCCCAGATAATCCTCAGTGAATTATTGATGATAAAGAAGCCAACGATTTTTCTACCATCTGCTTCTGGGCTGGGCTCTGCGGGAAAGCTTGGGGTTGGAGACGCGGTGGGCTGAGCGGGATCTTTGGAGAGTCAAGGCCAGCTGGGTTGGACCCAGCGTCTTGGCTTTATTGTTGTCTCCGTGTCTCTCTTAAAGAAGACTCCGCTGTTCTCACACCAGCACTGGACAAAGAGAACCTTGGCCTGAGTTTGGTTAACTCCGGGGCTGGTGTAAAATGATTTTGCTGGTTTCTGTGTTTCTGATAATACGGGGGTGGGGGGAGAGGGAACAGGTTTCCTCTGGGGACCGGTAGAGACTTAAGATGCTGGACTGGGAGTCTCAGAAAAATAGGCGGAGGGGTGATGGCCAAGGACCGGGGTCACCGAGGGCCAGATGGCATGGGCGATGTGAAACCACGGGAGTCTGAGGGGTCCCATTGGTGGCCTTTGCTGCTCAAGCTGTTCAGTGTCCCAGGATGGCCGAGGGGAAGAGTGCTTTTGGGCTGGGAAAGGTGAAGCCAGGATGAGGCATCCGGGGTGGCCCTGGATCTTGGCAGCAGGCTGGGTGGGAGTGGGGGGCTGCCACACACTTCTCACCAGGGCTGACTCCTCGGAGGTATGGCCTGGGGTCGTCGGACGGCATGGAATGGAGACCTGCTGTCATTGCGGGATCCCCTGGCTTCTCAGCAGCTCCGCTTGGCTCACTAGGAGGGACCCTGGAACCCAGCTGGCTGGAATTCACCCCAGACCTGGGAGTGCTTCTCACCTGGGCGGCTCATCATAGATGCAAGCTCCAGGGCCCCTGCTGTGAGAACGCTCCCCTGCCGCCCTGACCAGATGCTCACACAGTCCTGCACAGCTCTTCATATCTGCAAAAGTGAGATATGGCAGCCGCAGCAGGTAAAGCCACTGACCCTTCCCGCTCACCTGGGCACAGGTTTGAGGGGTGACGGGGAGACTGCTGACATGGTCCAGGCCCAGCTGAGGGACAGTGGTGGGAGAGTTTGTGTGGTTCCAGTCACTTCTGTGTGGAGTCCAGTTGTTGCTGGCCCCCCAGGCACAGGCTGGCTTTCAGGTATATGTCTGCTGGGATGACCACCCCCAGTGTCTCGTAAAAGAGTGGAGCTGAGCCCACCTATGGGCTGTGATGTGAGCCCATCTTCCGTCCTCTGGCCTCGCGAGTGTGTGGGCAGGAGAAACCAAGTCCGGCAGCCATGCAGCCAGAAGCAAGTCTGGAAAACCCAGCCAGTCGCCCTGAGTGTCGCATTGTGAGTGGGGGATTCAGTGCTTATCAACTATAGTCCAAACGAAAGGTTTCTTCTTTCAGGAACTGACTTGATAATGCAAGGCATAGCTTTACAAATAGGTGGTACCACCATGCGTGACCCCATTTTGTCCTTTTGTTGGTGGGAATCATGGCAAATCCTTAGCTGGACTCCTAGTTTTGCAGAGCATAGCATACAAACAGCCAGAACACAGGTATCTGTGTGAACAAACGAGTTTTCTTGAATCTTGAATTGTGGTGTTGGAGAAGACTCTTGAGAGTCCCTTGGACAGCAAGAAGATCAAAGCAGTCAATCCTAAAGGAAATCGACCCTGAATATTCACTGGAAGGACTGATGGCTGATGCTGAACCTCCAATGTCCTGGTCACCTGATGTAAAGAACTGACCCATTGGAAAAGACCCTGATACTGGGAAAGACTGAGGGCAAAAGAAGGAAGGGGCAACAGAGGATAAGATGGTTGGATAGCATCACTGACTCAGTGGACATGAGTTTGAGCAAACTCTGGGAGACAGTGGAGGACAGGGAAGCCCTGTATGCTGCAGTCCCTGGGGTTGCAAAGAGCTGGACATGACTTAGCAAATGAACAACAACAACAATTGAATCTCAAGCTACCACACCACGGGGGCCATAAAATGCCCCAGTACAGGACAATGGTCTGAGGACGCCAGGACGGAACTTCTACAGGGATCTGTTGAGAGCTGAATGCACTGTGTATGAGACGAGCTTGCTTACAGAATCATGCAGCTCAGGACAAGGTAGCCACATGCTGAAAAACTCATCTGAATCGTTGTTTAGTCGGTCAGTCGTGTCCAACTCTTTTATGACCCCATGGTCTGTAGCCTGCCAGGCTCCTCTGTCTACGGCATTTCCCAGGCAAGAATCCTGGAGTGGGTTGCCATTTCCTCTTCCAGGGGATCTTCCCCCCTGGGGGTCAAGCCCACAACTCCTGCCTGGCTGGTGGATTCTTTAACACTGAGACACTAGGGAAGCCCATTTGAATTGCTGCTGCTGCTGCTAAGTCGCTAGACGGCAGCCCACCAGGCTCCCCCATCCCTGGGATTCTCCAGGCAAGAATCCTGGAGTGGGTTGCCATTTCCTTCTCCAATGCATGAAAGTGAAAAGTGAAAGTGAAGTCGCTCAGTCGCGTTCAACTCTGCGACCCCATGGACTGCAGCCCACCAGGCTCCTCCGTCTATAGGATTTTCCAGGCAAGAGTACTAGAGTGGGGTGCCATTGCCTTCTCTGATTTGACACAAATAAAAATAAAAATCAAATCAAAATCACAGTGAGAAATCACCTCATACGCATTAGCATGGCTACTATTAAGAAAACAGAAGGGACTTCCCTGGCGGTCCAGGAGCTGAGACTGTCTCCACTGCAGGGGGCGTGGGCTTGGTCCCTGGTGGGGGAACGAAGATGCTGCACGCTTTGCTGGTGTCCAGCCGCTAAGCTGCGGCTCTCTGTGACGCTGGCCTGCAGCACGCAGGGCATCCCTGTCCCTTACTGTCACCCGGAGCTTGCTCAGACTCACGTCCATCGAGCTGGTGATGCCATCCAGCCATCTCACCCTCTGTTGCCCCCTTCTCCTCTTGCCCTCAATCTTTCTCAGCATCAGAGTCTTTTCCAATGAGTCAGTTCTTTGCATCAACTGGCCAAAGTATTGGAGTTTCAGCTTCAGCACGAGTTCTTCCAATGACTATTCAGGACTGATTTCCTTTAGGATGGACTGGTTTGATCTCCAAAGCATCAGTTCAAAAACATGCTTTGAGGTGTGGCCAAAAAATTTAAAAAGAGAAAAACAAACAAACACACAGAAAACAAGTGATGGCAAGATATAAAGAAATCGAAAAACCGTGCCCTGTTGGTGGGAATGTAAGAAGGTACAGCTACTATGAAAAATAGTGGAGATTCCTTAAAAAATTAAGCATAAAATTACACTGTGATCCAGCAATTCCGCCTTTGGCTATTTCCCCAGAAAAACTGAAAGCAGAGTCTCAAAGAGATATTTGTACCCCTATGTTCATAGCAATATTACCCATAATAGCTAAAATGTGGAAACAACCATGAGTCCAAAAAATGGATGAATAAATAAGCAACATGTGGCCCATCCATACAATGGAATAATATTCCACCTTAAAAAGGAAGGGAATTCTGGCACACGCTACTACAGGGATGGACCCTGAGGACATGATGCTCAGTGAAATAAGCCAAACACAAGAGGACAAATACTGTGTGGTCCCGCTTGCAGAAGCTCCCTGCAGGAGTCAGACTCACAGAGGCAGAAAGTAGAACAGTGGGTGCGGGGCTCGGGGGCAAGAGAACGGGGCGCCAGCGCCTGCCTGGCAGAGCAGTTCAGGTTTACAAGGTGCAGAATTATGGGGATGGAGTGATAGCTGTACGAAGTGCACGGGCTCATTCTCCGCTGACTGTACACTTAGAGGTGGTCGAGGTGGTCGATTTTACGTTACGTGTATTTTATCACAATAGAAAAAGACGTAAAGAAAAAATTCACTTGAATTGCTTTCATATTTCTCCAAATTTCACACTGTCTGTATCTTTCAGAGTTATTGATGCTTTCAAAAACGAACATGATGCAAAGGGCTATCCCAGTGGAAACCTAAACTATGAGCCAAATGTATGCAGGTGGATAAAACATCAAAATAGAAAGGTCCCTCTTCTTTTTCTTAAAGTTAATTCATTGGTTAACTTCGTGGCTGCCCCGGGCCTTCGCTGCTGCACGTGGACTCTCTCCGGTTGCGTTGCGTGGGCTCCTCACAGCGGCAGCTTCTGCTGTTGCAGAGCACAGATTCTGGAGCCTGGGCTCAGGGGTTGTCGTGCACGGGCATATTTGCATCACGGCCTGTGAGCTCTTATCTCCGGGACCAGGGATCGATCCTGCGTCCCCTGCACTCGCAGGAAGATTCTTATTCACTGTGCCACCAGGGGAGTCTCCACACTCTGTTAAATGACCTGTCGCCAGTGTGAAATTCTCCATAATTTTGAGGGCTGAGTATTTTCATTTTGCACAGGGCCCTGCAAATGATGTGTCTGGACCAGGTAAGGGGTGCCCACCAGCTAGACCTGCCGGGACCTCCCCAAAACGGTGCTGTCGGCCCCCCCTGTGCGGGCCGTCCCAGAACATGGTCTCCTGGGAAAGCTGAGTGCTGTGTGGTTGATGAGTTTCACCTCCCCACCCCAACCACTTTCCTTGAATCTATTTGTAAAATGAATTACTTCAATACAGGAGAAACAGGAAGGTTCTTTATCTCCACTTGGGCGAATCCATTAAGATTAGCAGCCCCTCTGAAGCCCCTCGGAGCGGGTGACGTCAGCTTGTCTTCGGTGATTTGCAGAGTGGCCGCGTGATAAGGAATCTGGGCCCATTTTCTCAACAACAGGGCATCCTTCCGTGGGGGTGTCCAGGAATTAGCGGTCCTATCTCTCCATTTATCAGGGCCTCCTGGGGGATGCGATGGCCGGGAAAAGTCCCGTTGCCTTGCTGGCTCCCGTCCACAGGGCCTGCAGCCCCTGCCGGCTTGGCTGGACCCCTGGGCTCTCCCCAGGGTCTGAAGGCCGTGTGGACGGACGGGGAGGACCAGGACATGGAAGGCACTTCAGAGCGTGTCTGGCACGAGCTGCACATTCAGGGAGCGAGAGGAGTTTGTTTGGCAAGCTGCTGGTTTTTTTTTTCCTGTTGTTGCTGTTCAGTTGCTCAGTCGTGTCCGACTCTTTGCGACCCCATGGACCACGACCCGCCAGGCTTCCCTGTCCTTCACCATCTTGTGGAGTTTGCTCAAACTCATGTTCATTGAATCGAGTTAGGGGAGAAGATTCCTAAGTATTCTGCTTGGACCGACTGGCTTCAGATTGGGGTCAAGTGAAGGTGGCACTGCCCAGGAAGGGGAAAAACCCATCACACCTGCTCTTCTGACAGTCTGAGGGGAGGGGGCTTGTTCCTTCCCTGGGCAGATCTGTGTAACTCCTATGGGGTATGACGCAGAAGGGAGGACTCGTAAACTAACTCCCAGTCTGGGTTGGGAAAGGCATCTTGGTTTCCGCTCATCTCTTTCTCCTGGGATCATGGTGGGGGGTGGGGGGCCGGTGTCCATCCTTCGTGTTGTGTGGTTTGTGTGATCAGTTGTGTGCAACACTTTGTGGCCGAGTAGACTACAGCCCGCCAGGCTCCTCTGTCCGCAGAATTCTCCAGGTAAGAATACTGGGGTGGGTTGCCCTTTCCTGCTCCAGCGGACCTTCCCCACCCAGGAGTGGAAGCGGAGTGCCTCCTGCCATCCTGCACTGGCAGGCAGACTCTTTGCCACTAGGGCCACCTGGGAAGCCCTGGGAGGAGCCCAAGAAGCACAGAGGCCACCTGTGTTTCTGACCAATGGTCCCCGAGGCCCCAGCTGACACCCGCCTCCACCCCCAGTCTTCCACAGCCCAGCTGGGGCCACAGATGCCACGAAGCAGAGATAAAGCGTCCCCGGCATGCCCGTCTGCATCCCCAGGAGCCACGGGGGATGGTGTGTGTGTGAGTTGCTCAGTCGTGTCTGACTCTTTGCGACCCCATGGACCTCAGCCCACCAGGCTCCTCTGTCCATGTAATTCTCCAGGCAAGAAGACTGCAGTGGGTTGCCCTTTCCTTCTCCAGGGACGTGAGAAGTGGTGTTACTGGAATAGATGGGATTCACCTGTGGGAGGAAGCGTCCGGGTGAAGGGACGCATGTTAGAGTCTCATCTGGCCACCACGGGCCCCTCACTACACCTTCCTGGGGAGGGGGAGGGGCTCGCAGAAGAAACCTGGGGGGCAGGAGCCAGCCCCACTCTGGGACCTGCCATGGAGGGCATGCCCTTTGCTCCTCACCTGCCTTGTGATGTGTGGGGGGCGCCCAGAGTAGTTTCCTGGTGAGACCCTCGCTGACCAGGTGGGCCTGTACAGATCTGGGGCTTAACAAGAGAGAGCCACCTTCCCTCAGATCTGTGAGTCAAGTGGCCTGAAATTAGCTTTGTCAGGGATGATGGCAACGCTTCTGTGCTGTGTCTGCAGAGCTCACTCCCAATTATAAATGATTCAGAACTCTTGCAGGGGAAACCCTGGGCCCCGTTTAACTACTCCCCCACCCAAGATAAGTCCAAGTACCTGAGAACACGACCTGATTGGGGAAAAGGGTCTTTGCATATATAATTAAGTGAAGGATTTGAGATGTGGTATTCTTGCCTGGAAAATTCCATGGATAGGGCATCCTGGCAGGCTCCAGTCCATGGGGTCGCAGAGCTGGACACAATTGAACAACATGAGCACACTGGGATTATCTGGGTGGGCCCTAAACCCAGTGACAAGTGTCCGTATCGGAGGAGGAGTTCAGTCGCTCAGTCGTGTCCGACTCTTTGTGAGCCCATGGACTGCAGCATGACAGGCTTCCCAGTCCATCACCAACTCCCGGAGTTTACTCAGACTCGTGTCCATTGAGTCGGTGTTGCCATCCAGCCATCTCGTCCTCTGCTGCCCCCTCCTCCTGCCCTCAGTCTTTCCCAGCATCGGGGTCTTTCCCAATGAGTTGGCTCTTTGCATCAGGTGGCCAGAGTGCTGGAGCTTCAGCTTCCGCAGCAAAGGAGGAGAGGACACGTCAGAGGGAGAAGACCGCCATGTGTCTACGGAGGCAGACACTGGGGTGACAAGGCCACACGCTGGGGGCACCTGGAGCCTCAGAAGCTGGAAGAGGCGGGAAGAGCCGGCCCGGAGCCTTCGGAGGGAGCCAGCCCCGCCCACACCTCGACCTCAGACTCCGCCCTCCAGCCTGGGAGAGAATGACCTTCTGCTGTCTCAGGTCCCTGGCCGGTTGTCGGGCTCTCCTCCCCTCCCCTAGAAGCCCCACCAGCTGAGAAGGCAGTTGTGGGGAGAGTGTGAGCGAGGAGAAGCTGAGGGGAGGGGAGAAGCCGAGGATGAGGAGGGTCACCAGCATCGAGATGGGGACTCTGGGAGGGAGGAGACCACATTGGAAGAAGGGCAGAGAAGATGGAGCTGGGGGTGCTGGAGGCATCGGGTGCCCCTCTAGGAGCTGGAAGAGCCAGGAAACGGATTCCCCCCTGGAGCCTCCAGAGGCCCAGCCCCGCCGACGCCTTGCTTCCAGCCCAGCGAGACCCACGTCAGACTTCCGACCCACGGAACTGTAGATAATAAACGTGTGTTATTTTATGTAGCAATTTGTTATAGCAGCCGCAGCAGGAAGCTTAACGCAGAGTCTGTGGGCTCTTGGCAATGGTCCAGTCGAAGATGTTAACACGGGGCGGTGAGGGGCGGTTGGCGGAGAAGTGACCTGGGTAGACGAGCGGACCTGGGGTCCAGGACCCAATGGCACTCATTTAGTTGTAACATCGTCACTGTCAGCGTCAGCAAAAGAGTCCCCGCAGAGAGGACTGTCCACAGGAGGTCCAGGGAGGGCGGTCCATCAGGATGGAGAGTTTCCGTGGCTGCCCTCAAGTTGCTCTTTCCCATGCCGTGAAGGGCAGGGGATGGGGCCTGGAGGGAAAGGCAGAACTTAGAGACCGAAGTCCACGGGGGCTGGGGACGTCTCGGTGGAGGACGAACCTGTCCCATCCTCCGGATTCTCCCTCTCGCTTTCTTTGCCTCCCGGGGAGGGGAGCACTGGTGGATCAGACACTGTTGACAAGCAGCGCGAGACTAGAGGAGCCCACTGCCTGGCGTTGAATCCTGGCACCAGCACCCATTATTCGGGTAATCTTGATTACTCCACCTCTCTGTGCCTCAGTGTTCCCGTCTGTATAA
The DNA here is from genome assembly GCA_006410655.1 of Kobus ellipsiprymnus. Classification (NCBI taxonomy): domain Eukaryota; kingdom Metazoa; phylum Chordata; class Mammalia; order Artiodactyla; family Bovidae; genus Kobus; species Kobus ellipsiprymnus. Next base: position 1,025,266 of record SJYR01000093.1, read on the forward strand.
TGGACACAATAGCATGTACCTGATGGGGGCTGTGAGTTAGCGCGTGGCAGGGCCTCTGAGCAGGCACAGGCATGTGATGAGCTTGGTGGCATGGGCCGACTTCGAACTTGGGTTGGGGGAAGTGCAGAGCTCAGAAGTCAGGAGACAGGACTCCACGGGCCCATGCCCCACCAGGGGGGTCCTCTCCTGGACTCCAAGTCCTTGAGTCCTGGGCAGGTGGGCAGAAGGTGACAGGCCCGTGACAGTGGCTGCCCACTGCTGTGATCAGAAGCTGCCCTCTGGTCTTGCCCAAGGAGTCAGTGGCCCCCGCCGCTGCAGAACGTGGCACCGGAAGTCAGAGGTGTCCTGGGAGGTGGTGATGCTCCCAGAGTGGGCGAGGTGTAGGGAGGCATGTGGGAGGACTGTTCCCATCCTGCGTAGCACCCGGCTCATAGCAGGTGCTCACTGAATGCCTGTGGGAGGGATGGAGTGTGGACAAGGGAAGTGTGAATCTATGGGTAGCTTGAGGGCTTCTCTCGTAGCTCAGTTGGTAAAGAATCCGCCTGCAGTGCAAGAGACCCCGATTCGATTCCTGGGTCGGGAAGATCCTCTGGAGAAGGGATACGCTACCCACTCCAGTATTCTTGGGCTTCCCTTGTGGCTCAGCTGGTAGCAGAGCTGGACACAATTGAACAACATGAGCACACTGGGATTATCTGGGTGGGCCCTAAACCCAGTGACAAGTGTCCGTATCGGAGGAGGAGTTCAGTCGCTCAGTCGTGTCCGACTCTTTGTGACCCCATGGACTGCAGCATGACAGGCTTCCCAGTCCATCACCAACTCCCGGAGTTTACTCAGACTCATGTCCATTGAGTCGGTGTTGCCATCCGACCATCTCGTCCTCTGCTGCCTCCTCCTCCTCCTGCCCTCAGTCTTTCCCAGCATCGGGGTCTTTCCCAATGAGTTGGCTCTTCGCATCAGGTGGCCAGAGTGCTGGAGCTTCAGCTTCCGCAGCAAAGGAGGGGAGGACACGTCAGAGGGAGAAGACCCCCATGTGTCTACGGAGGCAGACACTGGGGTGACAAGGCCACACGCTGGGGGCACCTGGAGCCTCAGAAGCTGGAAGAGGCGGGAAGAGCCGGCCCGGAGCCTTCGGAGGGAGCCAGCCCCGCCCACACCTCGACCTCAGACTCCGCCCTCCAGCCTGGGAGAGAATGACCTTCTGCTGTCTCAGGTCCCTGGCCGGTTGTCGGGCTCTCCTCCCCTCCCCTAGAAGCCCCACCAGCTGAGAAGGCAGTTGTGGGGAGAGTGTGAGCGAGGAGAAGCTGAGGGGAGGGGAGAAGCCGAGGATGAGGAGGGTCACCAGCATCGAGATGGGGACTCTGGGAGGGAGGAGACCACATTGGAAGAAGGGCAGAGAAGATGGAGCTGGGGGTGCTGGAGGCATCGGGTGCCCCTCTAGGAGCTGGAAGAGCCAGGAAACGGATTCCCCCCTGGAGCCTCCAGAGGCCCAGCCCCGCCGACGCCTTGCTTCCAGCCCAGCGAGACCCACGTCAGACTTCCGACCCACGGAACTGTAGATAATAAACGTGTGTTATTTTATGTAGCAATTTGTTATAGCAGCCGCAGCAGGAAGCTTAACGCAGAGTCTGTGGGCTCTTGGCAATGGTCCAGTCGAAGATGTTAACACGGGGCGGTGAGGGGCGGTTGGCGGAGAAGTGACCTGGGTAGACGAGCGGACCTGGGGTCCAGGACCCAATGGCACTCATTTAGTTGTAACATCGTCACTGTCAGCGTCAGCAAAAGAGTCCCCGCAGAGAGGACTGTCCACAGGAGGTCCAGGGAGGGCGGTCCATCAGGATGGAGAGTTTCCGTGGCTGCCCTCAAGTTGCTCTTTCCCATGCCGTGAAGGGCAGGGGATGGGGCCTGGAGGGAAAGGCAGAACTTAGAGACCGAAGTCCACGGGGGCTGGGGACGTCTCGGTGGAGGACGAACCTGTCCCATCCTCCGGATTCTCCCTCTCGCTTTCTTTGCCTCCCGGGGAGGGGAGCACTGGTGGATCAGACACTGTTGACAAGCAGCGCGAGACTAGAGGAGCCCACTGCCTGGCGTTGAATCCTGGCACCAGCACCCATTATTCGGGTAATCTTGATTACTCCACCTCTCTGTGCCTCAGTGTTCCCGTCTGTATAATGGACACAATAGCATGTACCTGATGGGGGCTGTGAGTTAGCGCGTGGCAGGGCCTCTGAGCAGGCACAGGCATGTGATGAGCTTGGTGGCATGGGCCGACTTCGAACTTGGGTTGGGGGAAGTGCAGAGCTCAGAAGTCAGGAGACAGGACTCCACGGGCCCATGCCCCACCAGGGGGGTCCTCTCCTGGACTCCAAGTCCTTGAGTCCTGGGCAGGTGGGCAGAAGGTGACAGGCCCGTGACAGTGGCTGCCCACTGCTGTGATCAGAAGCTGCCCTCTGGTCTTGCCCAAGGAGTCAGTGGCCCCCGCCGCTGCAGAACGTGGCACCGGAAGTCAGAGGTGTCCTGGGAGGTGGTGATGCTCCCAGAGTGGGCGAGGTGTAGGGAGGCATGTGGGAGGACTGTTCCCATCCTGCGTAGCACCCGGCTCATAGCAGGTGCTCACTGAATGCCTGTGGGAGGGATGGAGTGTGGACAAGGGAAGTGTGAATCTATGGGTAGCTTGAGGGCTTCTCTCGTAGCTCAGTTGGTAAAGAATCCGCCTGCAGTGCAAGAGACCCCGATTCGATTCCTGGGTCGGGAAGATCCTCTGGAGAAGGGATACGCTACCCACTCCAGTATTCTTGGGCTTCCCTTGTGGCTCAGCTGGTCTGCCTGCAATGCAGGAGACCTGGGTTCGATCCCTGGGTTGGGAAGATCCCCTGGAGAAGGAAATGGCAACCCACTCCAGCATTCTGGCCTGGAGAATTCCATGGACCGTATGGTCCATGGGGTCGCAAGAGCTGGACACGACTGAGTGCCTTTCACTTTCACTGTGCGCCCCACGGCCCTTCCGTGGGCTTTGGAGGTGACATCTGGAGCCCAGAAGGTGAGTAATCTCCTGGCTTTTGTGGGAGGCTCCCAGCAAGCCCAGTATGAGAACTTTTACTGTTGCTACAGTAAGTTTGCAATCTTGCAAATTTACAGTAGCTTGAAAACATAAATGAAATAATAACAATTAAATCAGTGCACCCTAAAAACTTTTCATTGAATGGAGACTTTTATAGAAAGCCCCTTTAAAAAACAGATAAGAATGGGGGTACTCTGGCTGAGTTGGGGGTGCATGGACACAGAGGGCTTGGAACCAGGTTCTCGGCTGAGCCTCAGCCCTGACACGTGACACAGGGAAGGTTGTCAGTGCCTTTTGGAGGCTCCGTTTCTTCAGCTGCAGAAGAGCAGCTTGATGCTCTTAGCCACAGCATTGCTCTGGGGTGGGGGCAGGAGGGTTTCAGGGGTGGAGGCTCATGCTGTCTCCTGTCTCCATCTGGAATTCCCCCATGCCGTTCCCTGCAGGCTGGAACCTCCTCTGCCACGTGTAGGGTGCAGAGAACTCCGTGCTGCCCTGCTGGGCTCAGCCTGGCCATCCAGGGATGAGATGCTGTCAGGGCCACCCCTCTGTCTCGGGATCTCCTCCACCCCCTCAGGAGGGTTTCAGGGTCTGCCTCTGAGCAGAGCCCGGATCTGACTGCTGGCATCACCACTCTCACTTCACTCCCTGAGCTGCCGTCTTCACATCTGTAAAATGGGGCTGCACCTCAGGGAGGACCTGGCCAGTGGTTGTCCCTTGGCTGATGGGGTCAGGGAGGCATGGAAGGTGGAGAAACAGCACCGCGAGGGCTGGCTGGTGGCAGTGTGTGGGCCTGCTCTGAGGCCAGCCAGGCTCTCAGGACAGCAGGGGAGCAAGGCGAGGGAGAAGAAGCTGGAGCGCGGTCGGGGGTTTGGAAGACCAGGCTGAAGAGGTTTAAACTTTAGGGACTTCCCTGGTGGTCCAGAGGCTAAGACTCTGCACTCCCAATGCAGGGGACCCGGGTTCAATCCCTGGGCAGGGAACTAGACCCTGCATAAAGGGAAGTCGCTCAGTCGTGTCCGACTCTCTGCGACCCCGTGGACCGTAGTCTACCTGGCTTCTCCATCCATGGGACTCTCCAAGCAAGAGTACTGGAGTGGGTTGCCATTTCCTTCTCCAGGCTACTTCCCGACCCAGGGATTGAACCAGACCCCGCATACTGCAACTTAAGAACCTACATGCAGCAGCTAAGACCTGGTGTAGGCAAGTAAATAAATGAATGAGTATTACAAAAGAAAAAGAGGTTTACACTTCAGATTGTTGCACAGAAGAGCTGGTTGTGCAGCCAAAGAAAATGGCAAACAGAGAGGGCAAGCGACGTGGCCAATGTCACACAGCACTTTGCGGGTGAACTGGGGCAAGAGCAGGCATCCTGCTTCTCAGCCCTGAGCTGTCTCCCTGGAGCTCTCCTCCCCGACAGCTTCAGACCTGAGGTGCGGCCTTGGAGCTGAGAGTCCCAGGTGGGGAGTGAAGCCCACATCACCCTTGGCCTGTGTCTGGGTCGGGTGGGGGCGACATTTCTGACGTATCTTAATTTGCCTTGAAATCAGGCGCAAGTCCTTTGTAAACCAGGAAGTGGTCTCTTCGGACCTGACATGAAATAGTATTGCTGTCACCTTGCATTAACGAGCCAGACGGCTCTCAGAGGAGTGGCATATTGACGTGGCTGGTGGGGTCAGCCCAGCCCAGCGAAGCCTTTGATAGTGCAGCTGATAACAGATCCGGCTATAAATACCCAGAATCAATCAGTGGCTGCTGCTGACAGCCAACATGTTCACATATCATGGCAGATGGGAAGAAGGCAGGAATGGCCATTTGTCTTGCTTTTCAGATGGATTTCCTGTTTTTTAGGGAGCGAGAGGGGTCCCATCTGGCGATCAGATCGTGGGCTGAGATAGCCGCTTCTGGGTCACTGGCCCCGGACTTGACGTGTCTCCCTGGCCACGTGGTCCTGGCATTGCGGCGGCCCCTGCAGCCCGGCCTCCACAAATGGTAGCCATCAGGAGCCCTCCCGCCCACAGAAGCTTCCGGAAGTGGAGGATGGGTGGGGGGCCTGCCTTTCATCTTTTTCTGCTTCCTTTCTGGGCACCTTTCATTAGGCTTTTTCCTTCGAAGGCTCTCCCCAGCTTGTACATGTATTTGCACGTGTCCACGTGTTTTTGCAGACGTGTGTGCATGCACACGGGCTCCATGGCCATCTTTCCCGGCCGACCTGGGGTACTTCCTGGCCGGCTGTCTGTACGCAGTCCCGCATGCCTCATCCAGGTAGAGGCTGTGGGGTCTGCTGCTGCTGAAGACCTGGCAGGGGGCGGTTGGGGGGTGGGGGGCTTCTATTTTCCTGTTGTATCCAGCCTTCCCACCTGCAGCTTTTGTCTTTGTGGGTTCATTCAATGTCCAGAAGGTCGGTTTCCCTGACTGCATCGGAGCGCGCTGCCTTGGTCCCTGCACAGCCATAGGGTGCACTCAGGGCAGCTCCGTGTGCCGTGAGCCCCGCGTGCTGCTGTTTATTCTGGTGGTGGTGCTGGAATGAATGTCCACTCCTGGAGTCCTGTTCCCAACATGGCAAACAGCTCTTGGACGGGTGCCTCGGGGCTGGAGGGCCCCCATTCTCCTGTGCCTCCTGGGGTGATGCTGTCACTGACCCACCACCCACCACAGCCCCAAGCCCCAGCTATTCACGGAGTGTGCCCTGGGGGCAGGGACCCACAGCTCCTCTTCCTTTTTAGGGAACGGTCAGATGCTTCTGCTGTGATCGCGTCTTGGATGTACCCCCTCCTTTAGCTTATGAAACCTCCTGTCCCCCAAATTACATCCAGACAGCCGCGGTAGCAGGCACCGCTCCCTTCCAGCTCAGGGGCCCACCAGCCGGCCAAATGGGGCGTTTAATTGGAAAGAGAAGCTGGCAGTCTGCCCGGAAATCCTAAAGAAAGGCAGCAGAGTGGACCAGCTTTTAAAACCTCGCCACACACCTTCCCTGGGTATTTCTGTATCGAATACTTGAAGGGGTTCTTGGGACCATTTGAGAATTAAAAGCACCAGTCTGAAGCCATGCAAGGCAGACCCCAGTCCCTGGGGTGGAGGATGGGAGTGCTGAGTGGTGGGAGAAACTGACTGCTTTGTACAGATAGGGAAACGGACACAGTTCAGGGCTGGAGAGGAAAACTCAGTTCTTCAGATGTTAACTGGGGTTCTCGCTGTGAAGACCACACTGAGTGTTTGCTTACCCGCAAATTCCTCCCCCCAGATTTTGAAGTCTTGGCATCTTTACGGATGTTAGCCAGAACTCCTCCCAATATTCTGGTCCTGCCGGATGATTTCTGAGCCCACAGGATGTGAGCAGGGCAGTGTCGAGTGTATGAAGGGACAGTGGCTGATGGAAACTCGCTCCTAAAGGTCCCGCAGGTTTATCTGCCAAGCAGGTGGGGGGTCTTTCCCTTCAGAAAGAAATCGGGGTCCATCAGGGCTGGAGTTGCACCATGGAAAGTGGAGAGTGAAGATGAAGGAAGGGGTACACAGGGCCAGCGGGGCCAGCAGGCCCAGAGCCTGAGCCCCAAGGTGGTCAGCTGACTGCTCTCCCTGGAGACCGTGGTGGCTGAGACCCCCTCACCAGGGTTGTATGGTCAAGAACTCAAGCCACGTGGTGGCCATGGGCCAGTCCTGCTTTTGTTCCTCTGTCGAACCATAGCTGCTCTGTCAGGGGCTGAAAGATGAAAGGAAGCATTAGGGCCGAGGGCCGCCCCCATGCCACGCAGAGAGGCTCGTCCATCAGCCCGCTACTTCTGTCAATTCAGGGGCATCCAGCTTTGACCTTTGTGAGCTGTCTGGCTCTCAGCCGTTCTCTAAAGTCCTGTGAAGTGGGACAGTAACAGTCTTACTTCACAGGGCTGGTGGGCGGCAGTGCAGTGGGCTAGTCCACACAAAGCTCCCCAAACAGTGCCTGGGTGGTACTCAGAGTGGGCGAACTGTTGCTGGTATCATGATGGTGATGGTAATAGTGGTGATGAGGATGGGGACTGGTGGTGCCAAACAGTGGTGAGGATGGTGATGGTCTGTTGTAGTCTAAAGTCTGTCCTAGGCACAAGGATACCACCATGAACAAGACAAAGATGATCCCTGCTGTCCGGGGAATCCACCCTAATGGGGGTACAGCCGGTGAACTGATACCTATATAAATATATACTTGAATAAACTGATAAATAAAGATAGAAGACAAAGGAGAAGGGGGCGGCAGAGGATGAGATGGTTGCACGGCTTCACTGACTCAAAGGACAAGCCTTTGAACAAACTCCGGGAGATGGTGAGGGGCAGGGAAGCCTGGCGTGCTGCAGTCCGCGGGGTCGCCAAGAGTCGGACACGACTTCGCGACTGCGCAGCAACAGCAAACTGGTGAGTATAGCAAATCGTGGCACAGGGATGAGCCAGGGCCACGCGCCCGGGCAGGACACCCCCGCGGTGCGTTGGAGAAGGCGGCGCTTGGGCGAAGTGGGCGGGGCGGGTGTTAAGGCCACTCCTCCCCCTGCCCCCGCCCCGTTCGTTTTGCCTCTCTTTGCTCTGTCGCCCTCGGCTGGGACACTGAGTCTCTGAGACTCCTTGAGGCTTTGTAGGCCTGAGGTCCTGGGCTGGCTGTGTCCGCTCTCTGGGGCTTGGTGGTCCCGTCTCTACGTGTGTGTGTGTGTGTGTGTGTGTGTGTCGGGCGGAGGCGCAGTCCAAAGCCTGCTCGGCTCCTTTCGTCTCCGGGATCTTGATCATCTCAGGCCTGTGCTCACGGCCTTGACCCGCCGCATAGTAATTGGCAATAAATGGTTAGCACGAGGGGCGTCTGTAGGTCAGGGCCCTGGGGAGGGCGGGCCGGTTCACATCACAGCGGTCCTCCTGGCCTACCTGCGACAAGCTGGCTCCAGGAGCCATTTCCCCGGATGAAACGGTCTCTGGAACCCACCGTATATCATTGGCTGTGACGTCTTCTGTTTAAACAGCGGCAGCCGGCGGAGGGTGTGTGCTGAGGCCGCGTGTCTGGGAGCAGGGGGCTCGGTCCTGGCCCCCGGCTCCCCGCCCCAGCCCCTTTCCCTGCGGAAGGCCTCGCTTGGGGGAAAGAGGCATATGGAACCCATTTGGGAAATTCTTTCTGCATAAACCACTTTTTCCAGGTAAGACACACACTCGTATTGACTGGGAAAGATGAAATAGCTTTCTCGTTTGGCCAGCTACGTTTTTATGGATCTTAATTAAACACATGCCCTCCCTGGGTTGGGAAATTGAACCCTCTTAGAGTGGCCCCTTCTGAAGAGGTGGTGTCGGCCCAGGGGAGGCCCAATTATAACCTCCATCCTCGCCACCTCCCAGGACCTCCCAGACCCTCCGAGCGCTTGGAAAATGTGCGCTTGACAGAGGGGCTTTGATTCTGCACGCCTGGAGAGTGTTAGGCCTGTTTCCAGGCCCGAGGCAAGTGGTGGTCAGAGTCCCAGGCCGACGGCAGAAAAACCTTGGGGACCAAGGCTTTCAAACCTCATTGAGCATCAGAGCTCTCCTTTCACACCCGATCGCACTTAGCTCCCGGATACATACCAGACGAGGCTGCCTGGGCGGAGGGGGAGGGGCGCTCACACGGCCGCTTGCTCACCCCACGCCATACTGGGGTGGTTACGCGCCTCACCTCCCCGAATGGTCACAAAAGCTGAATGAAGGAGGGGCCATGGCCATTTCACACTTGAGGGAACCTGGGCACGGAATGAGAGCGACCTGTCCTAGGTCGCCTAGCCGGGGCGGGAGATGCGACATCGGAGTCTGAACCCTGCGTGTTCGGCTGGACCGCGCTGGGAGGCTGCTGATGGGCTCAGGGCTGTCCTTCTATGGCAGCGACGCTCCCAGCGTGGTGGGGACGGACAGGGTCCCCATACGTAGTGCTCTCCCCAAGCCTGGCTGAGCGGGTCCCGGGCACCCAGGTTCACCTTCTCCAGCAGGCAGGGCTGGGCGGGATGTTTCTCAGCCTGGGGCTAGCAGCTGGCCCCTGGGACCCCACGATTTCTCAGGAGCCTCTGCAGCAGGTGGTGTTTAGTCCCTGTCATGTCTGACCCTTTGCAGCCCCATGGACTGCAGCCTGCCTGGCTCCTCTGTGGGATTCTCCAGGCAAGAATACTGGAGTGGGTGGACATTTGCTTCTCCAGGGGATCTTCCCGACCCAGGGATCGAACTCGGGTCTCCTGTATGGCGGGCGGAGTTTTACTGGCTGAGCCACCCGGGAAGTCCCTCTTCAGCTGGAAAGTGTTTAGTCCCTGTCATGTCTGACCCTTTGCAGCCCCATGGACTGCAGCCTGCCAGGCTCCTCTGTCTGTGGGATTTTCCAGGCAAGAATACTGGAGTGGGTGGACATTTCCTTCTCCAGGGGATCTTCCCGACTCAGGGATCGAACTCGGGTCTCCTGTATGGCGGGCGGAGTTTTACTGGCTGAGCCACCCGGGAAGTCCCTCTTCAGCTGGAGGAGAAGGATCTTTGTTCTCCTTTATCTGTCAGGTTTTTGCAAATAGTTCACTTTATGGAAGAGAATCATTGTTGAAAACCAGTTTGCTGACCTTGGGGTTACTCTTTCATGAGTGGGGAGGGCCAGGCTCCTCCTGAAAGTGTTCCTGTCCAGCCCAGAGCCCTGAGCAGGCAAAGGGGGAGGCCCTTACCCTCACTGGTTTTGAAGTCAAGGTAATGGAGGGATAATTTACATACTGTGAGATTTAGTCTGTCCAGGTGTAGAGTTCAACTTGTCTTGACAGCTATGTGGAGTCNAGCCCAGAGCCCTGAGCAGGCACAGGGGGAGGCCCTTACCCTCACTGGTTTTGAAGTCAAGGTAATGGAGGGATAATTTACATACTGTGAGATTTAGTCTGTCCAGGTGTAGAGTTCAACTTGTCTTGACCGCTATGTGGAGTCCTGGAGCCATCACCGTAATCGAGAGGCCGAATATTCCAGCGCCCTGCAAGGCTCTGCCCATCCCTGGTTCTGCTCCCGAGGGCCTGCTTTCGGTCTCCAGCATTTTGCCTTTCCCAGAGCGCCATGGCAGAAGTATCACAGAGCATGCTGTCTCTTTAGCCTGGCTTCTTCCACCCTGCATTACGCCTTCACAATCCAGCCCCAGTCCCAGGGATGTTGTTTGTTGTACCTTGTGGACTGGGTGGCTTCGGGGCAGGCAGAACTGGGCTGACTCACGGGGACCCTGGAGCAGAGCGAGGCAGGTCTGGGAGCATTTCCCAGTGAGCCCTGAGGTAGGCAGCGCATGGCTGCAGGTGTCAGAGACCCGGCCAGGGGTCTGGAGGTCTGGAGAGAGGTGGCCCCAGGAGGTCAATCCCAGAGCTCTGCGCGGCGGGGGAGCTGGGTGCCTTCTCTGGTTGCAAGGTGACTGCATCCTCTTGTAGCGTCAGGTCCCTACGCCGCAGCATACAGAACGGGGAAGGGGTGCCTTCCCACTTCCCTTCGTCAGAGAGCAAACTTCCAGGAGCGCTCCCCCGTCTCAGCCGCCTTCTCTGGGTCTCTTTGGTCAGGACTGTGTCACAGCAGGACGAAGGCTAACACCCTCGAGGCCGGGGAGGGGCCCACGCGGCACGGAGCAGCCAGCACCTGGGCAAAACTGGGCTCTCCTGGCCAGGAGAGGAGGGGACACTCGTGGGGCAGACAACCAGCAGAGTTTGCTCAATGAAGCGGGGGAGAGCGCCCAGCGCAGTGTGAGGGCAAGGGGGTTCTTGGGTACAAAGGGTCTGGGGGAGAAGGAGACCATCAAGGAAATGGCTTGTCACCATGGCCGGCTGTCTGCGGTGGGCCCTTCCTACAGCTGAGTTCAGATGGGACTGACTTTATGGAGGGGGAACAAATGAGTGATGTCCAAGCTTAGTATGCTTGCCACCATCCCCGCCTCCCTCCTTCCCTGCATCCCTCTGTCTTTCCATACTCCATTCATCCCTCCACCCCTCCTTCCATCCAACCCCCTCTTTCCATCTCTCCATCACTGCATCCCTCCATCCCCCTAACCCTCAGGGCTTTGCCAGTAATCACTGTATACACCTCCAGGGGAAGAATTGCCTTTTAGTTCTTAATATTCAAAGAGTGCGAATTTCCCCTTGCCTTATACCGCCCACCTCCACCCCCCAACAAATTCTGCAGCCAGTTGACTACCTTTGATCTCTCTGCTTGCCATGTTTAATTAAGACACACTCCAGCCAGCTCAGGAGGAGTACCAGCCTCCAGGTGCAGCTAGCCTTTCTACTGTTCTTCTTGTCTGTGATGTCCCAGGCCACAGAGGACCACCGAGGTGTGAGTAGAAATAACCCATCTTGGCTTTCCTTGCCGGCAGACTTTCTGGATGACTTTGAAATACCAGACGAGGTCTGTGGCCAGAAGCCTTGAGCTTTGGCCCAGGGGCTGTCTGGGTGGATCTCATTTGAGAAGACACTCGATTGGCTAACTTCCTTGTTAGCAACATTTGTGAAAACATGAAGGCTGTTTGGTTTATTTGTTTATTGGTTGCAGCAGAATTTTCAAGACTTAAAAGGAAAGAACCTTCACTGCTCCCACCCAGGGGCTTTTCCACCTGGCAAGAGAAATCACTCAGAGCTGGGTGGGGGAGATGTCACATCCTGTCACTTGGGAAGAAGGAGGTGACTCTTCACGGTGGTTCTGACCCGACGTATGTAGGTTAGCCTTGCCCGCTCCCAAGCTGGAACACGGTCCACAGGACTGCGAAGGGTTGGAAGGCATGCACTTTAGTTTTCAAATTTATAAACAAATGCAGTGTGAGGGGGATCGAGGGCTGCCACCTGCCCGGGAAGCGTGGGCCCTGGTGGTACGTCTCACTGAGGACTCCCGGTCGTCCTGGGCAGTCTCCCCCCTTTTCTTGGAGAAACAGAGGGCGGGAGTGTGGCAGATTGCCTGGGGACAATGGGCCCCTGTCCTGATGGGTGGGCCACTGGGCCCCAAACAATAGGCAGGGGCCAGCCCTCTCCTGCTGCCCACGGCCCGAGACAGATGCCCAGGGGCCCCCTGCGAGCGCCCCGGAGGTGACCTCTGGGGCTGCCCCGTTACTCCGTGGACGAGACCCCGAGAGGGCGGCAGGCAGACAATGGGGTCTCATGCCAGGCGCCCGGCCTCCGGCACGGGCCGGGGGCTCCCCGGGGAGAGCGAGGCCTGGCAGGTGCTGCTATTGTTTGGGGCACGGGGGCCTTCCCGGGGGTCTTCCAGCTCGGCGGCCACAGAGGCTTGGGGCTGGGGGGCCTCTTGTCCTCGGGGTGGGGGGAGACCCAAGGAGCCGGTTTGGCCCCGTTCAATCCTGACAGCCCCTCTCCGGCCCTAAAAATGCCATTCAGAAAAGCAATTAACTGGCTTCCAGCAGCACCAGGTTCTGAGTGTCAGATTTTTATGACCAGACCTGCTGAAGGAAGTGCCGGGCTTCGACCTGACATTCTTTCTTGAGTCGGGGCACAGGAGGAATTTTCCGGAGGAATGTCAGTTTAGGAGGATGAGGGGCGAGCTGGGGGTGACCTTTCTCTTCCAGCTCTTTCTTCCCTGGGACAGAAACCACAACATAAGCTGAAAAGAGCCCAGAGGTACATCAGTGGATCCCTCCGACCGAGGGAGGAACAGCAACCAGTGTGCACGTGTGTGCATGTGTGTACACGTGTGTGCATGTGTGCACGTGCATGCATGCAGGTGTGTGTGGGGTGTGCACGCATGTGAGTGCGTGTGTGCACATGTGTGCACGTGAGTGTGTGCGTGTGTGCGCATGTGCATGCATGCAGGTGTGCATGTGTGCATGCATGTGCACACTGGTGCACGTGAGTGTGTCTGTGGGTGTGTGCACATGTGTGCGTGTGTGTGTGTGTGCACGGGTGCATGTGAGTGCGTGTGTGTGCGCATATGGGTGCATGTGAGTGTGTGTGCACACGTGTGCATGTGAGTATGTGCATGCACACAAGTACATGTGAGTGCATGTGTGTGTGCGCACACGGGTGCATGTGAGTGTGTGTGCGTGCACACATGTGTGCATGTGAATGTGCATGTGTGCGCATGTGCATGCATGCAGATGTGCGCGCGTGTGCATGCATGTGCACATGGGTGCACGTGAGTGCATGTGTGTGCACACGTGTGCATGTGAGTGTGTGCGTGTGTGCTTGTGTGAGCATATGTGTGCATGCACTGTGCTGGGGCTTCCCCACCCCACCATTATTCATAGCAGCTTTGTTTGTAAAGGCCCCAAATTGGAAATTATCAAAATGTTCCTCAGTAGGTAGATAAACAGAATGTTATAATCCATGACGTGAAATACTGTGCACGTGTGCTCAGTCATGTTTGACCTTTGCTACCCCATGGACTGTAGCCAGCCAGGTTCCTCTGTCCATGGGATTTTTCAGGCAAGAATACTGGCTGCTGCTGCTAAGTCGCATCAGTCATGTCCGACTCTGTGCGACCCCATAGACAGCAGCCCACCAGGCTCCTCCGTCCCCGGGGTTCTCCAGGCAAGAACATTGGAGTGGGTTTCCATTTCTTCCTCCAGGAGATCTCCCGTGCTTGTTCTCCAGCGTCGCAGGTGGATTCTTTTCCCCTGAGCCACTGGGAAGGCCTCGCCATGAAATACCACACCACAGGTAAAAGGGGCAGAGGAACATACTGCTGGCTGGGCCCTGTGTGTCTGCTCAGGCGGCCGCGCCAACGCACTGCAGACTGGGCAGCCTATCCTCCAGGGGATCTCCCGTGCTTGTTCTCCAGCGTCGCAGGTGGATTCTTTTCCCCTGAGCCACTGGGAAGGCCTCGCCATGAAATACCACACCACAGGTAAAAGGGGCAGAGGAACATACTGCTGGCTGGGCCCTGTGTGTCTGCTCAGGCGGCCGCGCCAACGCACTGCAGACTGGGCAGCCTTAAGGACAAAAACTCGTCTTCTCCTAGCTCTGGAGGCTGAGGGTCCAAGATCCAGGCGTCAGCAGGGTTGTTCTCGTCTCAGACCTCTCTCCTGGGCCTGCAGGTGGCTGCCCTCTCGCTGTCTCCACGTGGTCCCTCTACACACATCCCTGGGGTCTCTGTGTGAGTCCAAACTTCCTCCTCTTCTGAGGACACAAGTCAGACTGGACCAGGGCCCGTCTAGCAGCTTCATTTACGCTCAGTCACCTCCTTCAAGACCCTATCTCAGGAATTCATTCCCCGGCAGACCAGTGGTCAGGACTTCATGCTTCCACTGCAGGGGACCCAGGTTTGATCTCTGGTTGGGGAAATACGATCTAGCAAATCGTGTGGTGTGACCGCCCCCCCCCCCCAAAAAAAAATAGACCCTATCTCCAAGCAGCCACAATGAGGACCTAGGGTTAGGACTCTACTCCATGACAGAAGTCAGGCCCTGACAGCTCTCACAGGCAGTAGGCTGAGTGGATCGAACCATCTTGAAAGGTTCCATACCATAGGATTCCGTTTCCATGACACTCTGGGTGACTGAATCACAGAGATGGAAAACAGGGTAGTGTTTGCTGAGGACTGGAGATGGCGGGTGCTGGCGGGTATAACTAGAAAGGGTTGAATAAGAGATGCTTGTGGTGATGAATCTGTAACTTAATTGCAATCAATAATGGGGATTTTTGCATTTATTCAGTGGATCTTTACAAGAACCCAAAAGGAAAGGCAGCATGGTCTGATTTTATGGACAGAGAGATGGAGCCACTGAAAGCCATGTTCTTTGACCACACTCAGGGTTAAATCTGCAGCCAAAAGCTGGCGACTTTTTTCACACTCACCCCCTAGAAGGCCACTTCCTTCCCCACCTCTGCTGGCTCCATGATCCAGGAAGGTGACTCGGCTTCATGGGTCACTAAGGGCTGGGTAGACCATGTCAGGAGGCCCAGGGGCCAGCGCCTGTGCCAGGAATTGTGAATGAGGTTGGGTCCACTGGTAGCTCCCTTGGAGGTCTCTATGTCACCCTCGTTTTTCTCTGACATGCCCTCTGCCCATTTTGATTGCTTGTCCAAGGCCTTTGCTAAGACCACTGGGCATTTTTTTTTGGGGGGGGGGGTGACCAACTAACCCAAGGGTATAAGCCGTTCATATATATACCCAAGGGTGTGAGTCACCCACATGTACACCCAAGGGTGTGAGCCATACCTCCCTCATGGCAGAAATTGGGTGGAACCAGCCACGGTGTCAAATGCCATGGAAATGGACCAGAAATGGACCCCAGGCAGAAGCAAATGGCTCCCTTGGGGTTCCAGTGGGTTCGGAATCACAGGAAAATGGAATTTCAGGGCTGTCAGGGTTGTTAGAAATGTCCCCTCTGCCCAGTTGCGGGGGCACAGAGAATAGGGCTTGTCTGGGCCTGGAGGGTGGGGACAGGGTTGCCCAGCTAGGGGTGCACAGCTTTTGGTCTCTGGTGTTCCGGGGTCAATAGTGCGGGGACAGCCTTCCTTTGCACTTGAGTTTCTAGGAATTTCTGCTTCACTCCTTTAGAACCTAATGACCCCATGGACGTTAGAAATGTCCCCTCTGCCCGGTTGCGGGGGCACAGAGAATAGGGCTTGTCTGGGCCTGGAGGGTGGGGACAGGGCTGCCCAGCTAGGGGTGCACAGCTTTTGGTCTCTGGTGTTCCGGGGTCAGTAGTGCGGGGACAGCCTTCCTTTGCACTTGAGTTTCTAGGAATTTCTGCTTCACTCCTTTAGAACCTAATGACCCCATGGAGTGGGGTGACAGCGGTTGGATTGATTGACTCCCACTGGTGCAGACAGACATTTGGGGCAAATTGGTTCGCCTAACTTGCCAAAGTCAGAGCAGAGGAAACGGTCAGGAACTCAGGCCCTGGAATCCAGTCCCAGCTCCATGGGTGGGTCACTTACGTTCCCAAGTCTCAGTTTCCACATCCGAACAAGGGTAAAATGAAACCGCCCAGGAGCAGGTCTATGCTGGCAAGACTTTCCGCGCTGTGCCCAGCGCTGGCTTGTGGCAGATCCCTCTTCTTCCTTAGTAGATCATTTGCCTGTATGCTGGGGGACACTGGTCTAGCGCGTGTGGTGAAAATTGCCTGGATGTGGTGGAAAAGAGTCCCTCTTTGGCACTGTGATGTAGTGGGGGGCAAGGGTGCATCATGGAATCCGTGGAGTTAGGAAGGGAGGTGAACACACGTGACTGGCGTGGTGATGGTTTTTTCCCCCAGGAAGGAAGCTAAAGTTGGGGCCCAGTGGGCTGGGTGCTTGGTAAGGACAGGCTGGCTGGGGATCTCCCCAGCATGAAGGCAGACACTTGCTGGAGCCCAGGGGACGGGGTGTGGGGTGCAATGACAGTGGCCTGGCTCCTTCTGGCTCCGTTTCCTCATCTGTAGCCAGAGCACTGATGTGGCCTCCAGCTCCTGAGCTGGACCTGCATTGCTGCCCCATGGGGCCTGGGTTCGAGGGCAGCTGGCGGGCTCCCCAAGGACCTGAAGGAGGCCTTGGAAGGGGTGGCCAGACCGCAGCATGGCGGGGCTGGCGGCGGGTCCCCACGCCCCGCAGGCTGTCTGGGCCCGCCAGCGCCAACCAGCCGGCCCTGGAGAAGCGGGCGGTCTGGCGGCTCCCCTGCTCAGCGAGACGTTTGTCCCCCTCGGGCCCCCGCCCCTGGCTGCCGATGACAAGTGGGCTTTCAGTAGATATGACAGCCACTGGTGGGGGGTCCCTGGCCCTGGTCCACGTCTCCACACTTGACTTGCTCAGAGTTCACTGGCCCGAAATAATGTCCCCCATGCAAGTCGGCGGACGGAACATTCGGAGTGGACGGCTTGCTTTTTTTTTCCCCCTCCCTCCTTTTTTTTTTTTTTTTAATACATTAAACATGCATTACTGGATTTCTAGCCGGTTCCTCTGACAGCTGTGGAAAAATAAAGAAAATTCAGTTTGAACTTAAAAAGCCGGGGCTTAATTTATATCCCGCACCTTTGTCTGCCTGGTTCTTTTTCCTCTTCCGATGGAAAGGCCCCAGGGAGCGGGAGACACAGGCTCTGCCACCCCACGTGGCCCCGTGGTGCCCAGGCCTTAATAGGGGCGCCCAGTGGCCAACACGAAGGGGAGTTTTCAGATGGAAATGCAGGCAGACAATGTGGTCATCTGTCTTGCAATCTGTTTTGAAGGGGGAAGGAGAGAGCCGGCCGGGAAGGGAGTCGTTTCTACTGGGGAGGTTTCATTCAGAGCGTTTTATAGGAAAAGACAGATGTCATGAATACTGATGTGGACGGCCCGGGCCTGGTAGTTTTTTTTAATTTGCTGAGTTGTAAAGACAAAGTGTTTTAATAACACAGGGAAACACATGTTGATGGGAGAGCCCTGGATTCATTCGGACTTCCTTAACTCACTCTCTCTCTGTCTCTTTCTTTCCTTCTTTCTCTTTTTCCCCTTCTTCCTTCCTTTCTCTCTTTCTTTCCCTCCCTCTCCGTTCTCTCTCTCCCCATGCTCTCCTTCTTTTTTCTTTTGGTGGTGGTTGGGGAGGGGGTATGCAGTTCTCTTGGAAACAGTCATTTCTCTGTGCCAAGGAGAACAGGGAGAGGGAGGCAGGTGCGCACGCTGGCATCTGAAGACCCAAGCCCAGAGAGCTGTCTCCCTGCGGCCCGTCTTGGGGTTTGGGGCCACAAGAAGCATTTCCTTTCTGCGCCTTTTGGGCCCGCCGTGGAGCAGAGGGAGGGGGCCTTCCTTGCTGGCGGGCTTCTGCCTGAACCTCACAGTGTTACTGAGTCAGGGGCAGGACAGCTGAGATAAAAGAGGTATTGGTTCATGCAACAAGCATTTATTAAGCACCAAGTGTAAGCTAGGAGCTGGGAAAGAAGAGTGGGTCAGACGGGCTACCTGTCCTTAAGGAGCTGCCGGTCAGAGCGAGGAGGAGGCAGAGGGCTGGACGGATAAGGGCAAGGTCATCACCTACTGGGGGAGGTCCCTGCCTTGGCTGCTCTGGGAGGGGGGAGCCGTGCCCCGGCGCAGGCCCCGTGCCTGCTTTCTGAGCTTCTTACCCCAGGCAGCACGCAGGTACCTCCTGCATCCCTGTGGCCTTGACGCCACCGACGCTAAGCTTCCCATTTGACAGAGAAGGAAACTGAGACCCAGAGCCCAGAGTGACAGGGCCCCAGAGAGGCAGTCAGAACGACCGTTGGCCCCAGGAGCCCAAATCAGGGTGTGGTTCACCCCTTGCATCCTGGCTTCGGAGATGGCCCAGCAAGGTCATCCGATGAGATGCCATTCATGGACGCTGCGTGTCCACTTGTTGGGCAGCAGCTCCCAGGAGCCCTGCGGGGTGGGGCTTAGGGGATGTCACATGACACACAGGAAACAGAGCCAGGCAGTAAGTGGCCCGGGGCCACACAGCTCGTACCTGGCAGAGGCCCATCTGCGATCAGAGCTATTTTTTAAAAAATTGTAGTAAAATTGAACATGATGATTCGTCACTTTAGCCATCCGGAAGTATACCACTCAGTGGCACACGTACATTCACAGCGTCAGCTGACCATCAGCACCGCCTGGACCTCAGATGTTCACCAGCCGCGTCCACAAACCCCGGCTCTGAGACTCCCTCCCACTGTGCCTCCCCCGCCCGCCCTGGGTCTCCAGGTTCCTCAACTTCTTCCACAAGGAAAAGTCGAAAACCTGTTGGCAAGGCACCTGTGAGTCATCCCAAGGCCTCAGGTGACCCTCGGCCCGCTCACCCTTGGGTCCTAAAGGGCTGACATCCCAGTGGCCAGAGCCCCCTCTCTGGGCCTGGGAGCATGGGAAGCAGATAGTGAGGGAAGAGGGGAAGAGCAAGGGCCCCAGGGCACACCCACCCCTGGCCATTCTGAGCCGAGGACCTGCGGTCCACAGATCAAGGCTTAGACTGGGAGGGGGAGGAGGGGTTGAGGTTGGGGGCGGGGCAAGGACCACGAGGCAGGGGTGTTAGGGTGGTAAGAATGCCGCCCAGAGACAGATGCAGCCCAACTCCATTCTCACCAGCTGGTGGCCCTTGCAAAGCTCTTTAACCTTTCTGTGCCTCAGTCTTTTCCTCTGTAAAATGGATCTGATGAGTCTCATGACATAAAGTTGCTGAGGCATCACTGGTGCCCAGCCCAGAGCAGGAATGCAATACTGCTGGCCATTTGAGGACCACAGACATTCCACACAGAGACCCTTAGCAGGAGCGCAGGGAAGCCAGCTGGGCGGCACTGCGTGAAAGGGGACACCTGGTCCCAGAGCTTGGCTCAGAGGTGTCTTCCCAGGATGCTCTGTCCTTGTCTCCCCAACAACCTGCTTCCTCCTTCACCCTTAAATGCAGCCCACACCCGCTTGTCGGGGAAGACCTCTCTGATCTCCCCCACCAGGACAGACCCCTATCCCAGCTCCCACAGCCTGGACATAGACGCTGTCCCCCACCTCTTCTCTCGGTGGGCTGCTCAAAGCTCCCCAGCAGTGTGGAGGCTTGCTGACACCAAGGAGAGGGGTCCTGGGTGACATTCATGGAGAGTGGGGCCCCACTGAGGCAGGAGCCCATCCCCTGAGGCCTGCCCATTCACAGCAGGGAAGCACATGGCCTCTGGTGATGCGGTCTGGCCCCTTGAGGGCCAGCTCTGGCTCCAGATGACCTTGGGAGGGCAGCTGTTCTTAGTTTCCCCATCTGTCAACAGGTGCATTCCCCATACCACTTGTGCTATTTTAGCTCATCTTTCCAGGGTGGGCAACTCTGGGCTTAGCTGGGTGGATCAGCCCTGGTCTTGGGGGAACAAGTGTGCGTAGGGGTGGGGCTGTGCTGAGGAGTGGCACAGGGTTCGAAGGAAATCTGGACCACATTTCTGCCCAGACCCCCCCCGGAGCGGGATCTCTGCTTCTAAAGGCAGGTCCCGAGGGCGGTCTGCTCTCTGTCGCTGCCACCCACTGCTTCTGACGTGGATCTCTGCAGCCCCTGGACCAGGGGCACACGCTCCATCCGCGAGGCGCGCGTCCGCAGTTCCCTGGAATGCTGGTCCGCCTGTGCCGGAGGGCGGACGCGTGCCTGGAGACCGCGGGGAGGAGCCGTCTTCCTTCTGCTGGCACTTCAGATGAGGCTCCGTGCCTGGGCCCCCAGAGCCAGACCTACATGTGCCGCTTTGAATTCATGACAGTGGCGCTGCTGGGTCAAAGAACGTGCCTCCGTCTGGACTGGGGAGGCATGTGACCGAGGTGACGGGTGGGGGCTGTCACCAGCTGCGCCTCTGCCTGTCCCACCTCACGAACCTGCTGCTGCTTTCTTGCGCATCTTTGCCGATTCAGTAGGTGCAGATAAGATTTTGGTTGTCTTTGCTTAGATATTATTAGTTTATGGACTGTGCTTTCCTTTTCTGAATTACCCAGTTGTGTCTCTGACCCATTCTCTATGATCGTGTTTTTCTGTCTTATTGATTCATTTGCTTATTACAGGTAGGAAGAAGAAGACAGATTTATGGGTGACATCTCTCTTGCCTGGAGGGGACAAACAGAACTTTCATCCCCTTCCTCAAAATTTAGCTGATGTTTGAGATTCTAATAGGGGGGTTCCCTGGTGGCTCAGACAGTAAAAAATCTGCCTGCAATGCAGGAGACCCAAGTTTGATCCCTGGCTCAGGAAGGTCCCCTGGAGAAGGGAATGGCTACCCACTCCAGTATTCTTACAGTCCATTTCCCCCCAATTTGGTTTTACATTTTTCTTTGCATTTTGCAGCTGTCCGGGCACAGAAGTCCCTGATGAGGCTAGGGAAATCTACAGGGGGACCTTGATCTTGGAGCAGAGTGCCCTCCCATATCAGTTTTTCTGGGTCACCAGGTGCAAGAAAGGGTGTCTGAGTTCAAGTTCTCTGTCGCTTTCTCTGGCTGACAGACGATGGGGACGAGCCGGATCACCGCCATCCCCTCCATCCCCTCCAGACACGGCCCCCAGCCCCGCCAAACACGCGGCCACTTCTCTGGGGACAAACAGATTTTTCAAACAAAGTTTGCCAAATAAGCACAATTTTTTTTCCCCCACCAGGGCAGATGCAAACGGTCTTTTCAGATCGGTTTGGAGGAAAATAAATGAGCCCACGCTGGGGCTTCAATAAATCTTTGCGTAGCCACAGGGGCGAGTTTTGGGCCCCATGAAGGGCTCAGTGTGTGGCTTATGAATGATGCCCAGTGAGGGCTGCCCGCCCCGCCTTCCTCTCTGCCCCTCCTCTGCCCCCCCGACCCAATTTAAAATCGGACATTTAATGTTTTAAGACAAAGGGACCTTTGGGCCTTTCTCCCCATCCTGGAGGAAGTCTCCCGGTGAAATATTTGTCGTAGCTGGGCTCCGCGTGTGACTGGGGTCCGTGTCTCCACGCCAGGGCCTGTCTCCAGGGGATGATCCATGTGCCCACCTTCTGCCCAGCGGCTCAAGGACCCTCACCCCAGCTGCAGGCGACTCTGGTCCCCCGAGGGCGGCGCCCCTCCTCGCCTCCGCACTGGATCCAGGAGAGTGTGGAGCAGCTAGCCCCACCCAGCCGGGCGCTGTCTCCTGTCTCGTGCCCCCCGCCCCACCCCCGCGCTGTCCCCATCCCCTGTCCAGATCGTGGCCGGCTGAGGGTTGCTGCGGGAGATCTGAGCCTCTTGCCAAAGTCAAGCCTGCGTCCTCTGTCCTGCAGGCTGTCTTCCCCCGCCCTTTCTCTGGTGTGTGCTCTGTATCCATGCCCCACCCCAAGCATGTGACTCAGGTGACTGCACCTGGGGTGACCCTCACCTGCCTGGCCCAGCTGATGGACCCCACGCCTCCTTAAGAGTTGGCCCCAAGGCTCCCTGAGGCCAAGATGCCACTCTGACTTCCCACCCCGGTGCCTGGCGGCTGCGCTGCCCCTCAGCACTTGGAGGTGGGGGTGTGTGGCCATTGTTCGCCCCATCCTTCGGCTTCCACCTGGTGCTGCCCCGGCTCTCTCACCTGTCTCCTCCCTCTGAGTCTATCTGGCTCCTTTCTTAGAGGAATGTCCAGGGTGAAAGGCAGTGCCAGGTGTGGTTCACATGCCTTGCACAGGCCACGGGGTGGTGGGGCTGGGGGCGTCAGTCTAGGCAGGCCAGGAGGGGGCCTCGGCACAGTCTCTTATACACATCTTCAAGCCTGCGTCCTCTGTCCTGCAGGCTGTCTTCCCCCGCCCTTTCTCTGGTGTGTGCTCTGTATCCATGCCCCACCCCAAGCATGTGACTCAGGTGACTGCACCTGGGGTGACCCTCACCTGCCTGGCCCAGCTGATGGACCCCACGCCTCCTTAAGAGTTGGCCCCAAGGCTCCCTGAGGCCAAGATGCCACTCTGACTTCCCACCCCGGTGCCTGGCGGCTGCGCTGCCCCTCAGCACTTGGAGGTGGGGGTGTGTGGCCATTGTTCGCCCCATCCTTCGGCTTCCACCTGGTGCTGCCCCGGCTCTCTCACCTGTCTCCTCCCTCTGAGTCTATCTGGCTCCTTTCTTAGAGGAATGTCCAGGGTGAAAGGCAGTGCCAGGTGTGGTTCACATGCCTTGCACAGGCCACGGGGTGGTGGGGCTGGGGGCGTCAGTCTAGGCAGGCCAGGAGGGGGCCTCGGCACCCAGCGAGGGAGTGGGGTCCTTCTCTGGCTCTGGGACACGTGGAGGAGGCCACATGCCCATCCTTGCCATCCTTCTGTACTGGGCTGAACTGTGTCCCCCAGCTCATATCAACCCGGAACTTTAAAATGTGGACTTCCTTGGAAACAGAGTCTTCACAGATGTAATTAAAATAAGGATCTTGAGCTGTGATCTTCCTGGATGAGGGAGGGTCCTTCTGCTGTAAAGGACAGGAGAGGAGAAGAGAGACGTGCAGGAGGGCCACGTGTTGACGGAGGTAGATGCTGAAGGTCATGGCCGCAGGCAGGGCTCCCTGGAGCCCCCAGAAGCTGGAGGAGGCAGGAAGAACCCTCCCCTGGAGACTTTGGAGGGAGCTGGCCCTGGGACAGCTTCACTTTGGACTTCCGGTCTCCAGAACCCTGCTATTTGAAGCCAGCAGTTCTGGGCCACTTTCTGCAGCGGCCCCAGGACACTCACACAGCATCCATTGCCGAGGGGACTAGGAGTCCTTTATTAAGGAGCATGTGGCCGCTTCAGGCTTCCCGGGTGGCTCAGTGGTAAAGAGTCCGCCTGCCAATGTAGGAGACACGGGTTCAACCCCTGGGTCGGGGGGAGGAAATGGCAACCCACTCGTCTTCTTGCCTGGAGAATCCCATGGACAGAGGAGCCTGGCGGGCTCCAGTCCGTGGGGTCGCAAGAGTCGGTCACGACTGGGTGACTCTCACGCACACCCGTGGCCGTTTTCAATCGGCAGGCTGCCCTCTGTGAGCCGAGGAGGTCTGTCCCCCATCCCTGCTCTCCAGAGCGCTTGTCTGCTGGCCGAGAGCTGCATACCCCATCTCCTCGAACCCTCCGTCACCTGGGGAGACACGAGCTGCTGTTATTCCTTTCACGGGTGGGAAGCAGGCTCAGAGCGGCGGCCTCATAATCACGGTGACGGTGCCTGACCGCTGAGTTGGCTCAGCGTGTGGCCTCTCCGGTGACTTGCCCCAGGCCCTGGAGGGATGCAAGGAAGCCAGAGCCCAGTCTGATCATCTGGTTTTTGTGGCTCCAAATGGTGCTGGTACCTCTGAGACCACGTGGGTGGGACCCCATGGACGTCCTGCTACCAGTGAGTTTGCCCAGGACGCAGCAGTGAGAGTGAAAGTCTCTCAGTCGCGTTCCACTCCTTGCCTCTCTGCGACCCCACGGGCCATACAGTCCATGGAACTCTCCAGGCCGGAGCACAGGAGTGGCTAGCTGTTCCCTTCTCCACGGGATCTTCCCGACCCGGGGATCAAGCCCAGGTCTCCTGCATTGCAGGCCGATTCTTCACCAGCTGAGGCGCAGGGAAGCCCGGACTGCTCTCTATCAGCGAGTTTGCCCAAGAAGCAGTAAGGACTGAGTGACTGTGGAGGAAGGGGTGGGTCCATGAAGTTGTTCGGTCAGACTCCAGGGATAAGGATAATAACCACTGGTAACTGGGTCCTTTCTTTTTCCTGGTATTTGCTTGAGAGACAAGCAAGAAGCTTTGAGCAGAGAGCAAAGTATAGGTTAACTTGCTGCTATTGTTTTGGTAGGAATGGCAGGAGTTTGGGGGCCTCACCATCCTCAACTATTCCTGGAAACATGACTTGTGCTGGATGGGTTTCATTCTACAAGCAGGACTCGGACTCATGGCGGATAGAAGGTGTGAGTCAAGGCCAGAACACTGGGTAGGGCTGTCATGGGGGCAGAAGAGGAGTTTGGAGGGTCTTCATTGCTGGAAGCTTTGAAAGTCCAGGGGAGGCCCTTGGATGTTGTCCTGTGGACACTGGAGACTCTTAAAGGTCTGGGCAGGGCAGTGATGTGTTTGAGTCTGCCTCTGGGAGGATGAATTCAGAGGTGGATATTGGAGGAGCGGCCTCAGAGAGGGACTTATCATTGCCCAGGTGCCAGGTGGGCTGGGCTACAAGCTGGTCATTCACTAAGTTACTGATGGAGACTAACTAGCTAACCAACCAACCAACCATCCGATCTAATCCTTCCTTTCTTCCTTCACTGAGGGGGTATACCTTGCTCCCCTTGCAATGCCGTTTTGGCATAGTCCATCTAGGGAGTGGACGGCTCACCCCGTTTTCTCAGAATGCTCTGGGTTGTGCCCTTGGTGGTTCAACCACACTGCACCCACAAATGGTCAACATCTGGAGGTGTTCTCAGAAGACAGGGAAAGCCAAGTCTTGGAGTGGGCTTCAGGGTCTCCCTAAAGGCTACTTGTCCATCTTGGTGGTGGTGGCATTGTTCAGTAGCTAAGTCATATCCGACTCTTTGCAACCCCATCGACTGCAGCACACCAGCCTTCCCTGTCCTTCATTATCTCTCAGAGCTTGCTCAAACTCATATCCATTGAGTTGGCAATGCCATCCAACCATCTCATCCTCTGCCATCCCCTTCTCCTCCTGCCATCAATCTTTCCCAGCATCAGGATCTTTTCCAATGACTCAGCGCTTCCCATCAGGTGGCCAGAGTATTGGAGTTTCAGTTTTAGTATCAGTCCTTCCGATAAGTACTCAGGGTTGATTTCCTTTAGGATTGACTGGTTTGATCTCCTTGCTGTCCAAGGAACTCTCAAGAGTTTTCTCCAATACCACAGTTCGAAAGCATCAGTTCTTTGGTGTGCAAACTTCTCTATGGTCCAGCTCTTGGTGTGGTCCATGCTGTATCAGAAGCTACAGCGGCAGGCTTCAAATTCCTTTGCCCTGTTCAACCACCGTCATCAGAAGTTTTATGACTGTCTGGGAGCTTGGAGAACTTTCTTCATTCTGAGGTCTCGTTTTTTCATCCAGAGAAGAAGATTCCAGGTTTATCAATGATGACAATGATCCCACAGGGTGGACACTGTCAAGGCAGAGACAGCTAAGGGTGGGAGTTCCTCTGATTCTCATTTATATGAGGAAACCAAGACCCCAAGTTGAGTGACTTGCCTAAGATCATTCAGCCAGCCTGAAAGGAAGGGAACCAGGATCCAAATCCTGGTTCGTGTGCTCCAGAGCTGGGAGGCTTTCCTGCCAAGCCAACGGGAGACAGCTTGTGTCTCCTGGCTGGGAGCCACCTCCCACCTCCCTGCTTCCCCAGTGCATTTGACACAAAGGCTTGTCTCAGGGAGTCTGGCTGGTTTTTCAGTTCCAACCTGGCTCAGAATCCCATCTTGCTTGTTGGATCCATTCCCGGTGAAGAAGTGGGTGGGCTAGTAACAGCAGAAGGAATCTGGGCTCTGCCACCCATCCATCTATCCACTCGATTATCCACCCCCCACACGCCCGTCCTCCCGTCCACACACCCTCCCATCCATCCATCCATGCATCCATCCGTCCATTTATGCACCCATCCACCTACCCGTCCATCCATCTGTCCATTTATCCACCCATCCATCTATCCACTCGATTATCCACCCCCACATGCCCGTCCTCCCGTCCACACACCCTCCCATCCATCCATCCATGCATCCATCCATCCATTTATGCACCCATCCACCTATCCATCCATCCATCTGTCCATTTATCCACCCATCCATCTCTCCATCCAACTACCCATTCACATGGCCATGCATCCGTCCATCATTTCGCCTCTCCATTTTTTGAACATCGACCTGTGCTGGGTCCACTAACCTTCACTGATAAGAGAGGAGATTTACCAGAGGGAAGGTAAAAACAAGTACAGAGCACACTCATATCCACCCATCCATCTCTCCATCCAACTACCCATTCACATGGCCATGCATCCGTCCATCATTTCGCCTCTCCAGTTTTTGAACATCGACCTGTGCTGGGTCCACTAACCTTCACTGATAAGAGAGGAGATTTACCAGAGGGAAGGTAAAAACAAGTACAGAGCACACTCATCCTTGTGCTTCCAAAATCTAGTTTCACATACGCATGGGCTGTTTTTTAAAAATATATGTATTTTATTTACTTGTGAAATTATTGTTGTTTTGGGCTGCGCCAGCTCTTTGTTGCTGCCCAGGCTTCCTCTAGCTGCAGAGAGTGGGGCTCCTCTATAGTTGCGGTGTGTGAGCTTTGCGTTGCTGTGGGTTCTTTTGTTGCGGAGCACGGGCTCTAGGCGCGAAGGCCCTGTAGGTGCAGTTTGCAGGCGCAGGGGTAGCCTTGTATCAGATTCCTCTCACGTCCTGCCTCCCATGGTCTCAACTCACTCTTCCCCAGCAGCCCTTTCTGCAGCGGCCAGCTCCGTGGGGGTGGCAAGTGTCGGCTGTCCCTGGGCCGTTCTTTCTGCTCTGAACTTCTCAGCCATCTGACTCACACGCAAGCCAAGAAGCGTGAAGGCCACCCTTGACCGTGGGGATGGGAGATACGGCCAGTGGACAGACCTCCCTTTCTCCTTGTCTTGGGTTGACACTTGTGAGGGTTCCATGTGGCTTCTCAGAGGCCCCCAGCTGGTGGCAGCCTCTGGTGCCCACAGGAGTGCCAGCGTGACAGCCCACCCTCAGATGGGCTCACCCTCCTGCCCTGTCTCTACGTGCGCTCGTTTGCTCATCCATTTGCTCCTCCATTCTCTCACTCACTCCATCAGCAGGTTGCAGGTTCCCTCAGGACTGAGACCACTCCTGCCCTCCATCTGTTCACTGTAGTGACCAGATAGGCGTTGTTGCCGAGTGACCCTTGGTGAATTAAGTTGAGGAGGCAGGAGAGTGATGAAGGGGGCAGATGCTGGAGCCAGACAGACATAGGTTCAAATCCCACCTCGCCACTTTGTAGCAGTGAGATCTCAGGCATGCCATTCCACATCTAAGAGCCTCAATTTTCCTACCTGAAAAATGGGCATGACAATACCTACTTGAGGAGTCCTGGTGGGGATGTGACCAGACCTCCTATTTTGGGCACGGAGCCTGGCCTGCGGTGAGCTTGTGGTCAGGGCGAGGCATTGGCTGTCACCGATGGTGAGTGGGCGCAAGCCGCTTCAGGCCGTGGGGTTCCTGGGACCTGGCACCTCAATTCTGTTGGCCTGCCTTAGTCCCTGAGGCTACCCAGCACACCCCTGGCCTTGGAGACTGCCAAGAGAAATCAGCAGCCCACGGCTCATCGGTGGGAACCGAAGAAACAAACACCGCGGTCTCCAGGAGGGGACGGCCCCGACCTGCCCCGTGGGGTGCCCCTGGCAGGCGAGGTGCAGCGATCAAAGGTGTTGCAGGGCAGAGGGCCTCACCCTGGATGCGAGACGTTTCCTTGGGAAAAAGATCGCTTCTTTATGTGTATGTCAGCTGGTTATGAAATGAGAACTGTTCAGAGGTTTAAAGAAACCCACCCCGATCTTTGGAAATCTCTGCCCGCCCTGTTCAAGTCCCAACAGCACTTGTCTGCCGACGGCTCATGAGTCAGAGAGGCTGAATTTGTGACTTTCATACCCTCAGAATCAGATTTAAAGATAATGAGACCTTTCCAGTAGGAAAATGCCTGATTTCTGAGGACATGCTAAGGAGCTGGTCACCTGGTGGGTAAATATGGGCCTCCGTAGATGGGCCCAGAGAAGGATCTCCTTCTGGTAGGAATCATGGTCCCCAAACTGGGGGCAGGGGGATCTTTTCTTGATGTTCTGGGCTGGTTGCCATTCTTAAAGGGAAGGGAAGGTGGGATTACCTTTTTGTGCCCCCCTTTTCTTATCATCAGTTCATCTCAGCTGTCCTTTAGTGACAGCGTCCGTCTCATTTCCTTTGTAGCCCTCAGATCATCCCCAAGAGTCAGAGATGCTCATCACCCCACTTTACAGATGGAGACATCAAGGCTCAGGAAGGGAAATAGCTTGCAGGGCATGATGGACACGATGCAGCTGGGAGCAGCAGGGCAGGGACTTGGGCCCAGGGGGTCAGTCTGTACGATGGTGAATCAAACCTTCCCAGGCTCCTGGCTGGGCCCTTGGCTACCCGCCGAGTCCTACCACTCACCTGCCAAGGCTCAGCTGCAGAGGGCCGAGGATGAGGAGCGACAGGAGCTCTCCGAGGCTGCTGGCTCCTGGGTGGCCTGCTGCCCTGCGGCACAGTCTTGAGCTGCCAGTGCCTTGTGGCCCTTGTCTCAAGGCCGAGTGGGGTCACTCGGGGAAGCAGCTTCCCCTGGGGCTGCGGAGGGAGTGTCCCAGAGGAGGGGCTCAGGGCGTGTCTCAGGCTCAGGGGCCTGGCTCCCCCTGGAAGCCCTGGAAGCAAATGGCTCCCCGCTGCCTGCCTGACCACGGGCCTGTCCTGCCCGGAGCCAGCCTTCTGAGCCTCGTCTGGCCTGCCCGCGCCATGCCTTGGACTGCCCCCATCTGTCTCCCTGTGGAGTCTGGCGGGTGTCCCCTGGCGCAGGGCCTGGCTATAGCCTGGGAACCACCGGCCTCCATCCACGGCTCTTTGTCTGAATGATGAGCCCATCGGTGCCGGTCGGGGGAGGACCTCAACGAGCACTCGGTCCGGACCTCACCCCTTATAGGCGGAGAAACCGAGGCAGAGAGAGACAAAGGGCGGCCTGGCGGCGGGACTCAGTGGAGTCCTGTGGTCTTCCCTGTCGGCTGACCCTGCTGTCCCTGGGGGCCCTCGTCCATGCAGTGTGGGTGCTGGCGTGGGCAGGGGCCCCCTTAAGGGTCACGTGGGCTGATTTGGGTTCTGCTGAGGGGTCCATCGGCCCAGCAAACAAGGGGCCAGGGGCTGGGGGGACAGTAAGAAGGAGGGCTTGGGGTCAGCCGCCCACCTTCCCAGGGGGGCAACCGCCTCTGCTGGTGTGTATTTGATGGGCCCTCGGACCCCCACCGTACCCGCCTCCTTGGCACCCAGAGGGGCCCAACACACGTGTGCACACGATGCCGAGGAGCAACTCACAGCTCCCCGGGCCTCCGTCTGCTGCGTGTGCGGTCCTGAGCAGAGGACCCAGCAAAGCCGTGCCTGGCCTCCTGGCGTGGCCGTTGAGGACTCAAACAGGAGAGGGGCTGGGGACTCCTGCGACCTGTGACTCAGCCCCATGGAGACGGTTCCGGAAAAGCCACCGTAACAACAGCAAGAGAAGTGGCCGCAGATACATATCGAGTCTCTGCTGGTACAACTCAGCGTCTCACTGCAGCCCCACGAGAGGGGCAGGTGCATCTCCCCATTTCACGGATGAGGACGTGGAGGCCCGGAGAGGTTGAGTAACTTGCCGGAGCTCATACAGAGAGCAGGCAGGGCCAGAGCTGCTATTTGAACGCAGACTGTTCCTATTCTTGAGCAGCACCCAAAGCTGCCTACAGAGAGGCGGGCGGTGACAAGAGTGGGGCCGTGGGAAAGGTGTGAAGCTGGAGGGTGCGGAGCGAGCCCGCTGAGCATCTGCGGGGGTGGGGGCAGGCCCCGCCTCCTCCCTGCATTCCTGCCGGCTTTGCTGGGGCGCGCCTCCTTCCCACGGGTTCTCGCTCCAGGCCCCACCCTCCCATTGGCCTGTGCTGGGCGCCACTGAGCCACGGGCCTTCCCTACCTCAGTTTCTCCTCCCTGAAGCGGGGCCGGGAGCACCAGCCAGACTGGCTGTCGTGAGGATGGGATCGGATACAGGCATGGAGGCTCCAGCGCTCTGGCAGGAGCCCGCTTGGTGGCCTCGAGGCGGGGCTGAGGCTCCGAGCCGCCCCATCCTCGCTCCTGTGCGAATCCACATTCTTTCTTGGCTAATTGTTGGACCCTAGACGGCGGCCCGACTGGAGTGCTGTCTCTGCTGAAGGGCCCAGACTGACTTGGCTGCCCTTCTGGGGCCTCTTGGAGGTCCTACAGGGGCCAGGAGGGGAGGACGCGAAGTCCTCCACGCTCCAGCTCTGACTCCCCATCTCCCAGGCGCCTCCGTGCCTTGCTCCTCATCCTGAAGATGGACCCGGTGACCTGCCAGTCTCTTCCAACCTCAAGACTGTATTTTGAAGTTCAAGTAGAACAGAGGACAGTGCACCGCCACCCACCTCCCAGCGACCTGCCAAGGGCACCCACTTCCCTTTCTTCTCTGTGGGCAGAAGGTGTTGCTGGCCGAGTACCCTTTTCTAGGGGACGACCCTCTGTTACCACCAGAGATCCAGGCACTATGAAGTAGTGAAAAAAAAAAAAAAAAGGAAGTGCTTAGTTGCTCAGTTGTGTCTGACTCTTTGTGACCCCATGGACTGTAGCCTGCCAGGATGCTTTGTCCATGGGCTTCTCCAAGCAAGAATACTGGAGTGAGTTGCCATGCCCTCCACCAGGGGATCGTCCCAACCCAGGGACTGAACCCAGGTTTCCCGCATTGCAAACAGATTCTTTACCATCTCAGCCACCAGGGAAGCCTCTATGATGTAGAGGGACAGGTATGCATGGATGTGACAATCCTGGGATTGAGCAATCCCAGAGGAAAGAGAGCCTTAAATGGGGCAGAATAAGTTCAGATTTGGGGAAGAGAGAATTGTCAGAGACAGAATTCTCCACGGCCACGCCATCCAACAGAAACTTAAGACCGGCCATAAACGTTCGCTGCTGGTGTGATGTCATGCTTTCACAAAGGAAGAACGGGCAAAGTTTATTTTAATAATAACTTTCATTTTCTTAATCTATGCAAATGTGATTGTTTCGGCACTTAATGCATCCAGAACAATCTGAGACACTGTACAGTTTTGGTTCACAGAAGGGCTTAGAAGTCCAGCACTTCTCATTCAGTCACATTGCACATGCTCAGCTGTCCCAGGTGGCTGGCTGCTGTCCTAGGGGACTGCACAGCTCTGGGGTGGAGGTGGGTTTGAGACCCGCCTGTACCACCCGCTGGCTATGCTACTTATCCTTACTGTGCTTGCCAGGCACTGCTGTAAGAGCTTTATCTGTCTTAGCTCATCTGACTCATTTCCACCTTTCAGTTGAAAGACATGGAGGCACAGAGAGGCTAAGTCACTTGCCCAAGGTCACCCAGGGATCGGGGGGCAGAGCCCGGACCCAAACCCTGAGCTTTGTGAGCGCTGCCTACTTGATTCCACAGTCTGATCGCTAATGGATCAGTGAGTCAGTTCACAGGGCAGCTCCCGGAACGGGGCTGGGCCACGACCGTCTGTGCTCTGGGCTGCGGTTCAGCAGACACCTTTGTGAGTTGCCTGCATTGTGCCAGCCAAAGGGCAGCCTGAGGCAGCCCTGGCTTTCTCTCCGGGGACTAGCTTTTCCTTGCCTTCCCACGGAGCCCTGTCCCGCTGCCGGTGTCCACCCTGGGCCCTAGTGGGCTGGGCTCCCCCACCCTGGCCGCACCCTGAGAGCTCGCAAGTTCAGGCTGAGACCTGTGGGAGCCTGGGCACTCCTGCATGTGAGGGAGGCTGGGCCCGTGTCCACGGATGGAGTCTTGTTGCCCTGCCCGCTGTCGCTGGCCAGGACTTTTGCCTGGGAATCTGAAGGATGCTGCTTTTTCTCTGGGGCCTCCCGGGCCCCTGGAAGTGGGTGTGGGCCTTAGTGGCCAAGGGGGTTCATGACTGGGTTTGTTTTTCCGTAATTACAGTTCTCAGCCTCCTTGCTCTTCTCCCATTCATTGAAAAATTACTTTTTTAAGTTGAATTTTTACCAAATTACTAAGTAACATGCATACATCTGGGTTCACACTTAGGCCTGCACCGTGGAACTCCCCTAGATCAAGGTCATGCACAGTCCCATCCCCTACCAGGCTTCCTTTGACTCCACCCAGTCAACACCCTCCACACTCCGACTCCAGGGACACCCAGCCTGGTTCCTGTCACCGTATATTGCTTCCGCCCATCTCTGAGCTTCAAATGGGAACCCTTCAGCACGTGGTCATTTCTACTGACTTTTGATCAGCATAAGCTTTTTGAGATTTTATCCATATTGTTGCAGAGATCCAGGATTTGCTTTTTTTTTTTTTTTAATTGTTAAGTTTTCTATCTTTGCGGGAATTTAGCCCACTCCAATGTTCTTGCCTGGAGAATCCCAGGAATGGGGGAGCCTGGTGGGCTGCCATCTACGGGGTCGCAGAGAGCTGGACACGACTGAAGCGACTTAGCAGCAGCAGCAGCAGCAGCAGCACAGGCAGTCCGCTCACCTGCTAGCAGACGTGACTCGTTTCCCATCTTGGGTCTGCGAGCCCTGCAGTCAGTGCACGTCCTTGGCGGGTACAGGCATCGTTTCTCTAGACTGGAGATTCTGGACCATAGAATTGCATTTGTTTATCTTTAGAAGGTACAGCCCCCCAGTTCCCCCAAGTGGTCTGTTTCCTCTTCCTCTCCTGACCACAAGACATGAGGGTTGTGTTGCTTCACGTCCTTGCCAGCATTTTGTGTTGCTCATACATATATTTGGTCACACTGCACGGCATAAAGGATTTTAGTTCCCCCACCAGGAGTGAATTTGTGGCCCCCTGCATTGGAAGCAAGGAGTCCCAACCACTGGACCATCACGGAAGTCCCTCACGTGCCGTTTCCATTACAGCCACTCTGTTAGACGTGCAGCAAACACGCCTTCCGTTGCATTTCTCAGATGACTGAAGGTGTGGAGAACCTTTCCGTCTCTCTCCTGGCCACTTTGCGAAGTGCCTGTTGACACCTTTCCTCTTCTTGTAAGGAAATTAAGTTGTCTGTCTCTTTCCTGTTGACCTCGGGAGCCCGTGTTTATACGCCAGCTGCAAGTCTTTCGATGGAGCTCTGTACTGTGATTATCTTCTCCCACGCTGCGGCTTGTCTTTTCAGTTTTTAAACATTTATTTATTTATTTGGCTGCGTCAGATCTTCACTGCTTCACGACTCTTCGGCTGTGGTGGACGGATTCCCTAGCTGTGGTGCGTGGGCTTGGGAGTCGCGGCATACGGGCTTAGCTGCTCCAAGGCACATGGGAGCTTAGTTTTCTGACCAGGCATTGAACACGTGGCCCCTGCACTGCAAGGCAGATTCTTAACCACTGGACCACTGGGGAAGGCCCCCATTTTAGTTTTTCAGTTCCCCTTTTCTCCATTTCTTTAGCTTCTTTTTTTTTTTCTCCTTCAAAGATGGCACTTTTTATTTTGAGATAAGTGTAGAGCCGCATGCGGTTGAAAGAACGCAGAGCGGTCGCATCTCCCCGTCACTCAGGTTCCCCAGTAACACCTGCAACATCGTGTAAAGCACAAGCAGGACACAGGCACGGACGCGATCAGTTTACAGAGCACTCCATCGCCTGCAGGATCCCTAGGGCTGCCTTTCTAAGAACAAATTGGAGGATAGTGGAAACTAGCGATGTTGTTCGTTTCTGCTGCACGACAAGGGGAGTCAGCCCTATGTATACATGTGCACTCCCTGCCACCACCCCCAGGCCCGCCCATCTAGGTCACCCCAGAGAATCAAACCAAGCTCCCCGTGCTACACAGCAGCTTCCCACCAGCCATCTATTGCTCACATGGCGGTGGACACATGCCGCTGCTCTTCTCTCGATGCGTCATACCCTTTCCTTCCCCTGCTGTGTTCACAAGTCAGGTTGCCTTTTTGTAGCCACACCCACTTCCCTCCTGTCCCACCCCGCTCCTTAATTCCTGGCAACCACAGCTGCCACAGTTGGAACCACAACAGAATCACGACCTATTCTCCGTTTCTACAACTTTGTCATTTCAAGAATGTGACATAAATCAAACGATACATTCGTTTTTATCCGCAGTTCAGCACACCTCTTCGGGAATGCATCCAGTTGCCCTCTGCAGCAATAGCTTATCCCTTTGCAGTACTGAGTAGTGCTCCATGGCGGGGGGTGGGGGGGTGGACCATGGTTTGTCTGATCATTCACATGTTGAAGGACGTTTTGATAATTTTCCAGGTTTTGGTTATTAATTACAAAAAAGCTACCATAAATGTTTATGTACAGGTGTGAACATAACATTCATCTGGGGCAAAAGCCCAGGAATGTAACCGCCGGGTCACATTGTCAGTGCGTGAGTAAGGTGTTCAGAAACCCTGAAACCATTTTCCCGAGTGGCTGTGCCGCTTCACGTCCCCACAGCCGTGCGTGACGCGTGCAGCTGCGACGCTGTGCGTTCTCGCCGGCACTTGGCGCTGTCCCTGGGCTTTGCTTCAGGTGCGCAGTGGCAGCTCGTTGTGGTTTCAGCACGCATGGTTGATGGCTAATGACGTTGAACATCTTGCCGTGAGCTTATTCGCCCTCTGAATATCTTCTTTTGGGAAATATCCCTTCATGTCGTTTGCTCATGTCCTAATTGTTTGCTTTACTGTTGAGTTTTAAGAATTAAACACATATATATCCCAGACACTTGTCCTTTGTCAGACATACAGATTGCATTTTTTTCTTTTAAACCAGCCTGTGGCTTGCCTTTTCATCCTCTTCACAGGGTTTTTGGGTGCGCAAAACATTTTACTTTTGGTGAGGTCC
This sequence comes from Kobus ellipsiprymnus, assembly GCA_006410655.1. Taxonomy (NCBI): domain Eukaryota; kingdom Metazoa; phylum Chordata; class Mammalia; order Artiodactyla; family Bovidae; genus Kobus; species Kobus ellipsiprymnus. Next base: position 1,060,167 of record SJYR01000093.1, read on the forward strand.
AATTCATCAAGCTTTCCTTTTATGGGTGGTGCCTTGGTGCCAAGTTTAAGAACTCTTTGCCCAGCTCCAGACCCCGAAGACCTTCTTCTGTGCTTTCTCTACAAGTTTTATAGTTTTACATGTTGGACATGTGCGTGATCCATTGAGTTAATTTTCATTTCATTCATTTTTCAAGGAATTAGGCAATGTCACTTGAGTTGTCTGATTTGTGTGTGAAGAGTTGTTCATACTATTCCATTTTATCCACTTGTTGTCTTTAGGATTTGTAGACCCCCTGTTTCGCTATTAGTATCAGCAATTTGTATCTTCTTTTTATCTTTGTCAGTTTCGCTAGAGGTTTGTCACTTTTATTGTTCCTAAAGGACCAGCTCTGTTTTTTCTTTAATTTTCTTTGTTGTTTTGGTTTCCAATTTAAAAAAAAATTCTCCTCTTATGTTTATTATTTCTTCTATTTTCTTTTAATTTACTTTGCTCTTTTTACTCTAGGTTCTTGAGGTGGGAACTTCCCTTACTGACTTTTTCCCCTTCTTTTCTTTTGTAATGCATTTAATGCTATGAAATTTCTTCTCAACACTGCGTTAGCTGTGTCCCACTGATGCTTATAAGCTGTATTTTCTTTTTGATTTTTTTTTGGGCAGTAGCACACAGCATGTGGGATCGTAGTTCCTTGACCAGGGATCAAACCCATGCCTCCTGCTCTGGGGCTGCAGTCTCAACCACCAGGGAAGTCCTGTAAGCTGCATTTTCATTTTTATTAAGTTCAGTGTATTTAAAAAAATAAAATTTCCCTTAAGACTACCTCTTTGACTCAAAGGCTCTGTGGAGTTGTGTTGTCTAGTTTCTAAATGTTAATAGAGATATTCCTGTTATCCTTCCTTTACTGATTTCTAGTTTGACTCCACTGTAGTTGGAAACACTGTGCAGTTTATACTCTTAAATTTGTTGAGGTTTATCTAATAGTCCCGGGCATGGTCTGCCCTGGTATATGCTCCCTGAGACAGTGTGCATTCTGGCGCTGCTGGTGGAATGTCTTGTAAATATGGATTAGGTCCCGTGTGTTGATGGTGGTCTTGAGTCTTCTGTTTCCTTGTTGATCTCCTATCTAGTTGTTCTATCAACTGTGGGGAGAGGTATGTTGCAGTCTCCAACTGTAATTCTTTATTTGCTTATTTCTCCTCTCAGGTCTATTGGTTTTCCTTTGGCATTTTCAAGATTCTGTGTTGTCTTTAGCTTTCAGAAATTTAATTAGCATGTGTCTTGGTGAGGGTTTCTTTGATTTATCCTATTTAGGATTTACTCAGATTCTTGAATCAGTAAGTTTATGTCTCTACAAATTTGGAAAAATTTCAGCCCTTATTTCTTGGAGTATTTTTTTAGTCTTGTCATTTTTTTTCTTTTACTTTGGGACTCTGATGACATGAATGTTTGATCTTAAAAAATAAAAAAGTTCCCTGAGACTCTGTTCACGTTCTCTTGGTCTATTTTCACTTACTTCTTCTTTTCTCCCACTTCTCAGAGTCTATTTTCTCTCTGATGCTCAGACTCAGTAATTTCTATTATTCTGTCTTCCAGTTCACTGATTCTTTCCTCCATCTCCTCCACTCTGCTGCTGAATTCGTCAGTGAGTTTTTCATTTCATTTATTGAGTTATTCGGTTCTAAACTTTCAATTTGGTTTTCCTTTAGCCTCTATTTATTTGCTGAAGATTTCTACTTGTCGTCCGTTTCTGATGTATTTCATAATTGCTTATTGAAGTATCTTACGATGCATCAGTGGGAACGGAGGAGAGGATGCGCTGGAAAGGCCAGGCCAGAGGCTGAAAGGCCCATCGGGAGAAGGATGCAATGGTCCTCAGGGTCCAGTCATGCCGTGGCATGGGGCTGGGAAGGGGCTGGGGTGGCATCCGCGGCCACCACTCCGGTGATTGTCAGGCCAGGGAAGGAGCAACTGGGCTTTAATGTGGGTGCCCCAGCCATCCTCAGGGCCCCAGATCTCCTGACCGCAGTCCTCTCAACACAGAGACAGTCTGGCCATGGGTGCACGGGGCCACCTGACGTGGGAGACGGCTGAAGTACAAGGAAGTTATGTAAGTGAGACGCTGCTATCTCCGAGGCCCTGTGGTACTCTAACTCAGGTCAAGTGGGAACATGTGAGATCAGTCTGGTAAGCAGGGTGGGTGGTGTGCACCCATCGACGGTGGGTCTGTAAACAGCCATTTCCCCAGGACTTGCGGGTGTGGAGGAACAGAGCTCTTTTAGAAGTTTCTTCCTTCTAAATATGGACGCTGCACTCTCGCTCTGACTACTGACTTGTCTGAAAGGAAGGGTCGACTAAGTGCAGACCCAAACAGAGGAGGCTTCTCTGTTTGCAGCCCCCAAGTGTTAGCTGTTGCCCTGAGTCACGGTGAACATCGCTGCCTTGTTGAAATGACCCTGTAATCCAGGGTGTGGCCTCTGGGTGTGCGTCCAAGGGAACCGTGCCAATTACTCTTTCCTGGGTAACAGAACATCCCCAAACACAGTGCCTTCCAACAGCGGTGAACATGCATTATCTCACAGTTTCTGAGGGTCAGGAACCCGAGGCAGCTTAGCTGGGTGGTTCTGGCTCAGGGTCTCTTGCGAGGCTCCAGTCAAATGGTTGGCTGTGGCCACTTCATCTGAAGGCTCGACTGGGGCCAGAGG
>SJYR01000093.1:1063066-1095449 GCA_006410655.1 Kobus ellipsiprymnus
TTGCTGAGGGAGTGCAGCAGGGTGGTATTTCGGGGGCTACAGTAAGGAGCCCAAAGTTTTAAGCAGAGAAATGATGTTTTCTTAAAATTCTGGCTTCTCCGATGGCTCAGCAGGAAGGAATCCACTTGCGGTACAGGAGACATAGGAAGCATGGGTTCAATTCCTGGGCTGGGAAGAGGCCCTGGAGGAGGGCGTGGCAACCCACTCCAGTACTCTTGCCTGGAGAATCCCATGGACAGAGGAGCCTGGCGGGCTATGGTCCATGGGGTCACAAAGTCAGACACGACTGAGCATGCATAGCTTTTCCTCATAACTCTGGCATGACGTATAGAGAATGGAATCGGGGAAACCAGGTGAAGGCAGAGAGACAGTTCGGTCACTTCCTGTTCTCAGATAAGGACACTGATGCTCGGAGCAGTGAAGCAGCTTGCAGGAAGTCAGAGCTGGACACCACGGAGCTTGGCTTTGAGCTCAGGCAGTCTGCCTGGAGCACATGCCCTTCAACTGGCTGCTCTAAGCACCTGTGATGGGTTGGACCATGTCCCCCCAAGACATGTCCAATTCCTGGTACCTGGGAACGTGACCTTATTTGGAAATGGTATCTTTGCAGGTGTAATCAAGTTAAGGATCTTGAGATGAGATCACAGTGAGTTTGGGTGGGCTGTGAGCCAATGACTGGGGTCCTCCTAAGAGAAAGGAGGGGGAGGGCTGAGACACACACACACACACACACACACACACACACGCACACACGCACACCAGTGAGGAGAAGGCCAAGTGGAGAAGAAGGCAGAGGCTGGAGTGAAGCCATGTACCAGCCAAGGGGTTCTGGGACTGCCAGTGGCCTCCAGGGTCTGGGAGAGAGGCCTGCAGCAGACTCTAGAGGGAGCGAGGCCCTGCTAACACCCTCGTTTAGGGCTTCTGGCTTCCAGAGCTGGGAGAGAATGAGTTCCTGTGGTAGTAAGCCACCCATTTGTGGTCATTTATCACAGCAGCCCCAGGACATTCGTACAGCCTCCCAGGCCCCTTCTGGGGCAAGCCAGAGCTCCCCACATTTCCAGACACTCACCGAGTCTGGGAAGACCCCGAGCATCCAGAGCTAAGTGGGATGGTAAAGGGACCGCCCCCTGCTTTCTGCTGCCTGTTCTTCCCACGAAACTTCCATGAGGCCACCTGCTCCTTCAGGGCCCGACCTGAGCTACGAATGGCTTCAAACTGAGAGAGATGCAGAGAGAGAAGGGGGAGAGAGACGAGGAACACAGGTGGCTCAAGGAGGGCCTCTCAGCATTCACAAGGGTCATCTGGAGGGCTTGAAACACATCCCTGGCCACCGCCCACCCAACACCAAGAGGTTGGGCCTCTTGATTCAGTAGCTGGAGGTGGGCCCAGGAATGTGCACGTCTCACAAGTTCCCAGTGACGTTGCTGCTGCTGGTGGGGCCCATATGTGAGTAGCCCTGTTCTAGGCAGAGGCAACAGCTTGGACCAAGGATGGGCAACAAGGAGTGGAGTAGAATGGGGTGGGGAATCCAGCTGGCATGGAGCACAAAGGCCCCACCTGGGAACACTGGATAAGGGAGTACAGGTGGGAGGCGCATGTCCACAAGAGTTGGGGTATGTCCAAGGCCAGGATGTGCAATCTAGGGTCTGCTCCTGGAAAGGAAGCCATGCGTGGGCCAGGCATGTGCAGGAAAACACGGGACTTGGGGGGGCCACATGGGCAAATTGGGTCAAGGGTCTTCAGCATGGGGTTGGTGGCTGCCATGGACATTTAGAGACAGTCCCCCACCTTCAGGCTGGGGGAGCCAGTTCACAAATGTCAGTTCCATCAACAGCGTTGCCGTCAACCCAGCTGGGTGTCTGCAAGCTTCTCAAAATCTCCGGCCTGTGAACGCTGGCACTTGAGCTGGCAGGCGAGCTCAGCTGCAGGGGGCCCAGATTCAGACTGTCTTAAGGAGACAAAACTGAGACGAGCCATATTGAAACCGGTCAGGAGGCCTCAGAGGGAGCCTCTGTCCTCCTGCAATTGTTCACGAAAGGCAAGACCCCTTCCATCTGCAAGGCTGGGTCCCTGGCTTTGCAAATGCAGCCCACCCCCCACGGAGCCCCGCAAAGCCCAGACCGCTTAATGCAGCTCCACGGGGCCCTCATAAACAGCCCTTCCCCAGCTGGTAGGAGCTGTTTTCTTTTCCCCTCTAAGAGGTTTGTTCCTGGTCATAAATTCTGCAGGCCCAGTCAGCCAGGCTAGGATGTACACGTTGGTAAACACTGTAGTTAAAAACACGCTTCCCGGCTGAGAAAGGGGGCCCAGACAATGGAGCCTTGTCCCCGGCAGCACATCTGACAGCCACCTTCTTTGATTCCTTAACCTTGCTGCAGGCTTGTATGAAATTGGCCCCATTCTCCGGGGTCCATCAAACATGCATTTCAGCTCCTTCATTAGCATCATCCTCTGATCCATAACCGCTCGGCAAATTCAACAGTCATTTCGGTGTGGGCAGCGGCGGTTTCTATCTGGTGAACATCTAAAACTCCTTGACAAAGTTCCTTTTAAAATTTACTTCCTTTGTCCCGTCTTCGTCTTCTGTTGAGATCTTTAGTGGCCAATGTACTCCGAGATGACTTGGGGACAAAAATCCCGTCTGGCCCAGACAGTAAATCTAGCCTCCATTCAGACGGGTTAAATGCGTGCTTTATGCCTATTGTCACAAGCTCTCCAAAGCTCTGCGCCTTTAAGGGTTTCCTACAATAAATTAAACCCATCACACCGTGGTCATGGTCGAGGGAGGGGACCAGCCCGGCTGCTCTGCGGTGCGGAGGGCCCGCATTCGTGTTTGCCTGGTTTGAATGGGCTGGGCCAGGATCGGCAGGCCCAGGGCACCAATCCCTCCGGCCCTCTGGCCTCGGGATACTTTGGAGTCTTGCTTGCAAGAGGCCAAAACCTGATCCCAAGTGGATGTGGCCAAAATGCTGTGGCTGGCACAGGAAGACCTGGGGTGGAGGAGTGGCTTGCTCCAGGCTCCACCACCCCAGGAGGCTGTCTGCATTCTCATCCCATCTCCGGGTGACATCCCCAGGCTCCCTCCTGGTTTATCACAGCAGGCTCCTCAAGGTTCCAAGGCAGCAAGAGTTCTTTCCCAGCATTCCCTAGCAAGCATCTCATTGGCTGAGATTGGGTCACATGACCCTCTCTGCCCACTCCCAGCATTCCCTAGCAAAGAGCCTCACTGGCTGGGAGACACTTTAGTATAAAGACATGGATTGAGAGTAGAGGGATGGAAAAATGATAAACCAGGCAAATGATAAATATAAGGAGGCTGAAGTGGTTGCATTAGTGAAATAAAACAGGCTTGAAGACAAAGTATAATGCTGAGATAAAGGGGAACATTTTGTGATAATAATACTAAATACAGATATTTAATGTATTTAGTAAGTGGTGAAGAAGCCTTCATAAGGAAGATATATGGCTTGAGTGCTTTCATGACACGACAGCTGATTTCCCCCAGAGTTAGTGATCCAAGAGAAAATAAATCATAAGCCACAAAGTGTTTTATGACTTTGCCTTGGACGTCACACAGCATCATTCCTGCAGTGTGTGATTGGTTATACAAATCAGCCTGATTCAGGGTGGGCGGAAGACGCCAGGGGCAGGGATCCCAAGGGGTGCAGAGCCTTGTGGACCATGCGGAATGACTACTACTCTCTTCGCTCTCTCTGCTTGGCCCTTGGGTCTCCAATTATACGTACAACAGGCCGCTGGATATTGTCCTGAAGTCACTGACTCTGCTTTTTCAATCTTCTTTTTTCCCCTTTGTGCTTCATTTTGGATAGTTTCCACCGCTGTGTCTTTAAGTTCCCCAATCTTTTCTTCTAGAGTGTCTAATTGTTCATTCCATCCAGCAAATACCTTATTTCAGATATTTATTTTTCATCCTTAGAAGTTTACTTTGGTCAGGTTGGTTGATAGTATGGTGTAAGTCACCTGTATTCTCTTGATTGTCTGTTTACTTCCACCAGTTAATGAGAGAGGATTGTTGAAATCGTCAACTATCACTGTCGATGTACCCATCTCTGTTTCCAATTCTGTCCTTTTTTGCTTGGTGTGTTTTGACCTTCTCTTACTTGGTGCACACATTTAGCATTGCCACATTGGTTAAGTGACTTTTTTATAGCGCTGTGAAATTTCACTCTTTGTATCTTTTTTCCATCTCTTTACTTTAAACCTATTTGTGTATTTAAATGTAGTGTGGTTTCTGTATATAGCCTGGAACTGGGTCTTCATCTTTCATCCAGCCTGACAGTTTACAAACAGAATTCGGAGTGTGACTAAATACTTTCCTCTGACTCAAAATTGCCACCACATGTCCTATGTCACAGTTTTTCAGAGCCCCAGAATATGTCTCACTCTCATTCCTCATCTTAAATTGGTCCTCCCTCGTCAGCAGGGAGAAAGCTTCCATTTCACGGGTGTGGGTGCTGAGACTCCAGAAGGGGTGTGGCCTGCTAGAGCGCCTCCCATCAGGCTTTCCAGCTCTCCCGTCCACACTGCAGCTGCACAAGTGACACTGTGGGCTGAGAAGGAGGCTCTGGCTTCCCACAAGGAGGTCCTCCTTCTTTGCACAAATAAGTGGACCGATAAAGACTGTTTCGCATTCACGTTGGACTGATCAGGAACCCCGCCCTTAACCAACCACATCAGAGGATACATTTTCCCTTTCAATACTGAGGTAAATTTTCCAGAAACTATAGGAGGTAGGTTTGCCCTAGAATTAGTTGGCAGCTTGTACCTATTGTTTAAAAAGAAAAAGAAAAGGTCTTGTAAACCTCTGCCCGCATCTTCAGTGCTGGGAGAATGAGTATAATTGAGAGATTTAGGAATAGTTTTAAAAAGAAAACCTCACAGCCTTCTGTTTGGGGTATGACTGAGATGGGGCAAAAAGGGAAACTGAGCTTGCCTGAGCTGGGGGATTGAATATCAAAGGCAGTGGGCTGCCTGAGTGTGGTGTTGCTCGGGCCCCATCTGGACCCCTGCCCCCATGCCACAGTCAGGAGGTGGTGGATGGGGAGGGTCTCCTCTCTCGGGTCACTTGATCTGTTCCCGCCCACCTCTCCCACCCACCTTCTGTGGGCTCAGATTAGCCCTGGAAACCATCCACATGTCTGCAAGTGACATTCTTCATCTGTTTGGATAAATCAGGAGGGGACTGATGCCTCTGTTGGGTTTTCCAAACCTCGAAGGGCATTTAAATCTGCAACCTCATGACCGGCATGGGGAACCTCTGCGAGGACCCATGGGAGGCAGGGGGGAGCCAGGCTCAAGCTCGGTCCTGGCGACCGGGTGTTCAGTGATGGAGACACAGTGATGGTTAACACCTGAGGCTCAGACACGAGGAGCGTGTCCACAGGACTCCAGCAAAGCCTCAACTGTTGAGTGACAGCCGGACAGCCAAGGCTCTGGGGTCAGAGAAGGGATTCAGAGGCAGGTCTGATGAACGCTGATGAACGAGCACCTCCCATGTGCTCCCATGGGAGGCAGGGTTTCCCAGGATGAGTTAGCAGCTTGTATCCATTGTTCCAAGGGGATAAAGAGCTTGTGAACATCTTGCCCCTCTTATTTGTGGGATGATGTGAGCCTGATTCTTTTGCACAATGTCTTTGGCTTGGCTGGGGCCAACCCATCAGGATCTTATTACCCTACATCTCAGCGAGGGAAACTGAGGCTGGGGGAGCCTTTAGGCACAGTTGCAGAGACTAGCCTCTCAGCCTCTCGGAGGAGGGGGCCTGTGTGTCCAAGGCCAGGTGGGGATGGGGTGAGGCTGAGGGCTTTTTCCTTGCACAGGAAGCAATGAGCCTATATTTGGAAGCAGGCTAGCCCAAGACCTGTCCAGACTCAGCAAGTGGCACAGTGTAAACAGACCAAAGGGTTTGGGCAGTTACTGGATGAGGCTGAGGCTGTACCAGGAGCCTGGAATCCCTGACAAGGTATAGCCTGAGTCCAGCATGGCTGTCCTCCTACTAAGATCACCTCCGTCATAGCTCCTTGGGTCTGGATGGGACGGGACAGGCTCAGGGATATTGTTTTATTTTATAGATGATGAGATTGAGGCACGGGGGGAGTGGGGAAATTTCTGAAAGTACCAGATGAGCAAATGGTCAAGCAAAGATGAGACCAGCTTCGCTCCCCTTCCTGGTGGTCTCTCCATTCCTGGTTCAAATGCTCCCTTTGGGGGCAGGGTTTCTTTGGGGCTGGCTTCTCCCCTGTGGTCGCTGGGGGCGTGAGTGATGCCAGAGGGCTAGAGTTCCTGAACCAGATACCACCCCCACCCCCAAAGAAACTGCCAAGTTTCTTTCGTCTTTTCTTTGAGGAGTAGGGTTGCATCTGGGTCCAGCTCAGGCACCTGACCTCTCCCCATAGAGTCTGTGAGGTCAGTGTGTGTGATGGGGGTGGAAGGGGGCTGAGGTAGGGGGTTTGAGGCTGGCAATTTCTCCCAAGCCCATGAAACTGAGACTTTTACTGGTTCTCCCACTTGGTGACAATCCCCTCCCTTGTCCTCAGTGAAGGCTTTTGGGGTTGGGGGCTGTGAGCTCTTTCTCCAGTTGTGAGTTCCCTTGGAGACCCAGGAGAGACATTTGCAGAACAATATCCAGGTCTCCAACCATAGGACTGAGCGCCTCCAGGCGGAGGTGTCTGAAATTGCAGGTTTTAGAAGCTTGGATTGGGGCAATAATTGAGAGTTCTCCAAGTGCCAGTGCCTCTGGGCAAGGCCACAACCCTCATCTGATGCCTTTTGCTCTGTCTCCTCTCTGTCCCCCTCCAAGAGCACAGGCAGGCTGCTTCCTTGCTGTGAGGAGTTGGTCTGACTCCCTCACCACACTGTCAGTGAAGATACTGAAATTTAAACACTTACCCTTTGCTTACCAGGGTCCCTCCCAAGGGCTTCTCTGACCCAGCCTACAAGTCACCCCTGACCCTGGGTCTTGTTTCTGGGTTGGGGGCTGGCTTTCAGGACAACTTGCTCCAGGTGGACCTCTTGGAGATTACTGCTCAGGGACCCAGTGATCAGGACTCAAGGCCTCCTGTTCCTTCTGGGACCAGAGGTAGCCAGGACCTACCTGAGCTGCTGGCTTCTTCCCTGTGGTTGCTGGGGGCATGAGTGACGCCAAAGGGCTAGAGGCCCCCCAGCCAGATACTGCTCCCCCCCCACCACCAAGAAACTGCAAAGGGCTTTTCCAGTTTGGCCTTGGCGCTCAGTTGCTCAGTCGTGTCCAACTCTTTGCAGCCCCATGGACTGTAGCCTGTCTGGCTCCTCTGTCCACAGAATTTTCCAGTCAAGAATACTGGAGTGGGTTGCCATTTCCTACTCCAGAGGATCTTCCCGACCCAAGGATCGAACCAGGTCTCTTATGTCTCTGGAACTGGCAGGCAGATTTGGTGGTACCACTAGTACCACCTGGGAAGCCCGATTTGGCCTTTAAAATAAACCGATCTCAGTCAAACGTGCTAAGGTTGGGTCTTTCAGCTCTGAAGTAGAAAATCACATTACAAAATCACCATCATGCAAAGAGAAGCCCAGAAGAATGAAACCCCGAAAACGCGGAGGAAAACGGTGTCATGGGGAAGGTCAGGCAGTCAGTTAATCGTGCCACTGTGTGCTATTTTTCTGCATTTAGTGATGTTTAAAATGTATCACCTGTGATTCCTCTTTCATTAAATTGAGTATTTTGTACTTAATTTGTCTTTGAAATGTGGGTGCTTTTTCTTAAATGGGCCTCCAGTTTGCATGAGCTTCAGGTCCCAGAAGTCCGGATCCACCTAGCCTTTTCTTTGCTCAGAGACTCAGGCCCCGGGTGGGGTTCCAGGCTTTGTATTATTGCATTTCCCACAAGGAGACCCACTTAGAAGCGTCTCTCCCATCCTAAAAGGAACAAAAGCTGCCACTGGTAATCAATTCCCCGATCCCAGTGTTTGTGGGCATCTTGGGTCCCCATGGAGGCCTCTGGTGAAGGAGGAAGTGAGGGAGGCAGACGGGGTGGGGCCGGGCTCTGAGATCTGGGTCAGAGCAGATGGCAGGAGCAGGTGAACAGCTGAGTGTAGGTGAGCGGGCTCCAGGATACCCTCCCCCTCCGCCCCCTCCCCTGGGGTCTCCAGACCCCACCTTTGCCCGGCCCAGGACTAGATGCCAGAGGAAGCTGGCTCTGTGTGGAGTTCCTACCCCCAGTGAAAGCCAGCCCCCGCGCTGAGCTGACGCGTGTAGGCTGTTCAATGACTGCAGAAGCCTGGCTGTCTGGGGCTTGTGTGTGCGTCTCTGTGGGTGGGTCCCCATCTGAACCTCCTGAGAAGGAGAGGCTTCAGTCCTGGGAGGCAGACCACACCGAGAGCAAGGAACCCGCCTCACCAGCACTGGATCCAGACTTGTTCAGCGTGGCTCTCCGGCCTTGCTGACTCTGGGCACGTGCCTGTAGGTGATCTTCATGGTCTCTCTTGGCTTGGACTCTCAAGGAGTCCCAAGCAGTTACTCTGTAGAAGATATACAGGAAACTGTATACAGCCATTTATCCACCATATATCCATTTGTGTGCCATCCAGGCATCCATATATTCACCCGTTCACTCACACGGCCATCCACTCATCCACCCATCCATCCATGCATCCAGCCATCCGTCCACTCATCCACCCATCCATCCATTCATCCAGCCATCTGTCCACTAATTCACCCATCCATCCACTCATCCACCCATCCATCCACTCATCCACCCATCTGTCCACTAATTCACCCATCCATCTATCCATCCATTTGCCCATCTGTCCATCAGTCCATAAATACACTCATCCACCCACCCATCCACCCATTCATCCACCCATCCATCCACTCATACACCCATCTGTCCACTGATTCACCCATCCATCAATCCATCGATCCATTTGATTCATCCATCCATCCACCCACCCATCTATCCATCCATCTACCCACCTGTCCATCAGTCCATAAATACACTCACCCACCCACCCATCCATCCATTCAGTCACCCCTCCATCAATCCATCGATCCATTTGGTTTATCCATACATCCACCCACCCGCCCATCCATCCACTTATCCGTTGACCCATCCATCCTCCCATCTATCTGATCAGTGCTCAATGAACCACATGTTATTCTGGGACCACCTTTGGCTGTTGGAGACACGGGGGAATCAGATGTGGTCCTTTCCCTGAGTTGTTCTCAGCTCCATTCTGAAGAAAGATCAAAGGGAAACTGTCAGTCTCTCAGTCGTGTGTCTAGCTGTGACACCATGGTCTACAGTCCACCAGGCTCCTCTGACCATGGGATTCTCCAGGCAAGAATACTGGAGCGGGTAGCCATTCCCTTCTCCAGGGGATCTTCTGGACCCAAGGAATGAACTCAGGTATCCTGTATTGCAGACAGATTCTTTACTGTCTGAGCCCTCAGGCAAGCCCCTAGGGTTGCAGAGAGTCAGACACAACTGAATGGATAACACTTTTATTTTCTTTTTTCAGACATTCATTAATTTGTCAAATATTTATTGAGCACCTACTGTGTACGAGGCTCTTGCCGTGTGCTGTGACTGCAGCAATGATGATGTCAGCCCGGGACCCTGGCCTGCTGTTACAGCCCTTCTTCAATAGGGTCCCAGGAGATAGCTTTGTGTGTCAAAACTCAGCCTGGGGTGGGCCCTGCCCAAGTGGTACTCAGCTCTGAAATGGGCCTCGGGAGGTTTTGTTCTGGTTTTTTATTATTTAAATATCTTTTTTTTTCAAAAGGAGGACTTTAAAAAATTAACGTATAGTTGATTTACAATGACGTGTTAGTTTCTGGTGTACTGCAACGTGATTCAGTTGCGTGTATATATACCCTTTTTCCAGAATTGTTTCCACTATAGTCTCTTGTAAGATATTGAATACAGTTCCCTGCGCTACACAGTAGGTCCTTGCCGCTTATATATTTTATATATAGCACTTAGTCCCAAACTCCTCATTTACCTCTCCTACCCGCTTCCTCCCCTTTGGTAACGCTAAGTTTGTTTTCTGTGCCCGTGAGTATTTCTGCTTTGTAAGTAAGTCCGTTTGTATTATTTTTAAGATCCCACATCTAAGTGGCACCAAGCGATGCTTGTCTTTCTCTGACTTGCTTGCAGGTCCATCGTGTTGCTGCCGGTGGCATTCTTTCATTCTTTCTTATGGCTGAGGAGTATTCTGAACTCATATATATATATGATTTTAAGAGAAATGCAGGGCTGAATGAGTTACAAGTTGGAATCAAGATAGGCGGGAGCAACACCAACAACCTCATATATGTGGATGGCACCACTCTAATGGCAGAGAGTGAAGGGGAGCCTCTTGATGAGGGTGAAGGAGGAGAGTGAAAGGGCTGGCTTAACATTAAGTATTAAAAAAACAAAGATCATGGCATCCAGCCCCATTCCTGCAAATAGAAGGGGAAATGGTGGAAGTAGTGACAAAGTCCCTCTTTTGGGGCTCCAAAATCACTGCGGATGGTGACTGCAGCCATGAAATCAGAAGACAGTTGCTTCTTGGCAGGAAAGCAGTGACAAACCTGGAAGTGTGCTGTGACTGCAGCAATGATGATGTCAGCCCGGGACCCTGGCCTGCTGTTACAGCCCTTCTTCAATAGGGTCCCAGGAGATAGCTTTGTGTGTCAAAACTCAGCCTGGGGTGGGCCCTGCCCAAGTGGTACTCAGCTCTGAAATGGGCCTCGGGAGGTTTTGTTCTGGTTTTTTATTATTTAAATATCTTTTTTTTTCAAAAGGAGGACTTTAAAAAATTAACGTATAGTTGATTTACAATGACGTGTTAGTTTCTGGTGTACTGCAACGTGATTCAGTTGCGTGTATATATACCCTTTTTCCAGAATTGTTTCCACTATAGTCTCTTGTAAGATATTGAATACAGTTCCCTGCGCTACACAGTAGGTCCTTGCCGCTTATATATTTTATATATAGCACTTAGTCCCAAACTCCTCATTTACCTCTCCTACCCGCTTCCTCCCCTTTGGTAACGCTAAGTTTGTTTTCTGTGCCCGTGAGTATTTCTGCTTTGTAAGTAAGTCCGTTTGTATTATTTTTAAGATCCCACATCTAAGTGGCACCAAGCGATGCTTGTCTTTCTCTGACTTGCTTGCAGGTCCATCGTGTTGCTGCCGGTGGCATTCTTTCATTCTTTCTTATGGCTGAGGAGTATTCTGAACTCATATATATATATGATTTTAAGAGAAATGCAGGGCTGAATGAGTTACAAGTTGGAATCAAGATAGGCGGGAGCAACACCAACAACCTCATATATGTGGATGGCACCACTCTAATGGCAGAGAGTGAAGGGGAGCCTCTTGATGAGGGTGAAGGAGGAGAGTGAAAGGGCTGGCTTAACATTAAGTATTAAAAAAACAAAGATCATGGCATCCAGCCCCATTCCTGCAAATAGAAGGGGAAATGGTGGAAGTAGTGACAAAGTCCCTCTTTTGGGGCTCCAAAATCACTGCGGATGGTGACTGCAGCCATGAAATCAGAAGACAGTTGCTTCTTGGCAGGAAAGCAGTGACAAACCTGGACAGCGTGTTGAAAAGCAGAGACGTTGCTCTGCTGACAAAGGTCCGTGGAGTCAAGGCTATGGTCTCCCCGTGGTCACGTACGGTTGTGAGAGCTGGACTGTAAGGAAGGCAGAATGCCAAAGAATTGATGCTTTTGAACTGTGGTGCTGGAGAAGACTCCTGAGAGTCCCTTGGACAGCAAGGAGATCCAACCAGTCAATCTTAAGGGAGATCAACCCTGAATAGTCACTGGAAGGACGGATGCTGAAGTTGAAGCTCCAGTATCTTGGCCATCTGATGCAAACAGATGACTCATTGGAAAAGTCCCTGATGTTGGGAAAGATTGAGGGCAGAAGGAGAAGAGGGCGTCAGAGGATGAGACGGCTGGATGGCATCACTGATGCAATGAACATGAACTTGGGCAAAGTCCAGGAGACAGTGAGGGACAGGGAAGCCTGGTGTGCTACAGTCCATGGGGTTGCAAAGAGTCTGACATGACTGGGCGACTGAACAACAATATATATATATATGTGTGTGTGTGTGTGTATATATATGTATATATATATATGTATGTATGTAGGTTGCTTCAATGTCTTGGCCATTGCAAGCAGTGCTGCTATGAACATTGGGGTATACCTATCTTTTCAAATTAGAGTTTTTGTCTTTTCTGGATATATGCACAGGGGTGAGATTGCTGGACTATATGGCATCTCAACTGTAGTTCTTAAATGCACCTTTATACTGTTCTGCATAGTGACTACACCCTTAATTTAAGCATTTTTAAGTTGCAGGGTAATTGAGCAGATTTAGTGATCCAAATGCTTCCTCCCCTCCCCGCTGCACAGTTCCCTCTGTGATCGCACCCTGCGTTGGAGAGCAGTCTTGATCCGTTATTATTTGTCACAACCGACGAGGGGATCTTGACAGATTACGAGTAACTAAAACCTACAGTTAACATTAGGGCCCACACTTCGTGTTGCACATGCTGTGGGTTTTGAAAATGCATAATGTCGCGTATCCACCGTTATAACGTCCAGAATAGCGTCTTCTGTGAGCACGCTCAGTCGTGTCCGACTCTTTTGCGACTCCACGGACTGTAGCGCGCCAGGCTCCTCTGTTCATGGGATTCTCCAGGCAAGAATTCTGGAGCGGGCTGCCATTGCCTCCTCCCGTGCCACCTGTCTGTCCCTCCTTCCCCTGATCTTTTCCCTGTCTCCTTAGTGTTGCCTTTCTCTAGGATGTCATGTGGTTGAATCAGACAGTAGAGACTTTTCAGACTGGCTTCTCCCACTCCTCATTTTTATGTTTCTTCTATGTCTTTTGTGGCTTGACAGCTCATTTCTTCTTTTTTTGCTCTTAAAAATGAAGAGAGTTTTTGACTGCCATCCATTTATATGGTTCCAAATTCAAAAGGAACCCAAGTCCCCCTCTTACTCTCATCATCCAGCTACCTGCTTCCCTTCCTTGGAGGCAACTGGTGTTAACACTTTCTTGAAAGAACATTCTTCTGAAGATTATTTTATATGTAGAGAAGCATTTTTCTTGCCCCCTTTTTTCATTGTGTTAGAATACCCATAACACAAAACTTACCATCTTAGCCTTTTTAAGTACGTATTTCAGCGGTTTTAGATACAGGAAATATCTTGTGCACCCATCACCATCAGCCATCCCATAACTCTTTTCATCTTGTGGATTGGGACTTGTCCTCACGAAATATTAACTCCCTATCCTCCCCTCTGCCAGCCCCCGGCATCCACCATTCCACCTCCTGTCTTTATAATGTTGGCTATTCAAACATTGCTCATTTTTTTACATCATTAAATAATATTGCTTTTGTTCAGTTGCTCAGTGTCCGACTCTTTGCGACTCCATGGATTGCAGCACGCCAGTCTTCCCTGTCCTTCACTATCTCCCGGAGCTTGCTCAAACTTGTGTCCATTGAGTCGGTGATGGCATCCAACCATCTCACCCTCTATCTCCCCCTTCTTCTCCTGTGGGAATCCGCTCACAGAGCCTCTGGTGACTCGACAGGGGAGCTGGTTTGAATCCTGGGGATCTTCAAAGGGTCCCCAGCCTGGTGAGCTTGGAAGCTCCTTCTTGCAACCTACGAGGAGCCCACTGGTTCCCTTTCCTTCCCTTTATATTTTGATGCAGCTCGTTGCTCTTTTTCAGTCCATGGGGTTGCAAAGAGTCAGACACAACTGAGCGACTAACACGCATTTTTTAAAAAAAAAATGTATTTATTCTTAAGTGGAGGATAATTGCCTTACAATACTGTGTTGATTTCTGCCGTACATGAACGTGAATCAGCCATAGTGTACATATGTCCCCTCCGACTCGAACCTCCCTCCCACCTCCCACCCCACCCCTCTCCTCTAGGTTGTCACAGAGCCCCAGGTGGAACTCCCTGCATCGTAAGCAGTTTCCACTGCTGATCTGCTTCACATGCGGCGGTGTGTGTGTTTCCATGCTCCTGACTCAATTTGTTCCACCCTCTCCTTCCCCCACCGTGTCCAAAGGTCTGTTCTCCGTGTCCGCACCTCCGTTGCCACCCTGCAGATAGCTTCATCGGTATCATCTTTCTAGATTCTGTATATATGCATTACGATATGGTATTTGCTTTCTCTTTCTGACTCACTTCCCTCTGTGTAATAGGCTCTAGGTTCACGGACTTCTCTGGAACTGACTCATATGCGTCTCTTTTTATGGCTGAGTGATATTCCATTGTATGTATATACTACAACTTCTTTATTCATTCATCTCTTGATGGACCTCTAGGTTGCTTTCATGTCCTAGCTATTGTAAATAGTGCTGCCACGAACAGTGGGGTACATGTGTCTTTTTCAATTATAGTCTCCTCAAGGCATAAGCCCAGCAGTGAGATTGTTGAGTCATATGGTAGTTTTATTCCTCGTTTTTTCTTTCTTTTTTTAAACGAATCTCCATACTGCTCTCCATAGTGGCTGTATAAATTTACATTCCCACCAGCAGTGCAGGAAAGTTCCCTTTCCTCCACACTCTCTCCAGCAGCTGGTCAATCCTTTGTTCTCTTCTTTGCTGGTCTCAGCACATCAGCTGCCCTTCCAGCCCCGGCCGTGTCCCCATCTGTTCTGTGAGCTACCCTGCACGTGTCCTGTGGGCTTGGTTATCTCTGCTCTGCTCCTTGCTGGCCCTGGGGCTGTGTGTTCCTCAGTGTGCCCGTCTGCACAATGGGTGTTAGATCTACAAAACAGACATCTGGGGGCTCCACGGGACTCAGGGTATAAGCCCCCTGCCTGTGGGGGGCGGGGTGCATTCCCACCGTGTTTTCTCTGGCTCCTGTGTGGGGTCCCTCGCGGGTGGTTTGTGCCTTCTCGGGGCAGCAGGGAGCCAGGGGTCTGGGTCTGCCCGTGGGGAGTGTGTGAATCAAAGGAGCCGGCCGCAGCTGAAGCAACCTCGCCTGGATTCTTAATGTGGCCTCTTGACAGACTGATTGTGTAACGGCATTCCTCCCAAGGAAACACGTCTGCCCCCTCGGAGAAGGTGCGAGAGCTTCCCAGACACTGAAAGGGCCCTGCTGGGTAAATTAATTCTTCATTATTCTGTTCCCGGGGCTCTCGTGTTGGCCCAGCGCCCGGCACACAGACGCCCGCCTGCACCGGGTCGCCCAGACGCCCGCCTGCACTGGGTCGCCAGACGCGGGGGTGGCGAGTGCCAGGTAGGCTCGGCCATCCACAGAATCGGAAGATGCGCTCAGAAATGCAGATTCCCGTCCTTCCTTGTCTCCTCCGCCGGGACAAAGGGTCTGTTGTTGACATGAGAACTTGCTTTCTGGTATCTAAATATTTTACCGCCGGGGATGCGCAGGGTCATGTCTGTCTGCACACGACAGCTTTGAGCAGGGTTGGGGGTTCTGGCAAGATGCTTGCCATTTCTCCTTGTCCGTGGGTCCTGGTTTACCCACTCTGGACCTCGGCAAACACTCCTGGGACCGGAAAATGCCACTCGCTGTTACGATTTCCGAGTGGGGTCCTCAAAACCCCCAAACTGTTCAGACCCAGGGCATGGAGAGTGCAGTGCAGGCCTTGATGCCCCAGAAGTGGGGGTCCCGGAGGCATGGCTGCTGTGGGTCATCACAAGGGGGACGGGGAGGTGACTTTGCTGGGATGGAGCGCACACTGAAGACGATGCCTGTGAGTGAGCCAGTGTCCCTTCTCCCATCTTTGATGTGCCCCTTCCCCTGGTCTCCCTTCATCCAGACTAGACGTGGAAGTTCATCACCACCACTGATGAGCTGGGCGGACCTCAGTCAGCTACCTAATCACTCTCACCCTCAGTTTTCTCATCTGTAAAATGGGGATGGTGATCCTGCCTCCACAGGTTGGGATGTTGGGAGAGGAAGCTGAGCTCCTGCACGGAAGCACTTGGGATGCGCACTTGGGAGAAGCTCAAGAAATGGTGCCCGTTTCACCCAGTTGCCTTCTTACTGATTTGACAGCCATCTGAGCCGGATCGAGGGTCCCTGCCCCAGGGGTGGGCGGGCGGTAGGAAGGGCATGAACAGGGAAGCGTGTTCAGGGAATCCCCCGTCACCAAGGGGACCTGTGTGGACGGGGATACCAGATGCCCAGGTTCACAGCCAAGGCGGTCTGTTCCCAGCTGGGGCCTCAGTTTCCCCAGATGTGAAGCAGGCGATGCTGTGGATTAAATGAGTGCTCTGTGCCACGCGGAGCACCAGCATCCAGCAAGCGCGCCTCGGGCTTGTTAACAGACAGCTACGTGCACGCCGCCGCGGCGCTGATGCCACGGCTCTCAGAGGCCAAGACGGAGGATACAGAGGTCGATGGAGATTTCGTCCGCAGCGGGCCCGAGGTCAGCAACCCACGCTCCCAGCGGTCCGGAGGCCAGAGCAGGAAGCGCTCAGGCGGTCTCCTCCCTGCAGCCACTCTCTCTCCGGGCTCCGGGCACCTCTCGCCGCTTCCTTCCCGGGGGAGCGGGCGGGAAACCAGAGCCGCTGGCAGGAGGCGCGGGCCTTTCATCCACCCCGGGACAGGAGCGAGTTACAGGTGAGGCCATTGTTCCTGAGCACAGGTGGAGATAATGCGTCCTGACAGCCCGGAGGATGGGCCCCTGGCAGCCCCACTGGCCTGGCCAGAGCCCCAGGGCAGCCCTTGTGGGCACCCGAGTTACAACACGCCCTGTGAATGCTCCCCACGGCGCGGCCTCTTCATGTGTTTCCAGCGCCGGCGGCTGGCACCTGGGAGCGACGCGGCGCATTCATTGCGGGCTTTGGCGAAGGTCACCGCCAGCCGGGGGACAGAACGTGTACTGTCGAGGGTGCCAGCCCAGTCTCCGCGGCCGGCCGGCTGCCCTGACCACAGGCATTCCTCGCGCTCACCCTCGTCCACACCAGGCGGGCACCCGCTCCCACGGGGGCTGGCCTTGTCCCCGCCCTCCGACGCCACCTTCGGGCCGTGGGCTGAAGCCTCACCCACCATCTTCCAAAACCTAATTGCCGCGTGCTGTGTCTGTGACGGGCAGGGACCCAGGGCCCCGGGCCTGCCAAGAATTTCCCCGTGTGAATACCTGCGCAGGGCATCTCCTGTGGGAACCGGGAGGCACCCGGGGCCTGGCATTTGTCCCCGGCTGTCTTGTGACATTAGGCAGATCAAAGCCCCATTGTCAACAGTCGTGTTCGCTCTGTTCCTCCGCTCGGAGCCCGTGTCCTGGGACTGCCCTTCCCTTGTCTCAGACGTGGGGTGGGGGGCTGACCCCTGGGACCCGGCTCCCAGTCCAGCCCCGGCGTTCCTCCTGGCAGGGCCCCCACCGAAAGCGAACTGTCTCTCCCGGGTCTGAGGCTGGCACACCCTGACGAAGAATGAGAAAGTGGGGCGGCCCGGCTCCTCCCTGTGTCCTCAGAGCCGCAAGCTCCGACCTGGCTCTGCACGCAGCAGCTCGGACCAGGAGAAGAAAGTCACCGAGGCTGGAATTGCTCCCAGAGCTGGTGGAGGAGGAAGGGCAGCGGGAAGGAGTGGGGTGACGGCCCTGCTCAGCACCCCTCGGAGAACACCTGGGAGAAGGGACACCCCAAGAAGCATGAACATGGACTGTCAGGAAGGTGTCAGATCCTCCCAAGTCCACCACTGGTGTCCAACGAGGGGGCCAATCAAATGATTCAACCGCACAAGTGGCAATGCTTGAGCTCAAAGGAGCTCATTACATCTTAGACCCATTGGCCCAGGCTGCCTATGCCTGTGCTAAGCTGGGGGAGGAAAGAGTGCCCAGATGGATTAATAATGTCCGTCCAGGTGTCAGTCTCTGCCAAGACCAGGGAGCTGTACTCACATTTCGTATCTCTATTGGACAGGAGTCTTTCTGAGTATAGGTGGCTTATGGATGTGTTGAGAAGCCCAGAGATTTCAGCTTCAGGAATGGCTGGATCCAGAGGCTCAAATGCTATCACCAGGCCTCAATCTCACTTTCTCCATTTCTCATTTCTGCCTTCCTCTGAGAAGACTGTAATTCCTGGGTGGGCTTACGTGGATTTGATTGCGGTCACATGCCCATTTCTGATTCAGCCGCAATAGCCAGGGGGCTAAGAAATGCTGATTGACCACTCTGGGTCTGGGGAACATCTTTTGCATCTCTTGCATCTCACGGACTGAGAGAGGTTTGCACTGGGAATGGCATCAATGCACAAGATGCAGTGCGCTGCGATGCTCCATTTATTAACAGGGGCACATGTGCCAGGGTCTTCCACGCTGGAGAAGTTGGAGAACATTCTATATCCAGGGCAGAGATGGGCATGATTGCCCAAAGGGCTGGTTAGGCAGAATTGAGGTCTGGCCAAGTGTGATATTATGATTTTTAATAAGAAATATAAATTTGGTCTTAGTCCCCATTCCTGGCACAGAGACCCTAAACGCCTTGGAGTTTCCTGTGACGAGAGCACAAAGGTGTCTTTTGTTATGTTGACAATGTGATTTTTGGAAACTACGTAGGATGGAGGCTGGCTGCCAGGAGAGCCAACCACACACATCAGAGACAGAAATTCAGCCCTAGCACAGGGAGGCTGAATCCATCACAAATCACCAATGATTTGACCAATCGTGCATGTGTAATAATCCTCCAAAATCCCCAAAAGGACAGGGTTCTGGGAGCTTCCAGGTTGGCGAACATGTGCAGATTTGAGGAGAGCAGTGCTCAGAGATCATGGGAGCTCTGGACCTCCCCCTCATACCTTGCCCTGTGTGTCTCCTCCATCTGTGTGTTCTTGAGTTATGTCCTTTTGTAATAAACTTGGGGGCTCAGGCAATAAAGAATCTGTCTGCTATGCAAGAGACCTGGGTTTGATCCCTGGGCCAAGAAGATCCCCTGGAGAATGGAATGGCAACCCACTTCAATATGCTTGCCTGGAGAATCCCATGGATAGAGGAGCCTGGTGGGCTACAGTTCATGAGCTCAAAAAGAGTCGGACACAACTGAGTGACTCTGTGTTTGTGTGTGTGTGTGTGTGTGTGTGTGTGTGTGTGTATGTGAACTAGTAGGCAAAATGTTTCTCTGAGTCCTGTGAACTGCTATACAAAATAATTGAACCCAAGGAGAGAGTCGCTGGAACCCCTAAACTGTAGCTAGTGGGTCAGAAGCGCAGATGGTGACCTGGATTTGATACTGGCATCTAAGTGGGATTGGGGGCTCTTGTGGGTGAGGCTGTGATTGTAGGGTCTGTACTATCTCCAGGCTGGTAGTGTCAGAATTGAGTGGAATTATAGGATTCCCAGCTCATGTCCAGGAATTGTTTGCTGTGGGAAACAACCCACAAGCTGGAACTGCTGGCAGTATCTTAGTTGGAACTAGAGTCAAACAATGAAAAACCTTGAGAATTAGCCTAAGGAGTTGAAGTGTATCCACCCAGCAGCAGGAACCACTGAAGGGTCTCAAGCCCATGGGTTTGATCTGATTTATGCTGTGGACTTCCCTTGTGGCTCAGCTGGTAAAGAATCTGCCTGCAGTGTGGGAAACCTGGGTTCGGTCCCTAGGTTGGGAAGATCCCCTGGAGAAGGGAAAGGCTACCCACTCCAGCATTCTGGCCTGGAGAATTCTATGGACTCTGTAGTCCATGGTGTCACAAAGAGTCAGACATGACTGGGCGATTTTCCCTCACTCACTCATGCTGTGGACAGACTACAATGGCTTCTCTGCTGTGTAGTGTGGGCTGGACAAGAGGTAAGGAGGTTGTTGTAATAGCTGAATTGCGGCTGATCAAGTCCTCATTCAGCTCAGAACTTGGAGTGAAGGTTAGCTTAGCCAGGAGCTGGGCCAAGCAGGAGATAAAGGGAGACAGAGCAGTTAGGAGAATCATGAAGCCCTAGCTCTGAGAACGACAGCTTTCCAGACAAGAAGGAAGTAGAAGGAGCATGAGGTCTTCCCAAAAGGCTCAGTGCTGATACATCCACTCTCGGTAGGCCCTCAGTCATAGCCTGTTGACTCTTACTTTACAAACAGTAATAATGGATTTTCAGACTTCTGCTTCTACTCAATAGGAAGCCAGGGATTCATAAATTGGATGCGTGTGTGTCTGTGTGAAGGAGAGAGAGAGGGAGAAATAGAGAGACAGACGTGGAGAGTGAGATTTATTGGGAGGGTATCAGTGGAAATAGAAGGGGAAAAAAGTGGAAGCAGTGACAGATTTTATTTTCTTGGGCTCCAAAATAACTGAAGATGGTGACTACAACCATGAAATTATAAGACACTTGCCCCTTGGAAGGAAAACTATGACAAATCTAGATAGCATATTAAAAAGCAGAGACATCACTTTGCCAACGAAGGTCCATAAAAAGCGATAGTAAAGCTATAGTTTTTCCAGTAGTCATATATGGATGTGATCGTTGGACCATCAAGAAGGCTGAGTGCCAAAGAATTGATACTTTTGAACTGTGGTGCTGGAGAAGACTCTTGAGAGTCCCTTGGACTGCAAGGAGATCCAACCAGCCCATTCTGAAGGAGATCAACTCAGAATATTCATTAGAAGGACTGATGCTGAAGCTCCGCGACTTTGACCACTTGATGCAAAGAGCTGACTCATTGGAAAGGAATCTGATGCTGGGAAAGATTGAGGGCAGGAGGAGAAGGGGACGACAGAGGATGAGATGGCTGGATGGCATCACCAACTCAATGGACATGAATTTGGGCAAACTCCGGGAGATGGTGGAGGACAGAGGATCCTGGCAGGCTGCAGTCCGTGAGGTCACAGAGTGTCCGATACGACTCAATGCCTGACCGAGGACACAACAAAGCAGTGAAAATGGAGATGAAGAAACCCTGTGAGCACAAATTGGGTCCACATGGCGCAAAGGCAAGCAGTTTTACCTAAACCAATAAACCCTGAGAGGCACATACCGTGCGAGGATGGGAGGTGGTAGGTGTTGGCAGCTGCTGCCTTTGGCCACTTGAGGGCAAGATGATGAATGGTGGTGGAGACCCAGCTGGCTCTCTGTCTGGGTCTCCTCTGCTGACCCGCCCCATTCCTGAGAGCTGCACCATCACACAGCTCCCCTCTGCCCATGGATGCCAAAGCTTGCCAGCCGGATGTCGGGTTGCCCAGAGGAATCCATAGACTCCGTGTGATGGATGCGGGGGGTCCCACCCAGAAAGCATGGGTACCATCACCCATGGGTGCACCTTGGCTGGGATCCCGGCCTCACTGGCTGCAAACCTGGCTGGGCAGGCCTCCAGCCCCCATAGGGGATGTTATACAACCAGAAACACTGGGCACCCGACCCCAAGGCTTCCTGGGAACACCAGGCTTTGCTTTCTTGAGGAAAGAGGAAGGGAAGGAGCTAAGCCCACTGGTCCAGCTACAGTGAGTGGGGGCAAGCGGGCACTGGGCCTCCTCTCCCATTACACACGTGCTAGTCACAGGCTCCTGAAGACAGATGCTGCTATGGGCTGTTGTAGCCTCCTAAACCCTATATTGAGGTCCTGACTCCCAACAGATCAGTATGTGACCGTATTTGGAGAACAGGCCTTTAAAGGTGTAATTAAGGTAAAATGAGGTCACTAGTGTGGTCTGAATCCCACAGGACTGGTGTCCTTATAGAAGAGGAGGTCAGGACAGACACACAGAGGGATGACCCTGTGAGGACGCGGGGAGGAGCGGCCGTCTGCATGCCCAGGAGGGAGGCCTCAGGAGGACCAGCCCTGCCCACACCCGGGCCTGGGAGTCCAGCCTCCAGGCCTGGAGAGAGTAAGTTTCTGTTATTCAAGCCGCCCGGTCCATGGGACCTTTTGAAAGGCAGCCCGAGCGGACCATCCAGATGCCTGTTTGCAGAATAGCGGGTCTACAGAGAGGACCCCAGGCCCAGGCGGGGGGACGCGGGTGCGGTGGACACAGGGACAAAGCAGGCAGAACGCTTGGACGCAAGCGTCCACCCTCTGCTGACGCTGGTGAGCAGCCTGTGTGCCGGGGCCTGTGGTGGACCTGCCTGGTCTCGGGCCAGATCACAGAGAGGCCAAAGCCACTCTGAGGTCCCCACTTCGAGGGCCAGCGGTGGCTGCGGGCTTGCACGGCTCTGGAAAAGCTGAGCCAGGCCTCTCGAACTTCCCGAGCACCTGCTCTGTGATGCTCCCCAGCTGGGTGCCCAGGGTTCCTGAATGGAACTGGCAGTGACAGGATCCCTGTCTCACTCGCTCCAGGCCTTGCCCAGACGCAGGCGTGTGGCTCTGCAAGCCCTGTGACCTTCGCTGCAGCTCAGGGCACAGGTCCTCATCCTGATTTCCAGAACCTGGAAAGGCCCCGGGAAGCCCAGGGCCACACGGATGTTGGGTGGCATGGCTAGGATTTGAACCCATGTGCACTTGAAGCCCAGGCCCCCGGCCACTTGATTCCTGGCTGCAGGTGGACGTTTAGCAAAGAGCGGTTCTTGCCCGTTTACAAAGACTCCATGGGAGTGCTGACGAGGGGCCCTCGGCAGCCCCAGACCGGGCCATATGCATCTCCCTGCTCCTCCCTACTCCCAGCGTCGGGATCTGGGCTCAGAGGTGCTGCCGGACTTTGGGGCACCGGAGCCCCGATGCTGGGAGAAGGCATGGGGTTAGGGGCCTAAGGTCTCCAGGATGGCCCATCTGCTGGCTGCAAGGGCTAGCCTGGGGTCTCTGGGGGCCCACAGGGCTGGGTCTAGGGTCCATGGAAACAGCTCTGGCCCTCGGTGTGCCCTGATCAGACACCCCAATCCCAACAACAATCCCAGTGGCCATGTTCCTGCATTCTGAAGCCACCCACCCTCCCTCTTGGGGGCCCCTGCTTCTCTAGAGCAGACTCTTGGCTGGCCCGCTGAGGACTCTGACCCTCTGCAGACTCTGGGAAGCAGAGAGAGCTGTCAGAATGCCCACGGAGCCTGAAGCCAAGCTTCCACGCCTTCTCATCCTCCCAGCCAGGGAGACGGGCCAAAGCTAGCACCCTGTGGGGCTCCCAGTCACGTTGCTGAGCATTCCTGGTGGGGGTTCTGCGTGGCTGGCACCAGCGAGGGGGCACCTGGGAGGGCCAGCCCAGGAGGAGGGGAAGGGGCAGGGCTGAGTGAGCACCAGGAGCTGGAGTCGCAGGCAGGAGGGCGGCCACCAAGAGTCACTTGCCTGATCCAGTGAAGGCCTCGTGTCAGCCTCTGAGCCCCGCCCAGGCTGTTCCTTCCTCCTGGGGGGGTTGGGCCCTTCCCCAGGCTGGCCATCATCTCCGCTAGGAAGGGAAGTGGGGTGTCCTGTGTGCCGGCCCTCTGCTTGCAGGGTCACCTTCTGTCCTCCAAGGACCCTGTGACGGCTCAGTCCTGCCCAGTTGGACTCACCTTGGGGTCAGCCAGAGGCCACCTCCACGCCCTGCTATTTTTAGACCTGGAGTTGATTTTCTGAGATTTCCTGAGAGGTATTTACTGGGGGAGGGGAGAGTCCCACGAGGCAAGAAGTTCACCCAGGAAATTGAGGAATTGGATACTTAGAGAAAAAGCCATTTCCCGCAAGTGGCAGTGTCTCCTTGAACCTCCACACCTGTGAATTCCTGGCACCCACTGTTTATCTGATGGAGATTAAAAATCTGAAAGAGTCAGCTGTTAGCATGCAAATTCCAGCAGAGCCAGCCTGCTGTGATTTGCATGGGAACCAAAGTTCTCTCTGCGACCCCGGGGCCCAGCCCAGAAGGTTCCCAGTCTTTAGAATGGTTCCAACTCCCAAGCCAGGCAGGGGTCTAGGAGAGCAGTTCTCAAAGTGGGGGTCCCCTGGGCATGAGGCAGAAATATACAAAGCCTCAGGTCCCCAGACTGCTGAATGAGAAACTCAGGCTGCATGGTTGATGGAAGAAGTATTCCATGTTTATGGATTGGAAGACCCAATATTGTCAAGATGTCAGTTCCTCTTAATTTGATCTGTAGATTCAACATGTGCGCATGCAAGCCTGTGTGCTCAGTCGTGTCTGACTCTTTGTGACCCCTTGGACTGTAGCCTGCCCGGCTCCTCTGTCCTTGGGATTTCCCAGGCAAGGGTACTGGAGTGGGTTGCCATTTCTTTCTCCAGGGGATCTTCCCGACCCAGGGATGGAACCCAGGTCTCCTGCATTGTGGATTCTGTACTGCTGAGCCACCGGGGAAACCAGGTATCAAGAAACCAACTCTAAAAGCTAGACAGAAAGACGTGGTAAGAGAGTAGCCAAAAGAATCCTAAAAAAACTATGAAACTTTAGGAGCAGGCTCAACCTTTTTTTTTTTGACCTACAGATTTCACTTTATTCCGATCTGAATTAGGAAGAGTTTAAAGGCAAACTAAAGTCATCCTTATTTTATCCACTGGACAGTTGTTTTAGACAAAACTAGTCCCTTCAAATCCTAAAAAGAAAGCTTATATTCTAATATGTGTGTGTGTGTGTGTGTGTGTTCAGTGGCTTAGTCGTGTCCGACTCTTTACGACCTCATGGACTTCAAAGGCTATGCCAGGTTCCTCTGTCCACGGGGTCTTCCCAGCAAGAACACTGTAGCAGACTGGCAGTTTCTCCTCCAGGGAGGATCCCAGTCCAGGCGCTGAACCCGCGTCTCCCGAGACTTCCGCATTCCAGGCAGATTCTTTCCCTCTGAGCCCCGGTGCTGTGCTGCGCTTAGTCCCTCAGCTGTGTCCAGCTCTTTGCGACTGGGAAAGTCCATATTCTAATATAACTGATGTTATTTACTTTAAAAATCAAATCTATTAGCCTATGCATTAAATTCATCTGTGAAAAACTAAGGTTTCTACTTTTTTTTTTAAATTTTGAAAAATTAGTGATGAAATAAATGGACAAACTTGTCAAAATTGATTAAACTATATTGGGTTTTTAATATTATCTAAGAAGTGGAAAAAATAGACAGAACAGATCTTCATGACCCAGATAACCACGATGGTGTGATCACTCACCTAGAGCCCGACATCCTGGAGTGCAGTCAAGCGGGCCTTGTGAAGCATCACTATGAATAAAGCCAGTGGAGGTGATGGAATTCCAGTTGAGTTATTTCAAATCCTAAAAGATGATGCTGTGAAAGTGTCGCACTCAATATGCCAGCATATTTGGAAAATTCAGCACTGGCCGCAGGACTGAAAAAGGTCAGTTTTCATTCCAGTCCCAAAGAAAGACAATGCCAAAAAAATGTTCAGACTATCGCACAATCTCTCGCTAAGAGTCGGACATGGCTGAGCGACTTCACTTTCACTTTTCACTTTCATGCATTGGAGAAGGAGATGGCAACCCACTCCAGTGTTCTTGCCTGGAGAATCCCAGGGACGGGGGAGCCTGGTGGGCTGCCATCTATGGGGTCACACAGAGTTGGACACGACTGAAGTGACTTAGCAGCAGCAGCAGCACATGCTAGCAAAGTAATGCTCAAAATTCTCCAAGCCAGGCTTCAACAGTAAGTGAACCAAAAACTTCCAGATGTTCAAGCTGGATTTAGAAAAGGCAGAGGAGCCAGAGATCAAATTTTCAACATCTGTCGGATCATCAAAAAAAACAAGAGAGTTCCAGAAAAACATCTACTTCTGCTTTATTGACTATGCCAAAGCCTTTGACTGTGTGGATCACAACAAACTGTGGAAAATTCTTCAAGAGATGGGAACACCAGACCACCTTACCTGCCTCCTGAGAAATCTGGATGCAGGTCAAGAAACAACAGTTAGAACCAGACATGGAACAACGGACTGTTTCAAAATTGGGAAATGAGTACGTCAAGGCTGTATACTGTCATCTTGTTTATTTAACTTATATGCAGAGTACATCATGAGAAATGCTGGGCTGGATGAAGTACAAGCTGGGATCAAGATTGATGGGAAAAATATCAATAACCTCAGATATGCAGATGACACCACCTTTATGGCAGAAAATGAAGAAGAACTAAACAGCCCTTTGATGAAAGTGAAAGAGGAGAGTAAAATAGTTGGCTTAAAACTCAATATTCAAAAAACGAAGATCATGGCATCCAGTCCCATCACTTCATGGCAAATAGATGGCGAAACAATGGAAACAGTGAGAGACTTTATTTTCTTGGGCTCCAAAATCACTGTTGATGGTGACTGCAGCCATGAAATTAAAAGACACTCCTTGGAAGAAATGTTATGACCAACCTAGACAGCATATTAAAAAGCAGAGACATTACTTTACCAACAAAGGTCCGTCTAGTCAAAGCTATGGTTTTTCCAGTAATCATGTATGGGTGTGAGAGTGGACCATAAAGAAAGTTGAGTGCTGAAGAATTGATGCTTTTGAACTGTGGTGTTGGATAAAACTCTTGAGAGTCCCTTGGAGTGCAAGGATATCAAACCAGTCTATCCTAAAGGAAATCAGTCCTGAATATTCATTGGAAGGACTGATGCTGAAGCTGAAGTTCCAATACTTTGGCCACCTGATGCGAAGAACTGAGTCACTGGAAAAGACCCTGATTCTGGGAAAGATTGAAGGCAGGAAGAGACGGGGATGATAAAGGATGAGAGGACTGGATGGTATCACCGACTCAATGGACATGAGTTTGAGCAAACACCAGAGATGGTGAAGGACAGGGAAGCCTAGAGTGCTGCAGTCCATGGGGTTGCAAAGAGTTGGACGGGACTGAACTGAACTGAAGAAGTGGACAAGCGTGTCAAATTTACTAATCTATATTATTTAAAAAATAATCTACATAGAAAACCTATCAAATTGAATACATGGTATTAATATTTTAATGATATAGAATGCTGTAGTTACACACTTTTAAACAATGTCTTGCTCAGGAATCTTTGCTAGCACTTTTGGTAGTTCTCTTTTTCACTGGAGGATATTTGCTTTAGAATGTTGTCTTAGTTTCTGCCATACAACGTGAATCAGTCATACTCATACATACATCCCCTCCCTCTGAACCTCCTTTCCACCCCTCACCCCATCCCACCCCTTTGGGCTGTCACAGAGCACCGGGGTGAGCCCCTCTGTTAGACAGCGATTTCCTGTCTATTTTGCATGTGGTAATGCATATGTTCTAATGCTACTGTCTCCATTTGTTCCACCCTTTTCTTTCCCACTGTGTCCGCAAGTCTGCTCTCTCTGTTTGTGTCTCTATTCCTGTCTTGCAAATAGGTTCATCAGTAACATTTTTCTAGATTCCATCTGTATATACTTTAATATATTTGTTTTCCTCTTTCTGACTTCTTTCACTCTGTGTAACAGGATCTAGGCTCATCCACCTCATTAGAACTGACTCAAATTTGTTCCTTTTTATGGCTGAGTAATATTCCATTGTTTTTCCACTGGTCGTGTATGGCTATGAGAGTTGGACTGTGAAGAAGGCTGAGCGCTGAAGAACTGATGCTTTTGAACTGTGGTTTGGAGAAGACTCTTGAGAGTCCCTTGGACTGCAAGGAGATCCAACCAGTCCATCCTAAAGGAGATCAGTCTGGGGTGTTCATTGGAAGGACTGATGCTGAAGCTGAAACTCCAATACTTTGGCCACCTCATGTGAAGAGTTGACTCATTGGAAAAGACCCTGATGCTGGGAGGGATTGGGGGCAGGAGGAGAAGGGGATGACAGAGGATGAGATGGCTGGATGGCATCACCGACTTGATGGACGTGAGTTTGGGTAAACTCCAGGAGTTGGTGATGGACAGGGAGGCCTGGCGTGCTGTGATTCATGGGGTCGCAAAGAGTCGGACACGACTGAGCGACTGAACTGAACTGAATATTCCATTGTATGTGTATGCACCAAACTCCCTTATCCATTCACCTGTCGATGGACATCTAGGTTGCTTCCATGTTGCTGCACTGAACACTGGGGCACATTGAGGTACTCAGCTGTCTCTTTTAACGAGTCCTCAAGGTGAGTCTCGGGCACAGTCTGAGAACTGTTGCAGGAGCAAGGACACTAGGTGGGGGTGCAGAGGGAGCCACATTCAGAGGCCACCTCACTCCTTGAGCCCCTGCATATCCGGTCCCAGCAGCCCCCGCAGACCTCTTCTGGTGGCAGTGGTCTGCAGTGTCTTTGATCCCTGGCCTGTCCCTCTCCCTGTTTTTTATCCATCATCCTACCTGGGCTGAAGCCTCAAGGGCTCCACTTAGCCTGACTTACCTAATAGCTGACATCTCCATTCTCCATCAAACATACACCATGGTCCCTTCTGGAGCGAATCTGATTGGGTGGAGATGAAGCTCTCTTTAGCATCATTGATGCCTAGGGAAAGGTAAGCTATGTTCACACATGAATAAAGTTTGTTTCTATCATATGTATTTTATTTATTATTATTTTTTTTAAAATATAAATTTATTTATTTTAATTGGAGGTTAATTACTTTACAATATTGTATTGGTTTTGTCATACATCAGCATGAATCTGCCACAGGTATACACGTGTTCCCCATCCTGAACCCCCCTCCCTCCTCCCTCCCTGTGCCATCCCTCTGGGTCGTATGCATTTTAAATTCCAACGTACTGCTGGCATCTTTCTGGCACCTCTGCTGGCCCCAGCTCTGGTTCATTCTGATACCTCCTTGCAGGGCCAAGTGCACTTCCTCCCCCTGGACTCCTCATAACCTTCTGGCCCGCACCTTCTGCCAACGCTTCTCCCATACCAGCTACCAGAGTGGCCTTTCTAGAGCACAACCTTCTAAGATTTTACATGTGTTGTGTACCCAATTTTTATTATTATTAATTTTTTCTTAGTGGCGTATGGTTTCTGGTCTTGCTGAGGAAGACGTCCTGCACAGTGGGATTGAAGAATATTTGCTTCTATGATCTTCCATATGTTTATAGCTTTTAAAAAAACAACACTCCTTTCTTTGGATTCACTTGGAAATCACTCTTATATGTGGTGTGAAATAGGGATTTAACTTTGACTTTTTCCAAATGGATGGTCGATCGCGCCAACTCTTTCATTAAAAAAAAAAAAAACAAAAAAAAAAAACCAGTCCTTTGTCATCTTTTAAGCTCCTGTATATACTTGGAGGGGCTTCTGGACTCTATTTCTTCCATTGCTCTGTCTGTTCCTATTATAGGAACAGTTTAATGACCACGGCTGCAGAGTGAGGTTTAAAATCTAGTTGATCACAACCCTGCAAGGTCTCTTTCCAAAGTTGCTTTGACAATTTTTGCAGATTGATTTTTCCACTTGAACATCAGATTCAGACATGCAGAAACTTAGTTCCCTGACCAGGAATTGAACCCATGCCCCTGCAGTGAGAGCGTGGAGTCTTAACCACCGGAGCACCAGGGAAGTTACTCACATGGTCCAATTTTTAAAAAATGAAGATTTAGTCTAGTTTTTAAAGAAAGGACTCAGACTCAAATTCAGAATCTTGCTGGGATCCAGAATGAATTAGAATAAACAAATTTCCTTGGAAATTTGGCCAATTGTGATAGTAATGTCTTTTTCTTGGAGAACATTTCTCCTCGTTGATTCAAGACCTTAGTTCTTCAATGGTGTTTTGTCATTTTCACCATAGAGATCTTACCCTTTTTGTGTTAAACTGACTTTGAAGTATTTCATAGCTCACTCACTGAGGTTAGAGAATTAGGATGTGGCAGGCCTGGGGGAAGCAGGGCAAAACCAATCATGTTTGGCGATGGAGGAAGTATCTAGAAAGTTCTTACTCTGTCAGGTCTGTGGCTACACCAGCTTGTAAACCCAGTTCGGGGAGATTCCAGAGTCAGGTTCAGATCTGAGCAAGATGTTTCCTTAGAGCTCACACTTGTGATATCAACATTCATCTGCAAGTTTCCAGGTGGATGGGGAGATTAAGGGATGGGTCCTTCTCCTGTGCCTTCAATGTACATGTTTAAAACTTCTGGGCCCTTTAAGACCTAAAGGGCCAGACATCAGCATTGGCAATGTCACCGGAAGTGCTGGAAGACCTACATCTTCATGATCAGAGCCTGCTTGGCTGTGCTGATTTCCCACCAGGCTGTCCTCACTGGGCCCTGGCATGAACCGCTGGCTAGGGCAGGCACCCTTCAGCTGAGCTCCTGTCTGGGTGACTCTCCAAGGAGTCCCCGAGGGGCCCCGAGGGTGGTCTCAGCCTCTTGGGCAGGACCTTTTCAAGATGACCCACTCTTGCCTTCCTTCCCTTGTCAACAACAGACAGCAACAAGTGGAGAGATTGGAACCTTCTTATGCTACTGGTGGGAATGTAGGTGGTGCAGCCACAGTGGAAAGGAGCCTGGCAGCTCCTCAGAAGGTTAAAGGCAGAGTTACTGTGTGATCCAGCGCTTCCACTCCTAGGGGGGTGCCCAAAAGCTATGAACAGATACTTCGACGTGAGTGTTCACAGCAGCACTAAGGCTGGAAACAACACCAGCGCCCATCAGCTGATGGACGGATGAGTAAACTGTGGCAGAGGCAATAGAATATTATTTAGCCCTAAAAAGGAATGAAGCGCTGATATCGATGAACCTAGAAAACAGCATGCTGAGTGAGCACGCAGAGCGCACCATGAGAAACACTGGCTGGAGGAGGCACAGGCTGGAGTCGAAATTGCCAGAGAAATAGCAATAGCTCAGATGTGCAGATGACACCACCCTTATGGCAGAAAGTGAAGAGGAACTCAAAAGCCTCTTGATGAAAGTGAAAGTGGAGAGTGAAAAAGTTGGCTTAAAGCTCAACATTCAGAAAACGAAGATCATAGCATCTGGTCTCATCACTTCATGGGAAATAGATGGGGTAAGTGTCAGACTTTATTTTTTTGGGCTCCCAAATCACTGCAGATGGGGACTGCAGCCATGAAATTAAAAGACACTTACTCCTTGGAAGAAAAGTTATGACCAACCTAGATAGCATACTGAAAAGCAGAGACATTACTTTGCCGACTAAGGTCCGTCTAGTCAAGGCTATGGTTTTTCTGGTAGTCATGTATGGATGTGAGAGTTGGACTGTGAGGAGGGCTAAGCACTGAAGAATTGATGCTTTTGTACTGTGGTGTTGGAGAAGACTCTTGAGGGTCCCTTGGACTGCAAGGAGATCCAACCAGTCCATCCTAAAGGAGATCAGTCCTGGGTGTTCTCTGGAAGGACTGATGCTAAAGCTGAAACTTTGGCCATCTCATGCGGAGAGTTGACTCATTGGAAAAGACCCTGATGCTGGGAGGGATTGAGGGCAGGAGGAGAAGGGGACGACAGAGGATGAGATGACTGGATGGCATCACCGACTTGATGGACATGAGTTTGGGTAAACTCCAGGAGTTGGTGATGGACAGGGAGGCCTGGTGTGCTGTGATTTATGGGGTCGCAAAGAGTCGCACATGACTGAGCGGCTGAACTGAACTGAGTGAATATAGCCAGTCACACACACACAAAAACTTACTGTATGATTTTACTTGGATGAAATGTCCAAAACAGGTGAATCTATAGAGACAGAGAGCATACTGGTGGCTTCCTGGGGGTGATAACTAATGGTGCAGAGTTTCTTGAAAAAAGATTGTAGTGGTGAGTACACAGCTCTGGGAATTCACTAAAAATACTTTAAATAGATGAGTTTTACAAAACATAAGTTATGTCTCAATAAGGCTGTCATTAGAAAGAAGAGCCCAGCTGTGGCTTGTCTTTCTGGAATAAGGTGACCTACCTAGGTCTTAGGGGTAGAGAGGGTGCCTCTGAGAATCTGAGCTGCTCCTTTCTCCTCCCCACCTGCCTGCTGTGGTCTCTTCTACTCCTTGTTTCCCACAGCCCCCAGTCCCCAGACTAGGAGAGAGGGTCTGCCCTCACTATACTGCGGGGCCCCTTGAACCCCTGCTCCCTGAAAGCACCAGGTCCCCAGCTGCAGTGGGCTCTCCTTCCACTATGTGGTCCCGGCCACCACAACAGTGCATTTATGCCAATGAGATCATGCCTGTCCACATTTACCCGTCCATCGATCCATCCGTCACCCATCCATCCATCTATCCATCCATCCACCCACCCATCTATCCATCCACCCATCCATCCATTCATCCATCCACCCACCCATCCATCCATCCATCCACGCATCCATCCATTCATCCATCCACCCACCCATCTATCCATCCACTCATCCATCCATTCATCCATCCACCCACCCATCCATCCATCCATCCATCCATCCACCCACCCATCCATCTATCCATCCATCCACCCACCCACCCATCCATCCATCCATTCACCCATCTATCCATCTACCCACCCATCCATCTATCCATCCATCCACCCACCCATCCATCCATCCATCCATTCACCCATCTATCCATCCACCCACCCATCCATATATCCATCCATCCACCCACCTATCCATCCATCCATTCACCCATCTATCCATCCATCCACCCACCCATCCATCCATCCATCCATCCATCCATTCATCCATCCACCCACCCATC